>CM077147.1:168221271-168560279 GCA_039583875.1 Platanthera guangdongensis
TCAACATGTGCTAAGTGCTTTCTACTGAGTGCATCAAGTACTCATTCACTTTACCAGGATGGTATTTGATATCAACGTCATAGTCTTTGATAAGTTCTAATCACCGTCTCTAGCGCATATTAATTTCCTTCTGAGAGAATATATACTTCAAACTCTTGTGATATGTAAAAATCTCACATTAAACACTATATAAGTAATGTCGGCAGATTTTTAGGGCAAATACGACAACAACCAACTCTAAATCATGAGTCTGGTAATTACGCTCAGAATTCTTCAATTATCTCGAAGCATAAATTATGACTTTATCATTCTGCATTAAAATACTGTCAAAGCCTTTCAAGGATGCATCACTATAAATTGAAAAACCCTTAATGCCACATGACTGTTATACAATTTCTCTGACAATATTTATTACATTTCATAACACTCATTTACAGAAAGACCTATGAAGATTTAGGTCAAAGGGGTAATACTTTTGTGCATGAATGTTATAAAATGTAACCATTAAGGGGAGGTATCTTTTATGGTACCTACTCATACATTTTTCAACGAGTAGATACAAATATGTCCTTTTTTTTGTAAGTTAATTAAAAATTGAATGATATGTAATCTTATTTTTACTTATCAAGCTTTTTGTAGATTGAAGTTTTTTCCGTACTTTATTGCTATTTTTTGCTTATATGTGCATCAAAACAATGACATCCCATAAATTTTTAGATGGATTACTCTCATCTAAGTGCAGTATTAATTAATGATCGTTCATTTCCTGCATAAATAATTCGATTGATCGAAATACTGATCAACGGTCAGTATTTAACATCGTATAGATCGTATGATATCAGATCAAAGGTCAATATTTAATACCATACTTATTTCTAGGTGAACGTAATTCACCAAAATTTTTTTCCAATATCATGACCGCTGGCGCTGTAATTATTCATTTGGTGTTTGTAAATATGATTACGCTTATTTAATTTCAAATGTTAATGATTTTTATTTTGTTCTCAAACAATTATTTGCTTTGCTATTCTTTTTAGGCCATTATTATTTGGGAGTTTATACTGGCAGTTTCTATATGGTTATTGGCAGCCCAAAAATAGTAGCAGCCAAAAAATGGCTATTGGCAGCCCGATAGATATTGGCAGTCCAAAAATTAAATTTTTAAAAAACATTTTTAGGAAAAATGTTTAACATGAAAGTTGTAGATCTACACTTTTTCTAAAAATGTCATATAGCAGACGTATTTTCAAAAGGCGCGGAATCCGGGCGAAACTCGCATAATTCCGTCAGGATTCTGCGCCTTTTGAAAATAGGCCTGATTTATGACATTTTTAGAAAAATGTTAAACATAAAAGTTGTAGATCTAGTCGAGATCTACAACTTTCATGTTAAACACTTTTTCTAAAAATTTCATATAGTAGACCTTTTTTAAAAAGGCGCGTGTTCCGCATTTTGAGCTGCTACTAGCTGTCATTATATGCGTGTTTTTTATTATTTAGCCAGGCAACCAATAGCCAAAGCTGAACTACCAATATAAATGCCCTATTATTATGAGAGTAGTACGATACGTGGTTTCCCAGTGCCCTCATAGACATTAGTCGCGTTGTTTTCTGTTTACCGTACGATTTTGCATGTTTTTTTTATGTGAGAATATCACGAGGCCAGGGGTCTGATTGTTGCGGCAAATTGTGAATGGAAGACGATGAGTAGCAGTGATATTTTCTTTGCAAGCATGCGGGAACCTAGTGCTGCAACTTCACCCAGTATGCTTGAGCTAACGAGATAGTAATAGTACATATTATTAATGATCTTTCACAACATAAATTAAAAACACATTAAGGCTACGTTTGGAGAGGCTTATCGTAGCTTATTTGATTCGGTGAGGTTGGACAAAAACGTCATTGTCATAAAATGTATGTTTGATATCACAAATGTTACAAAAAAGAAGCTACTTTGAGACATAAGATTTTGGTACAATAATATTTTTGTCCAACCTCATCAGAGCAAATAAGTTGCGATAATCCGCGCCAAAAGCAGCCTAAGGCTCCGTTTGGGGGGACTTATTTTTACTGGTCAAGCGGTTACGACCGCATGAACCTGATATTAATTAAGGATCGGTTCATGCGATCATAACCCCTTGACAGGTGAAAATAAGTCCCCTCAAACGGAGCCTAAATGAAAATTAATTTTAATAGTTTTGAGAAGCTTTTCAGAACCAGACCGGACATTATACCGGAAGAATATAGATTCAAGATTTAACTGGTTAAACCGGGATTCAAGCAGATTTAACTACAACTACACGTGCAGAGACTTTGATATATACTTATATAGGCTCCGTTTGATGAGACTTATTTTCACCGTCAAGCGGTCATGGACCGCATGAATCCGGACTTAAATAAGTCCCGATTCATGCGGTCATGACCACTTGACCGGTGAAAATGTTCTTCCAAACTGAGCGATGTCTTTGTAAAAAATAACAGTTTGATTATAATATACATAATATTTTAAAACATTGTATATAATATTATTAATTTAAATATTAAATAGATTCAATTAAAGGAATTAATACAAAATGTTTTGGTCGTTATTATATTAATGCTTAAGCAATAGTGTCACGTCTGGTCATACTATCCATTTTTATAATATATATTAACGCATGAATTAATATATCGACGAAATTATTAAATTAATATAGTATCAAAATACTTGATGGGGTCATCCCCCAATATAGGCAAATCGGGTTGCATGGAACCAAAACACTCACAGCCCTCACTAACGAAGTTGAGGGGTTACGTCGCTTTGCGCGCGATCCACGCGCCCGATCCGCACCATAACCACCTCACACTGGATCGTAACCACTGTGCGCGGGATCCTAACTGCCGCGTGCGGGATCCTAATTGCCGCGCGCGGGATTGCCAACCGCCATTTGGGATCCCGCGCGCCGACTTGCTCACGTCTGGTTGGCGGCGCTGGCTGCCCCTCCTCTCCCCGGCCACCTACGGCGAGGCCGACCGGGGAGTCACTGGCCCCTAAGGGGCCGACCGCCCCTCTCCCCTCGGCCGCGTACGGTGAGGCCGGTCGAGGAGGGCCGATCGGCCAAGGGGCCGACGGACCTCTTCTCCCCGGCCGCCTACGGCTAGGCCGGCTGGGGAGGCACTGGCCCCTAAGAGGCCGACCACCCCTCTTCTCCTTGGCCGCCTACGGCTAGGCCGGCCGGGGAGGCGCCGACCCCCAAGGGGTCAAACGACCTCTTCTCTCCCCAACCTCCTATGGCTAGGCGGCCGGGGAGGCGCCGGCCCCCAAGGGGCCGCCTCCCCTCTTCTCCCCGGCCGCCTAAGGTTTGGCCTGCCATGGAGGCGCCGAACCCCAAGGGACCGACCTCTCCTCTTCTTCCCGGCCTCCTACAGCTAGGCCGGCCGGGGAGGCGCCGCCCCCAAGGGGCTGGCCGCCCCTCTTCTCCCCGACCGCTTACGACTAGGTCAACTGAGGAGGTGCCGACCCCCAAGTGGTCGGACTCGCCTCCTCTCCCGGACTGCCCGCCGTTCGGGAGGCCAAGGGGCCACCCAACACCTCAGAGTCGGCCTCCCCCTTCAGTCGGTCGGCGTATCGCCAGCCAGGGGCTTTGGCCGGCCACAAGAGGTTGGTCGGCCCCTCCTGCGCCCCCGAACGGGGCGGCTGTCACCCATAACCGCCTGCAAAGAAGGCGGTTGGGGGTGGTTACAGCGCGTAACCACCCCCGTTGCCCGTTGGGCCGTTCCCGATGTCAGGCGGGTCTATTTTGGACCCAAGGGCAGGCTTGGTATTTTCCTAAAAATGGTGATTCGTGTGCCTTAAACGGAACGATCCTATTCACCAGGCCGGTAGTTATGAGGGGATATTACCAGGTTGACCCTCTCCAAGCCTATAAATAAACCCCTCATTCTTCTCATTTGATTAACTTCAGATTTCAGGATTTTTACCGGAATTCTATCTTTTTCTCTCTAGCTTTCTCTCTCTTGTTTTTTCTCCCCCTCCACAGGTCCACTGCCATCATTCTCGCCTCCAAGGCAAAGCCTGTGGCCAACGGACTCACCTCCAAGTCGAGGGACACTCAAAGCCTCCTCTATGCAATTCAAAATATGAAGGAAGTCGATCACCCATCGTCTGCCACCCCCAGTGTTCAGAGTGAACTGTCTGTCAGATTCCCATCGTGCCAACTCAGTGATCCGCCACAGATCGTCTAAAAGTGCACAAACATTCTCCCGTAAGTCGAACACTGTATCTCTCTCACCTCCTCATGTTGTAATGAGGTGCGACCTATCACCCTCGATTCTCCAAAGAGGCCTTATAATCTCGACCGATCTAGTAGAGTTCCTGTCAGCATAACCCTGACCGTGGTTTTCACCATATTCAGAGGGTTTTCCACAAAAAAGACTCGTCTCGTTTCTGATCTATTTCTGTGACAGTTTGCGACGCCTGCTCTGAAAGCTAAGACGGTTCAGTTTGTTCAGTCCATCAGGAGCTTTGTCACAGACAGCAACCGTTTGGCGCTGTATGTAGGAAAACGTTCCCAGGAATCCAAGGGAGATTTGGAAGATACCACACATTGCACTACCGCATTGGAGAAAGAAGGCTGCGGTCGGGAGGAGCACCCGGATGACTCGAGGTTCGGATCATCAGGAGCGCGACGACCTCCACCATTCCCACTCACTCATCAACGCGGTGTAGCAAGCGGAGGTCGCCACTGCCCCAGATAATGCCCTCACAGGAAGGGTCACCAGCATGGAGGAGCACCACGCAGAAGTACTCACCCTCCTTAAAGTCCTCGCCACCGCTCAAGAACACAATAGTTCTAACACCAAAAAATGCACCCTTATTGTAACACCTCCATACGTTACATGACATATAATATAAGGTACGGCCAAGGCCCCACACCATATGCCACAAACAGACGACGAAGTTAAAGGTTAATATCAAAAATATCATTCGCACCCTAACTCAGAGCATTCTAGCGGAAACTTTTAAGTTGTTTGAACTGCTCATTTGAATGTCCACAATATATAAATTAGCATTTATATATATAATAACACAAAGGAATGTTCTCCGAATACATAGCAAGTCTGGCCTTATGGCCTTACAGTTAAGCTTTATAACTATGAATTTCATACATCGGAACGCAGGCCGGCCACACATGAAAGTAACATCATATAAACTTCTTTGGCCTTCGAGGGCCAGCAAAGCAGCACCTGCAGCAACAATAAGGGCTTCAGCCCCCTATTTTTCGCTCGACTCTCCTGCACCTGCACGGGACAATCCACCGCAATGGTGGCAAACAAGACAACGGTCAGCGTTCAGCTGACCAAATTTATAACGACCCTACCCCTTACCCGGGGCACTAGTATTCCTTGCCTGCAGGCATAGCATTTTACAAGCAGATATATCACACAATGTGCACTCACGCACAACCAACATATCACAAACATCGGCCACGCGGCCCGACGCTCCGTGCACTCAGGGAACATTCTTGGTGTACCGGAAATACCAGGGTCCAACTGCCGTTCAGGGCATATTCTTGGTGTACCTGAAATACCAGGGTCCCACCGCCATTTGAAGCACATTCTTGGTGTACCGGAAATTCCAGGGTCCAACCGCCATTTGAAGGTCCAAGGCCCAACAACAAACTTGAGCATTTCGCTCCACGGCCTTCAGCCGGAGACTTTAGTATTAATGGCGTGCAAGTCTAAGATTCTCATTATGTGTTTCTGCTAAATGCCAATAGCCCAGGCACTCATGGCGGACAACCATAACGTGGAGACAGTTCAGCCTTTTCCCGTTTCTCAAATCGTCAGTTCTATGACCAGACTGACGCGGGTCGGCCTCCCCTTATCCGTTCTGCACGAAGCCTTTTCAAGAGCTCCCAAAGCTCACAAATAGCCATACTGTCCCCTAAGGACTGACTTCACAATCGCAGGTTAGCTAGGAGTCATCGCCAGCGACACTCACTATCGCCCGACGTTAGCGACAAAATTCACTTTCCATCCCCAGCCCTAACCTTACCTGGATCAACCATCCAACAATCCCTGCAGCCACCTGCAGTGCCAGAAATACTGATCTTTCAAGCATACAGCACAAGCACTTTGCGGGTATTTTCCTGGAATTTCACTCCAGTACTTCCTGCTACTACCCTTCACAGGCACAACCAACCGAATCCACAAGCATATTTATCTATATGCGGATTCTTCTCCGGTGCACAGAATAAAACATCACCAATCCAGACCAACCTGTCCAGATGTGATTCATAAAATATGTCTATTCCGTACTACACATTTTCGGATCTACATGCAAGACATCTCAGGGATATCCAGAATCAACCCAAGAGAAATCCCTCAATAATCCACCTTTTGGTGGGGGAAACTCATGCATATGCCAAAGTAAGGACTTCACATTTCCAAGAAAGAAAGATTGTTACCCTTGACGATTGCTTTGGAGCCATGGCGAACTAGCAGGATGAAATGCACCGCAACGGCCTTGCCTCTACGGATCTGGACTCGGCATGCGATGCGGGGCTCTGAAGTTCCATCGGCAGTCGGATTCCTCCTCCTCCTCCCTTGCTCTCACCACTCTCTACCTCTTTAGAAAGAGAGATAAAGGCCTTAGATAATGAGAGAGTTAATCCTCAACTCATAGCCTTATAACAGCAGGGAGAACTTAGGACGGTTGGATCCTAGTTGAAAGGAATGAACGGCCATGAAAAGCAGTGAAAAACACTTTCCTGGGCCGAACACGACTTGTGACATGCCCGTGTGCCTTAAGCGGCAAAGAAACTAACTTGACCCAACCAGGACACGGCCCCGTGACACACCCGTGTCACAGGTCGTGTACTAGACACAGCTTCAGACACACCCGTGTCGAGCTCGTATTCATCAGTCTTCACAAACCTGATCAAGCACAAAGCAGGACACGAACCTTGACACGCCCGTGTCATAGGCCATGTGCCCCACTCGAGGATCGTCGAGTGTATTTCGTCGAGCTCACTCGAGAATACATCGAGCGCATAGCAGGATACGTCCCTGGACACACCCATGTCATAGGCCGTGTACCCAACTCGAGGATCATCGAGTACATTTCATCGAGCTCACTCGAGACCACCCTACCAACACTTGAGTCTAGGACACGACCATGGACACGCCCATGTCCCCGACCATGTAACTCACACAGAGCAGGGCACAGATTTGGACAAACGCATGTCTCAGGCCATGTTGCCCCTCAGCCCATTCAGAATCGAGATTTGGGGCGTTACACTTACAACCAGCTTACAATCAGAGAACAAAAGAAGAAGAGGACTCCGAGTCATGACAAGAGGCCAGTTAATAGAACCCCGTCCGCCAAGCAAGGGCCACTGAAAATGGTTCGCTTCATCGTCCTTAGTGGGCCGGGGCCCCCAAGAACGTAGCAGGGGAAATGACCAGAGAAGAAGTCAGAGAGTTGTTTAAAGAAGAGTTCGTCCAGATAGGCCACAAGGCAGCTCAGGTCCACCACCCGGAGAGGAACAGATCGCCACTAGCACCGGAAGTGCTGGCACACCTAGTACCAGCAGGTTTTATTCTTCTAAGCATCAAGTCATATGATGGAACGGAGGATCCTTTAGAGCACATCAAACACTTTACCACAATCCTCCGCATCTTTAGTGCGCCTGATCCGTTGTTATGCCAAGTCTTTTCGACCACTCTCAAATGGCGGGTGAGAACTTTGTACCACTCGCTCAGGGAAGGGACCGTCCAGAACTTTGAGCAGCTCTCCCAGCAGTTCTTCGACCAGTTCATAACAAACTGCCGTATCACAAAGTACCCATCTCATCTCTCGGGAATCCACCAGAGCGAGGGGGAAACTCTTAAGGAGTTCTTCCGAAGGTTCACTTCGAAAGCCAGGTAATTCCCGGGCGTGGACCAAAAGCTCTTGCGCGGACTCTTCCTTGGGGCTCTCCAGACAGAAGGGTTCTATTCTGCCGTAATGAGAGAAATTGTCACAAGTTATCTGGACCTGGTGCACCGAGTAGAAGCCCAGATTGTAGTCGATAAGGCGATTGATGCACATCAGAAACAGTTCGAGGGAGGAGTCAAGAGGAAGAGAGAGGAACCAGTCACAGGGCATCGGGAGGAACGCATGGAGAACTCTGTGCTCTCTGCGCCGTTGACCAGGCTTACGCAAAAGAGAGTAGCTTTTGTTTGGAGTAATGACTGTGAGGAAGATTTTCAAGAGCTCAAGAGGAGATTGTGTTCTGCTCCAGTGTTGGGATTGCCGGTGGAAGAAGTAGAGTATGTTGTTTATGTGGACGCCTCGCGAGTTGGACTCGGTTGCATGTTGATGCAGGACGACAGAGTTATTGCATATGGATCGAGACAATTGGAGGTGCATGAAAAGAATTACCCTACGCACGACCTGGAATTTGTTGTCGTCATTTATGCCTTGAAGTTGTGGAGACACCTTCTGTATGGACTGTCGTGCAAAATTTATTCGGACCACAAAAGTTTGAAATATGTCTTCACTCAGAAGGAATTGAATTTGCGCCAGCGTCGATGGCTAGAGTATGTTGCGGACTACAAAGTCGATATCCTTTATCATCCCGGCAAGACTAATGTAGTAGCGGATGCGTTGAGCCGGAAGCCCGTACATATCTTTAACCTCTCGATGCAATCCCTTGTTGAAGAGTTTTTGCTCATAGACATAACTGTAGGGAATAATGCTTTGCCGAGTAGCTTTGAGGTGGGAGAGCCTTCTTGGATTACTCTCACTAGGCTACATCAGAAAGACGATCCCGATTTGCAGCACCTCTGCTGTAGGACTGAGAAAGGGGAATTACCTGACTTTTCAATTGATGACGTTGGTACCCTAAAGTACGGCGACAAATATTGTATTCCCGCTGTTGGGGACATCCGAGCAAGAATATGCAGTGAAGCGCATGGTTCCAGTGTTGCTTATCATCCTGGTTCCACGAAAATGTACAGAGATTTGAAGCAGTTTGTTTGGTGATTAGGTATGAAGAACGACATTGCAAGATTTGTATCTGAATGTTATACCTGCCAGCGTGTCAAAACTAATCAAAGAAGGCCAGGTGGTAAGTTAACTCCTTTAGATATACCGAGTTGGAAATGAGAGAGTTTATCCATGGATTTCATTACTGGTTTGCTGAGATCACCCCGAGGGCATGATGCAGTGTGGGTTATCATGGACAGACTAACCAAGTGTGCCCACTTTGTGCCTTTCAAGATTGATTATTCCATGGAAAAGATAGCTGAGATTTATCTAGACAAAGTTATCAGACTGCATGGTGTACCTATGAGTATTGTGTTAGATCGAGACTCCCGATTCATGTCTCGTTTCTGGCAGAACTTGCACGGAGCTCCAGGTACTGACCTTAGGTATTCTACTGCCTATCATCCTCAAACAAATGGTCTGACGAAGAGAGTGAATCAGATCTTTGAGGATATGATTAGATGTTATATTCTGGACCATGGCGGGGCTTGGGATAAATGCCTCAGACTAATGGAGCTCGCGTACAATAATAGTTATCAGGAGAGTTTGCAGATGACGCCCTTTGAAGCTTTATATGGAAGGCGTTGTCGAACTCCCCTGTTTTGACCAGAAGTTGGTGAGAAACCTTTGCTCGGTCCGAAAGCGCTGGAGGATATGAGCATTTCAGTGACGCATATTCATGAAAAGCTGAGGTTGGCTCAGAAGCGATACGAGAAGTACGGAAATCAGCGCAGAGTTGATCTGGAATTTGTAGTTGGGGATATGATATTTCTGAAGGTCTCTCCGATGTAGAGTGTTAAAAGATTTGGAAGGAACCATAAGCTAGATCCCATGTATGTGGGGCCTTTTCAGATTCTGGAGCGCATCGGAGTCTCTGCATATAGACTGGAATTGCTTGATTCTTTCCCAGGTGTTCACGACGTGTTTCACGTAAGCCAGTTGCAAAAGTGTGTTCGTAGTGATCGGCATGTCCTTGACTCCATGCCCCAGTTGCAGCCTAATCTCTCATATGTCGAAGAGCCTGTTCGTATTCTGGAGACGCGAGATCATGTGCTAAGAAAGAAAACGATTCTGATGGTTAAGGTTTTTTGGCGCAATCAGGATGCTAGAGGTGCAACTTGGGAATTGGAATCCGCAATGAGAGAATCTCATCCTCAACTATTCTCATAGTCTTCCCAAGTTAGTATCCTTGTTTAATGAATTCTTCTATCGTGTCTCTCCCTCTACCCTATTGTTTCGTTTCGTGTTCCAAATTTCGGGATGAAACTTCCCTTTTGGAGGGGTGACTGTAACGCCCCTGATTTTTCCGACAATTATTTAACCCTCTCGGTGACGCCATAGTGGCGTAAGGGGCATTAGGTTCATTGACGTGGAGATGACGGCGCGTCGCCGTTGGCACGATTTCGCGTTTTTTTGGTCGAGTCGGCCAAATTTGTGAATCCTTGTCAAAAACGGAAAATTTCACGTTGGAAAATTAAATTAATTATTTTTTGACATGCTCGTCAAGTTTCGTCGCGATCCGAGCGATATTCGAGCCTCGGCAAATTTCCAAAGTTTTGTATAATTTATGTTCGTCGTAGACTTTGAAAATTTATATCTCAAGAACGGCTCATCGGATTTTCGTTCCGTCTTCGCCGTTGTGTTAGTAGCATTAGTGTTCGCCTACGGTGTGAGTTTCGTTCAATTCGGCGCGCGTTTGTGCCTCCGTTTTGATCTCATATTTCCTTATTCAAAAGTATATAAATATGATTATCTTAATATTAAAGCACTATTCAAAAAATGTCTTTTACTATTCATGTATATAATTAATTTTTTTTGAAATATTTGCAAAGAATCACTGTTCATGCAAATAATTTTAACTTTTCTCGAGTACTAGTTCTTCCCTCTTGAGTACTCGGCTTATACGTCTCGAGTACTCAGCTTATGCCTCTCGAGTACTCAGCTTATGCCTCTCGAGTACTCAGCTTATGCCTCTCGAGTACTCAGCTTATTCCTCTCGAGTACTGCAGCTTGGTTTCGAGTATTGCCTTCCTTATTCTCGAGTACTAAGTTTTAGTACTCGAGTAGCCTGTTTTCTATTTCTCGAGTACCTGTAATCTCGTTCTCGAGTACTGTATATTCATCCCGAGTAGACCGTTACAGTTTTCCTTCGGGCGCCTTTTTGAGGGTCTCGACGACATCTACAACTTTCATATTGGGCACTTTTCGATTCGAAGCCATCCTAAACCTCTATTTTCGTTTTCCGCACGTCCGCACATAAATCGTTCGTTTTATTTTCCTGTTCAGACAAAATAAACTTTTTAAATACCTGTATATATATATAAGTTATGCTCTGATACTTAAGGATCATTAGAAAAGAACCTCATCTTGTTCTCTTAGCCGAACTAGAGAGCGAGAGTGACGGTAGAGTTCTAAGTTCGTGAATTTTTCGGTGGCTGCCGACGGAGCTCCGGTGCTCGAAATTTCCAACTGATCATAGATCTGGAAAGCTCTCATTGAGAGCTACGCCACCGTGGTAAAAATTTTCCCCATTTCTTGAGTTTTCTCGTTAAGGTTTCTCGGCCCTAACCTCTATTTCAGCCAGTTTTGTTCAGATTTCGACTCCTCCCGTCTTCTTTTGCCCCGATCTGCGACGTGGGGTGATTCAGAGGAATTTTTCCATTAAAACCGAGGCAAGTGGTGTTCTTGCTCTCCCTCTTGCTCCTTTGTTCTAAATGTTTGCCGCATTTGGTTGAGTTTGTCATGTTTCAAGTTCATGGAATGTTGTCCTTAAATTCTAATGTTTTTTCTTTTCCGTGAATTGCAACTTGTTTCCCCTAGAACCATACCCTCAATTTTTATTCCGTAGAATTGCTAAACAAATTGGTTGTCGTTCCGTTTTCACTATCGAGTCATGTTGATCGTCGTGACACTTTGTGCGTTCCGTTGTTTTTGATTAAACTTCACTTTACTTGACCTTGAAATGTCCTTATGCAGTCCACATTGATTGTTGACTGTGAGTCTGTGATGAATAAAAGGGAACTATGCTTGTATAATTATATAACTAAGAAACACAGATGGACTGTGCGTGTTGGTGTTTCTCCCTCGGCATAGTGCCTTATGGTTGAGCCTGTGCGCGTTGTGGACTTTCATCCCTGGCACATTACCTTAGCTTAGTCCATGCGCGTTGGGGTTTCTCCATCGGCATGGTGCCTGTTGGCTGGGTTTGTGCGCGTTGTGGACATTTTTCCCCGACATATTACTCTTTCTTGTTGAGTTGATCAGTCTCATTTTTATTGATAAATAACATGAATATTAATGAAAGATGAAAGTTTGAACTTCTGATGTTGGTACTTTGTTCTGTCCTTATGATGTGATTAGCCATTCTTGCTCGGCTATATTTTCTGTTTGCTTACTTTTACTCTGTTGCTGACTCTTTTGTTACAGTCGTTTCACAAATTCCCTTCACTTTGAGGTTTGTTTGGTCTTCCTTTACTCTTTGCACCATTTATAACTTGCTTCTGAGATGTTCTTCTTTTGAATGCCTCAGGATTAGAGCAGTTGCAGGTTTAACTGACCGTGTTGTGCTTCTGGTGCTACGGGTTGCTGCGGCCGTTTGCTTCCACCTCAGATCTTTGAGGTAGTTGAATTGTTTAGACTTGTCAGATTTTACAATGGGTTCGTGTCAGTTGTTGATGCCCATAGTCTTTGACTTTTTCTGTGATAGATTACTTGCTGCTTTTACTGCTGTTACTTTTTACCTGTTTATACTTGCTCTCTGGGAAGGTTTTATGTTAGGATGCAATTAGTTATTTTAAAGTATACAAAACAACATTTTGGAGTATCGGCATGACATGACTTTTAACTGCAAAATCTACTACTTTTAAGAGCTATACAAGTCCTTTATATATTAAATGTAGAAGTCACATCTTCATTTTAAGATACTAGACCTTCATTCTCATATAGGTTAATAAATGAATCAACTCAGTATTTTTCGCCTCGTAAAACTTATATATTTTCTCACCTATAGAATAGTGATCCACCCGACCGAGGGACACGGTTAGTAACTTTAATAACTTATGTGCATTATTTTTAACTTAATTTCATAAATCTTTCACTGGAAGTAAATGTGAGGACGAGTAGCCTGAGCGTTTGCAGTTGTCTCCTGCACGGTGTGACATCACTGCACATATTTTTCTCTACTCTGACGTATTTTTGAATACAAAGAAAATGCGGGTTGTGATAGTTGGTATCAGAGGGAGGTTTTGGAAAAGGGTTGGTTGATTTGGCAAGCCAGTCGAATAACTTTCCCTTAAGCAAAACTCTAATCGTATCATTTTATTGCATACGCACACCGATATGTCATCAGTAGATCTTGATGGAAGCACGAACACTACACTCATAGCATGATAAGAAGTATACATGGCATATTATGTAGTATGTGATGCATAATATGTGTTTGTATATAGATCCACCATAGGTGGCAACATGTGACGGTTATGTAGTATGAGATGCAAACCATCATCACATGGATGCCCATTAGCATGTTTACTTTTTTTCGTTACATACAATATTATGCAGTATGAGATGCATAACAATGTATGTGTACGCCGCTCATATCATGCACTAAGGTCTTTTTTTAGAATGCATAGCACTGCATACATAACATATCATCGCATAAGCACATGTGCCAAGTTAAAGATCTGCTTGATGACATATGTACACCCACAATTTGAGATGAAATTTAAACATTCTTGCATTTATATTATATGCACAAGTTAGAAGCATAACATCATTTTATGATTTTTCATAGCAAGGTAACAACAAGAGCAAGTATCTGTTCTTTTCTGATCTGATCTGAGTTTGTTCGTTCCTGATCTGATCTGAGTCAGTGTATTCGAGTTTTCTAGCTTTGGTGTCGTAAGCTAGGTCCTTGATAAGTCGCTTGTTCATATCAGTAAAATATAAACCCGAAACAATTTGCTAAGGGAATAACTTCCCAGTTTATGATGCCTTATGCAAGGTTTAACTAGGTATCTGGTTGTTCTGTAGAAATGCCGCCTCAGCGTGTTGCGATGAGGTCGACTCCCCAGTCGGAGGGTGAGTCTTCTGGTGCCCAAAGCAAAGCAGTGATTGAAGGGCTACGACAGAGTAATGAGACCTTGACAAGGCAGATGGTGGACATGCAATTGCAGATATAATCATTGTTGGCTGTCGTCGCTGGGCAGCAGACTAGAGCGCTGGACCCTGCTGTGGGCCAAACTGTTCCTACTCCTCCTGCTGCTCTAGTTCCCCTAGTTGCACTGCCACCAGAGATGAATTTCATTTCTCACTTTCAACGACTAGGACCTCCTTCATATGATGATAGAGCAGACTTCATGGCATTAGATGACTGGATCATTGCCATGGAAGAAATGTTTTCTTATTCTGGTGTTTCCACCGATCAGAAGGCGATGATTGCGGCGTATCAACTCAAGGGCCTTGCGAAGAGTTGGTGGATCAGAGAAAAAGAGAATCTTTCTGATGGGTGCTCGTGGGAATCATTCAAGAGTATATTACTGAAGAAGTTTTTGCCATCGGTCGAGCAAGACCATCTAATGAACAACTTTTTTACACCTGAAGCAGAGGCAACTCACTGTTAGTGAGTACGAGGTCAAGTTTAGCAAGCTCAGTCATTTCGCCCCAGATTTGGTAGCATCTGAAGAGGCCAGAGTAAAGCGTTTCCTGGGTGGTCTGATGTATGACATCCAGCAGTTGGCTAGCGCGTACAATTCTGAGACTTTTGCAGAAGTAGTCGAAGCCGCCTTAAAGGTTGAGGCGATAGAAAATGCGAAGAATCGGAGATTGCATGCAAAGAAGGACAAGAGGAAATCTGACGATGTAGGAAGTTCTAGGGCATCTGGCCCTGCAGTAAAAAGGATAGAAGGGAAGCGTATAGCTTCTGTGGTAAGCCAGGACACCCTTTTGAGAAGTACTTTAAGAGACTGGATGCGCAGAAGCTGTATCAGGTACATGCGATCCAGGATGCTCCAAAGGGAGGCCCTGTATGTACTTATTGCCAGCGGAGTGGACACGATGTGGCCTGTTGTCGCAAGAAGGCTGGAGCTTGTTTTCTCTGCTGTTAGAAAGGGCACATGAAGGCTAATTGCCCGCAAAGCCAGCCCGCGCTGCATGCAGTTCCGTTGCAAACTCTACTGCCGCCACGCCTCTCATGGACGAGGGAAAAGGAAAGTTGAATGTGCTGACCAAGGAGGAAGCCCAATCTTCGACTCAAGTGATCTCAGATTAGTCTCTAACTCAGCTAGTAATCTCTTTTAGAAGATTTATAGTTTCCACATTTTAGTTGTGCGCGCTATGTGTTTAGGTGAATTTAAGGTAAATAATAAGTGTGCGCGCGTTTTGTTCGATTCAGATGCTACTCACTCCTTTGTGGCGAGGAGTTTTGTAGACCGACATCGCTGGGCTCTCGACCAGCTAGATACCTCCCTAAACGTCAAATTTCCTTCAGGAGAGTTGGTTAGGTCAAGTTAGGGTATCCAAAAATGCCCCATCTTCCTAAGCGGTTTTTTAGCCTTTGCGGATCTGAAGGTGCTAGTTGTGGTAGACTTTGACGTGATTTTGGGCATGAACCGGATGTCCAGCTATGATGTTGTCATTCAGTGCAAGAACAAATGCTTGGATTTTAAAGGTGACAATGACCATCCCATGAGTGTGTATGGTTTGCCGCGTTAGGAATCTCCGATCATTTCTGCGGTACGTGCTCGCAAATTTCTATAGTCTGGCTGTGATTCTTTTCTCTTCTCTGTTTCTGTTCTTGGAGCTGCACTGGTGGAGCCTCAAGTTGAGGACGTTTCTATGGTGTATGAGTTTTCGGATGTCTTTCCTGTTAGACTTCCTGGACTTCCTCCTAAGAGAGAGAGAGAGAGGTGGAGTTTGTTATAGACCTTGAGCCAGTCACTCGCCCTATTGTAAAGACACCGTACTGCATGGCGCCGCATAAGTTAGAGGATCTGCGTACTCAACTGGATGAGTTATTGCAGTGTGGTTTCATTAGACCCAGTTCTTCCCCTGGGGTGCACTAGTGCTCTTCGTGAAGGAAAAGGATGGAACGAAGAGGCTATGCATTGACTGTCGAGAGCTTAACAAGGTGACCATTAAGAACAGATATTCGTTGCCTGCGATCGATGACTTGTTTGATCAGTTACAAGGTAGCTCCGTGTTCTCGAAGATTGACCTCCGTTCAGGTTACCATCAGTTAAGAATCCCGGAGTCAGACAATCCGCGAACTGCTTTTCATTCTCGATATGGTCACTTTGAATTTCTGGTAATGTCATTTGGATTAACAAACGCACCATCAGCTTTTATGGACATGATGAACAGGGTGTTTAAGGATTTTCTGGATAAGTTCGTGGTTGTATTCATTGACGATGTCCTGGTATATTACAGAAATGCAGATGAGTACGCCTTGCACTTGCGCTTGGTCCTATCTACTCTGAGGGAGCACAAGCTGCATGCGAAGCTTAGCAAGTGCGAGTTCTGGTTTCTCAGGTGTCATTCCTAGGACACATTGTAAGTAAGGACGGTATATCAGTGGACCCCGTGAAGAAGACTAATGTAGTAGCGGATGTATTGAGCCGAAAGCCCGCACATATCTTTAACCTCTCGGTGCAATCCCTTGTTGAAGAGTTTTTGCTCATGGACATAACCGTAGGGAATATCACTTCGCCGAGTAGCTTAGAGGTGGGAGAGCCTTCGTGGATTACTCTCACTAGGCAACATCAGAAAGACGATCCCGATTTGCAGCACCTCCGCTGTAGGACTAAGAAAGGGGAATTACTTGACTTTTCAATTGATGACGTTGATACCCAAAAGTACCGCGACAGATATTGTATTCCTGCTGTTGGGGACATCCGAGCAAGAATACACAGTGAAGCGCATGGTTTCAGTATTGCTTATCATCCTGGTTCCACGAAAATGTACAGAGATTTGAATCAATTTGTTTGGTGGTCAGGTATGAAGAACGACATTGCAAGATTTGTATCTGAATGTTATACCTGCCAGCGCGTCAAAGCTGATCACAGAAGGCCATGTGGTAAGTTAACTCCTTTAGATATACCGAGTTGGAAATGGGAGAGTTTATCCATGGATTTCATTACTAGTTTGCCGAGATCACCCAGAGGGCATGATATAGTGTGGGTTATCATGGATAGACTAACCAAGTGTGGTCACTTTGTGCCTTTCAAGATTGATTATTCCATGGAAAAGATAGCTGAGCTTTATCTAGACGAAGTTATCAGACTACATGGTGTACCTATGAGTATTGTGTCAGACCGAGACTCCTGATTCATGTCTTATTTTTGGCAGAGCTTGCAAGGAGCTCGAGGTATTGACCTTAGGTATTCTACTGCCTATCATCCTCAGACAAATGGTCAGACGGCGAGAGTGAATCAGATCTTGGAGGATATGATTAGATACTATATTCTGGACCATGGTGGGGATTGGGATAAATGCCTCAGACCGATGGAGTTCGCGTACAATAAAAGTTATCAGGAGAGTTTGCAGATGACGCCCTTTAAAGCTTTATATGGAAGGCGTTGTCGAACTCCCCTGTTTTGGGCAGAAGTTGGTGAGAAGCCTTTGCTCGGTCCGGAAGCGCTGGAGGATATAATCATTTCAGTGACCCATATTCGTGAAAAGCTGAGGTTGACTCAGGAGCGATATAAGAAGTATGCAAATCAGCGCAGAGTTGATCTGGAATTTGCAGTTGGGGATATGGTATTTCTGAAGGTCTCTCCGATGTAGAGTGTTAAAAGATTTGGAAGGAACCATAAGCTAAATCCCAGGTATGTGGGACCTTTTCAGATTCTGGAACGCATCGAAGTCTCGTCCTATAGACTGGAATTGTCTTGATTCTTTCCCAGGTGTTCACCACATATTTCACGTAAGCCAGTTGCGAAAGTGTGTTCATAGTGATCGGCATGTCCTTGACTCCGTGCCCCAGTTGCAGCCTAATCTCTCGTATGTCGAAGAGCCTGTCCGTATTCTTGTGACGCAAGATCGTGTGCTAAGAAAGAAGACGATTCTGATGGTTAAGGTTCTCTGGCGCAATCAAGATGCTAGAGGTGCAACTTGGGAATTGGAATCCGCAATGAGAGAATCTCATCCTCAGCTGTTCTTCAAGTCTTCCCTGGTTAATATTCTTGTTTAATGAATTCTTCTGTCGTGTCTCTCCCTCTGCTCTCTTGTTTTGTTTCGTGTTCCAAGTTTCGGGACGAAACTTCCTTTTTGGAGGGGTGACTGTAACGCCCCTGATTTTTCCGGCAATTATTTAACCCTCTCGGTGACGCCATAGTGACGTAAGGGGCGTTACATTTGTTGACGTGGAGTTGACGGCGCGTCGCCGTTAGCACGTTTTCGCGTCTTTTCGGTCGAATCAGCCAAATTTATGAATCCTTGTCGAAAACGGAAAATTTCACGTTGGAAAATTAAATTAATTAATTTTTGACATGCTCGTCAAGTTTCGTCGCGATCCGAGCGATATTCGAGCCTCGGCAAATTTCCGAAATTTTGTAAAATTTATGTTCGCCGTACACTTTGAAAATTTATATCTCAAGAATGGCTCATCGGATTTTGGTTCCGTCCTCGCCGTTGTATTCGTAGCGTCAGTGTTCGCCTACAGTGTGAGTTTCGTTCAATTCGGCGTGCGTTTGGGCCTCCGTTTTGATCTCGTATTTCCTTATTCAAAAGTATATAAATATGATTATTTTAATATTAAAGCACTATTCAAAAATGTCTTTTACTATTCATGTATATAGTTTAATTTTTTTGGATATATTTGCAAAGAATCATGCAAATAATTTTAACTTTTTTTGAGTACTCAACTTATGCCTCTCGAGTACTCAGCTTGTGCCTCTCGAGTACTCAGCTTATGCCTCTCGAGTACTCAGCTTATTCCTCTCGAGTACAGCAGCTTGGTGCCGAGTATTGCCTTCCTTGTTCTCGAGTACTAAATTTTAGTACTCGAGTAGTCTGTTTTCTACTTCTCGAGTACCTGTAATCTTGTTCTTAAGTACTGTATATTCATTCCGAGTAGTCCGTTACAATTTGCATTCGGGCGATTATTTGAGGGTCAAAACGGTGTCGTATAAAAAAATTGTTAACATGAAATTTTTCGTCTCGACGAGATCTATAACTTTCATGTTGGGCACAGTTCGATTCAAAGCAATCCTAAACCTCTATTTTCATTTTCCGCGCGTCCGCACATAAATCGTTCGTTTTATTTTCCTGTTTAGACAAAATAAACTTTTTAAATACCTGTATGTATATATAAGTTATGCTCTGATACTTAAGAATCATTAGAAAAGAACTTCATCTTCTTCTCTTGCCCGAACCAGAGTGCGAGAGTGACGGCAGAGTTCTAAGTTCGTGAATCTTCCGGTGGCTGCCGACGGAGCTCCGGTGCTCGAAATTTCCAACCAATCATAGATCTGGAAAGATCTCGTCGAGAGCTACGCCATCGTGGTAATTTTTTCCCCATTTCTTGAGTATTCTCGTTAGGGTTTTTGGCCAAAACCTCTACTTCGGCTAGTTTTGTTCAGATTTCGACTCCTCCCGTCTTCTTTTGCCCCGATCTGCGACGTGGGGTGATTCGTAGGAATTTTTCCGTTAAAACCGAGGCAAGTGGTGTTCTTCTTCTCCCTCTTGCTCATTTATTCTATATTTTTACCACATTTGGTTGAGTTTGTCATGTTTCAACTTCATGGAAACTTGTCCTTAAATTCTAATGTTTTTTTTATTTTCCTTGAATTGCAACTTGTTTCCCCTAGAACCATACCCCCAATTTTAATTTCGTAGAATTGGTAAAGAAATTGGTTGTCGTGCCGTTTTCACTATCGAGTCATGTTGATCGTTGTGACACCTTGTGCGTTCCGTTGTTTTTGATTAAACTTCACTTTGATTGACCTTGAAATGTCCTTATGCAGTCAACATTGATTGTTGACCGTGAGTCTGTGATGAATACAAGGGAACTCTGCTTGTATAATTATGTAACTAAAGAAACACAAATGAACTGTGCGCGTTGGGGTTTCTCCCTCGACATAGTGTCTTATGGTTGAGTCTGTGCGCGTTGTGGACTTTCATCCCCGACACATTACCTTAGCTTGGTCCATGCGCGTTGGGCTTTCTCCCTCGGCATAGTGCCTGTTGGCTGGGTTTGTGCGCATTTTGCACCTTTTTCTCGACACAGTACTCTTTATTGTTGAGCTGATCAGTGAAAGATATTGTACCTAAACACCTAGAGGGGGGGGGGGGTGAATAGGTGACCAAATTCTTTTTTACTTTTATGGCAGCAATCAGTTAATATCACAGACTTATATCTAATTTATCACAGCACATATGCAGCAATCACAGCAATTCACAAACACACAGCAGACACAGAGTTTTATAGTGGTTCCCCAAGCTTTGGGTATATCCACTTTCCCCCTTCGCCTATCTAGCAGTGTACTAGATTCGACCAAACTCCTCCACTATCTCAGAACCCAAAACAGGCTCCTACACCTCAGGCCCAAGGCCCTACAACTCAGCTTTTCCACAAAGCCTACACTCAGCCACAAAGGCCTACACTCAGCCACAAAGGCCTACACTCAGCCACAAAGGCCTACACTCAGCCACCAAGGCCTACACTCAGCCACCAAGGCCTACACTCAGAGATTTCACTCTCCTACCCTCAGCCTTTATAATTTCAGGCTTACAATCTCAGATCCCTAAGGATCCTACAAGTTATAATGAATACAAAAGTATTAACTCAACAACTTAGATGAAAGAGAGATAAGTTGTGAGATTCTTGATGAGTTCTTGGAAGAACTCAGCTGAAATCAATCAGACTTGGCTTTTCTTCAAAGCTTCTTGAAAGTAGAACACAATAAGACTGATTCCTCTGCAGTTGATCCTTGATCTCTGCTTCTTAAGATTCAGACCAATCTGAATCCTTCTTCTCAGCTGGGTTCCAACAGCTGATTTCTTGGATGGAGCTCTCTCTCTCCAACTTCTTAGATCTGCACTTGATTCTTCAAGAAATAGCTAGATCTTCTTTGTTGAATACTTGATCAATAATTTGAACTTTGACAACTTCAACAACTCTCTTGATCAATCTCTTCTGTAGATAGTACAAGCCTATTTATAGGCCTTCTTCATGGTAACCGGCTGGTCCGGTCCATAACTGAATTCTGACAACTCTGACATGTGCTGTAGACCGGCTGGAATGGCAGCTGTCAAGTCATCCAGTCAGTTCTTGAAAATTCTGTAACTGTCTTTAAGTGTCGAGACTTTCTGTCTTTAAGTGTTGACACTTATAGACCAAGTGTCGACACAAGTTGTCTAAGTGTCGACACTAGTCTACAAGGTGTCGACACAACTCCTTGTGTTGTAGATTTTGTATCTCGACACTACTTCTTCTTCATGTGTCGACACTGAAATTGAGTGTCGACACAAGTACTTGTACTTCAGTATCTTGCTGAATTCTTCTAAGTGTCGACACATCTCCTTTGTGTCGACACATCTTCATGTGTTGAAACTGTTAAGTGTCGACACTGCTTCTTGGTGTCGGCACATGTCTTCAGTGTTTATACTTGTTGAGTGTCGACACATTGCTCTAGGTGTCGACACTTTCTTCTGTTGAGACTTCAGCTGAGTGTCGACACATTCCCTTAGTGTCGACACTTGTACTTAGAATATTCTTGAACTTTGCTAATCTTTGCTAAGTGTCGACACAGCTCCTTGTGTCGACACTTTCTTCAAGTGTTGAGTCTTCAACTAAGTGTCGACACATTGTTCTGGGTGTCGACACTTACTTCAAGTGTTGACTCTTCTGCTATGTGTCGACACATTGTTGTGGGTGTCGACACTTATACTTAGTCTCTGATAGCTTTTGCTGAGTGTCGACACAGCCTCCAAGTGTCGACACTTTCTGATGTAGACACAGCTTTACTGGGTGTCGTCACAACTGTTAAGTGTCGACACAGCTTCACTGTCTTTTCTTCACTGAGTGTCGACACAGCTCCTTGTGTCGACACTTTCTGTCTGGTGTCGACTCAGCATCCCTGGTGTCGACACAATGACTCCAAGTGTCGACACTGCTTGCCTGGGTGTCGACACAAGTCTTCTTAAGTGTCGACACTTTCCCTCTGGGTGTCGACACATGGACTTAGAAACTTTTTCATCATTTCCTGCAAATACTTAACCTGCACATGTAACTCAAAATACATCAAATACATTTTGATGTATATCATTGAGTTGGGTGAGGCTTCTTCAAATCAGGTACATTTGAACCAATGTACCCAACAATCTCCCCCTATTTGGAGAAGTCATAACCCTTAGTCAATGATATAAACCATTCATAATAAAATTACAAAATGATGTAAAACAGGATTATATATAGCAGGGTAAACATAAACATGTATCAGTCACACATGTATACATCATCATCACAGAACAATTTATGAAACAAATTTATTACACGACAAATTTATCACACAAAACATTGTTCCAATACTTTGTCATATACAAAAGTTTTTAAAGTTTACAGAATGTTTTATACATAGTAAACTTAAGAAATTTTCTAAGCTATTTCTGTTCAGCCTCCTTAATGACTATGCCCTTTCCAGCTTGAACTCTGTCTTGAACAGGAGCTTCAGCATCTTCTGTTTCAGCAGGCTTCTTACCTTTCAGCTCTTTCTTCTTGAGTTCCTCAGCCTTAATCTTTTGTCTCTCAAAGTAGTGATAAGGCTTGGGAAAGTACTTGCTAGGCTCCAGAGCTGTAGGAGGTAGCTTTCCCATCTTGGCCTTTCTTCTATACTGGACTATTGCCTCCTGCCTGATCTCATGTTTTCTCCATTCAGCCTCAGAAAACCATTTGTTCCTGTCATGCACATTATCTTTGGCAGCTTTCCAGGCAGTCAAAATGATATTTCTTGAGGTAGGGCTCCACTGCTCAAAGTCTGGCCTTTGTTCAGCTTGTTCCCTAAACCTCTTCTTAGAAAGTCTAGTTTCTTCTTCTTTCTGTAGAGCTTCTTCTTCTTTCTGAAGAGCTACTTGCATAGCTTCAGATATAGGCTGAACCACTTTCTCAAGAATGACATTGGACTTCCCTTCAGTTGGGCTATACATGTGATGAATATCATCTTGCACCATTTCAAAATCTGGAGGAGGATAGATAACCTGAGCTACTTCTGCTTGCTCACCTCCAAGATAGGCAGGATTAATTCCAGATTCTGCAACATTATCATCATCACAAAGAGAAGGATAACCAAGAGTGGCTCTAATGGAATTAGAAACCCATTTTTCATGGTCAGAGCCAGCTTTGACTAAGACCCTCTCCCCCTTTATGACTTCTCTAGCCATGTGATCTCTGACATCATCTTTCTGGAATCTGATTTGATTATCCAAGTATCTGACTCCATCTTTAAAGAAAGGTTTGAGCTTATTAAGTTGTTCAGATATGGCCTTCTGGGAGTCTTGAATGGCAGTCTTAACAGCAGTGATTTCTTCTTGAAAGACTTTGTCAAATTCAGCTTTAACAGTAGCAGTAGAGATAGAAGGTCCAGCAGCTATGTTCTTTATTTCTGTGACAATTGCATTATGGGATTCTGTTAAATTGTCATTCATTCTGAGCTGATTTTCAAGAACATAACCTTGCTTCACAGCTATGTCATCCACCTGTGCTTTTATCTTCTCCTGGTGTGTAGCCAAGTACACCACTGCATTCCCCCCTTTGTGGAAGCAGTCTGTCATCTCCTTCTTGTTAAGATTCATCTCAAATCTTATTGACTTTATGTCCTAGGCAAGATCAAACTGTAGTGATTTGTGCCCTTCATCAACATACTTCTCAATTGCCTGTCTTTGCTCATCCAACTTGACTTGCATTGCAACCATTAAAGCACTATAATCAACAGCAGGTGCTGGCAGTGATATAGGCTGTGGTGCAATTGATTGTAAGGCCTTCTTGTAGCTTTGGCTCCTTCTCTTGAACACATAAAGCTTCTTTTTCTTAGCTCTTGTTGTCTCCTCATCTTCAGATACTGAGGAGCTAGCAATATCTACCCTTTCCTTTGGTAGTTCCTCAACAGTTTGGGGTCTTACAGTCTCTTGCCTAGCAGACTCTTCAACATATACTAATTGCTCCCCCTCAATTGGAGCATTCTCCTTTTCAGCAGCAGTTTCTTTATCAAAATCTTCTTGATCCAGATTGAGAAATAAATCTTCCATGGTGTATTCTTGTGGTGAATGAGCTGGAGAATGTCTTGGCTCTTCAACCAGTGGATCAGAAACAAATTGAGCTGCAGCAGATGTGTCTTCCATGACAGCATCTGGGACTTGGCTATCCAGCTGAGTTTGCTGATGAACATCAGACAAATCAGTATCCTCTATTTGAAAAAACAAAGTATTAAGCTCAGTAATTACCTCTAGTATTGTGTTGGTTGCTTGTTCACTTTCCAGTGTAGTGGGTTCATCTACAACTGGAAGCTCCCCCTGGCTTTGATCCTTGTGTATGGGGCTAGCTAGAGGTAGCTCCCCCTGAATTTCAGCATCCACTTGAGGAGCTGGAGACTTCACAGCAGGCTCTTCCTCAATCTCATCTGGTGTGAAGACAACTTGTTCTTCACTGTCTGAGCTGCTAGTGGACACTTGAGCCACTAGAGCAGTTTTCCTCTTCTTCTTTGGTGGAATTTCTTTCTCAGAAGTAATCTTCTCAGGTGTTGGTATCTCTTTTGACAACACCCTGTCCCATCTGGAGAATATTCTCAGATCCATTTTCCTCATGTGATTTATTTTACTTCCAGCAGCCTGACTCATAACTTCAGGTATAACACCTGCTAGGTAAAGACTTAAAATTCTGCCTAAGTTGGGCTTCTTTAGGCTTTCTTTAATCTTCTCAAAAACTACCATAGACCAGTCAGTTTGCAGAGAGAAGATTATCCTTGTCATAATAGTAAACATATAGGCAGACACTCTGTCATGCCCTCCTGGCTTGCTTAATATTACCTTTCCAACAATCTCTGAAAGGAATTTCCCTTGATTGTTCATGCCCTTTCTAAGAAACACTGATCCAAGATTCATCTTAGGATCCAGTCCACACCAGGTTAGAGCTTCCCTGGTCTTTGAAGCAGTAACCTCATCTTCCTCTTTAGTTCTGGGCAACTGAAGTACCTTCCTCAGACTTTTAGGTGAAACCTTAACCTTTTCTCCATGAACTCTGGATTTGATCTTGTATCCAGATTCATCCACTTCAGCTCTATTGAGGAATTCCAGTACCTCTTTCTTCCATATTTTAGTAGGTTCTGAAACAAGATATTCTAACCCTGAATCTGCGACTAGGGTTACTACTGTCTTGATTTCTTGATCGGCATCCTCAAAAGCATTCCGCACCAGCTCGTATCCTTCGTTGATGTTCTCCTCTAGCTTAGGCGCCATTAGGGTTTGTAGAATTTGTCTTGAGAGAAGAGAGGTGTCGACACAGAAGTTTGGTCTCGAAACTTTGAAAGCGTGTCGACAAACAAAGACAAAACCCTATTTATACCTTTCTAATTTTGAAGATGAACAGGCGGGACAACTAACTTAAATTGTGTCGACACTGGCAATAAGTGTCGACACTGACTTATAATGTCTCGACACATATGTGTCGACACACGTTTAGTCAACAGATTTTATATGTCGACACTTGTTTATGTGTCGACACTACATAACTCGACACATAGTCGAGACTTTACTTAGAGAATTCTGAGTAAATACTAAGTGTCGACACCACATTGGATGTGTCGACACCTACATGTCATGTGTCGACACTAATATTCTGAAGTGTCGACACCAATTTCCTAGATGTGTCGACACCTTTTTCCTGAAGTGTCGACACCACTATTCTGTGTCGACACAAAAATCTCTATGTGTCGACACTTTTTTACTTAGCCAATTTCAATTCTGTAAACTTACTCTAAGTTTATCATCCCTAATTCAATTTTAAATCTATTGAACTTAGCTTCTTCTAGGGGCTTAGTATACATATCAGCTATTTGTTCATCTGTTTTAACATATTCAAGTAAAATATCTTCTCTTTCTACATGCTCCCTAAGAAAATGATATTTAATTTCAATATGTTTTGTTCTACTATGGGATACAGGATTATTAGCTATTGAAATAGCACTAGTAGAATTACAAAAGAGTGGAGTTCTACTTACCTGAATTCCATAGTCCTCTAGCTGATGTTGTATCCACAGAAGTTGAGCACAGCAACTTCCTGCAGCCACATACTCTGACTCTGCAGTGGAGATAGCCACACTTGTTTGCTTTTTGCTACTCCAAGAAATCAGTCTTCCTCCTAGGAATTGACAGGTTCCAGTAGTGCTTTTTCTGTCTTCTTTGCATCCAGCAAAGTCTGCATCTGAATAACCTGTTAGATCAAAATCCCCATTCCTAGGGTACCAGAGGCCTAGATAAGGAGTGCCCTTTAGATATCTCAATATCCTTTTGACTGATGTCAAATGAGACTCTTTAGGGCAGGCTTGATACCTAGCACAGACACATGTAACATACATGATATCTGGTCTACTTGCAGTCAAGTATAATAGGGAGCCAACTATCCCTCTATACAAGGTTTCATCTACAGGCTTCCCTGCATCATCCTTGCTAAGAGACATACTTGACCCCATAGGAGTCTTCATGGTGCTGGATGAATCCATACCATACTTCCTTATGAGTTCTAGGGTGAACTTGGACTGGCATGTGGATAAACCACTCTCAGTCTGTCTTACTTGGAGACCCAAGAAAAACTTTAGCTCTCCCATACTACTCATTTCAAATTGACCTTGCATTAACTTTGCAAACTTTTTGCAAAGGCTACTTTCAGTAGACCCAAATATAATGTCATCTACATATATTTGGACTAGTATTACTTTGCCTCTAGATTCCCTAAGGAATAGAGTCTTGTCTATTTTCCCCCTTGTGAACTTATTCTCAATGAGGAAACTAGACATGGTTTCATACCAAGCCCTAGGGGCTTGCTTTAACCCATATAAAGATTTCCTAAGTCTATAGACATGATTAGGTAAAGTAGAATCTACAAAACCTGAGGGTTGTTCCACATAGACTTCTTCTTTAAGATTACCATTTAGAAATGCTGACTTGACATCCATTTGGTAAACTTTGAATCCTTGAAAAGTTGCATAGGCCAGGAACATCCTTATGGCTTCCAGTCTGGCTACTGGAGCAAAGGTTTGATCAAAATCAATACCTTCTTCCTGCCTATATCCTTTAGCAACCAGTCTTGCTTTGTTCTTAATGATGACTGCTTGTTCATCCATCTTGTTCCTATAGATCCACTTGGTTCCAATTATATTGTGGTCTTTAGGTTTAGGAACAAGCTCCCAGACCTTGCATCTCTTGAATTGATTGAGTTCTTCTTGCATAGCTTCAATCCAAAGAGGGTCTTTGATGGCTTCTTCAAACTTCTTAGGTTCAACTTGGGATAGAAAGCTGGAGTAGACTGCTGCATTCAGGTTTCTGCTCCTTGTTTGTACCCCTTGTCTTGGATCTCCAATAATCTGCTCTACTGGATGATCTCTAAGATACCTATTGGCTGGAGGCATCCTGACTTCTGGTTGAACCTCTTCAGTTTCATCATCTTACTGTACTCCTTGTACTTCTTCTGCATTTGGTACATGTAGTACTCCCCCTGGACAACAACCACTGTCTTTTACTTGCTGTCTTGCAGTAGATTCTTCTTCTAGAGTGAGCTTGTCCATCTTCTTTGTTAAACCTGTGGGGCTACATACACTACTAGACAACTCATTGTTAATAAGTTTAGTCTCATCAAATACTACATGTACAGTCTCTTCTACAACTTGAGTTGACAAGTTGTAGACTCTATAAGCCTTACTATTGTTGCTGTACCCAACAAAAATTCCCTCTTGGGACTTGGCAGCAAACTTAGTCAAGTAAGATTTTCCATTGTTAAGTATGAAGCATTTGCAACCAAAGATCCTAAAGTAGGATAGGTTTGGTTTCCTGCCCTTCACAACCTCATAGGGGGTCTTATTGAGGCCTTTAGTAATGGTAGCCTTATTGATAACATGGCATGCAGTATTAACTGCTTCAGCCCAGAAATATTCTGGAAGTGATGTATCACTTAAAAGGGTCCTACCAGCCTCAATCAAGGTTCTATTCTTCCTCTCAACAATGCCATTTTGCTGAGGTGTTCTTGGTGAAGAAAACTCTTGAAATATCCCAAAGTCTTCACAAAGTTTTGTCATGCTATCAGACTGAAACTCAGTACCATGGTCACTTCTTATTTTGACCACTGTACTATTTAGTTCATTCTGAATTTGCTTGACAAAGCTATAGAAGACATTAGGTGTTTCAGATTTCTGTCTTAAGAAGAACACCCAGGAAAACCTTGAGTAGTCATCTACAACTACAAAGGTATAGACCTTCCTACCTAGGCTGTGAACTGGCATTAGACCAAAAAAATCCATATGCAAGAGGTATAAGCACCTCACAGCATCTTTATTTTCAATGCTTCTAAAGGTAGATCTGGTCTGCTTGCCCTTTTGACAAGCTGAGCAAATACCATCTTTAACACACTTAACTTGAGGACCATTCCTCACTAACTCTTTACTAAAGAGTTTGCCAATTGTCTTGTAATTAAGATGAGCTAGTCTCTTGTGTCATTTGACACAATAAGAGACTGTCTCATCAGCTACAAGACACACTTGAGAACCATTGGTCTCACACATAATGTCTAAGCAGTAGACATTCCTCTTTCTATAGCCAGTCAAAATGATCTCTTGATCAGTTGACCTCCTGATATGACAACCATTCTTAACAAATGAGATGTCATACCCTACATCACTTAATTGACTTATACTTATTAGGTTGTGTTTCAACCCTTTAACATAAGCCACTTGAGTAATGATAACTAAGTTACTAGAAATGTTACCAAACCCTTTGATGATTCCTTTTTCAGAACCACCAAAGGTGACTTTTGGACCATCTTTGATTGGAATGTAGTCCCTTAGTAATCCCTTTGTTCCAGACATATGTCTGGAACATCCACTGTCCAAGTACCATATAGGGGCATGACAACTTGGACTCACCTGCAAAACAGATTAATGAACCTTAGAACCCAAAGAATTCTTGGGTCCTTGGTACTTGTTAGTTTGCATCTTGACAAGGCTACCTACTGGTTTTCCAATAGGCAGTTTGCTACTCACTTTGGCACTAGCATTGTGCCAACAGTCCATTGCAAAGTGGCCAATCTTGCCACAACACCAACACTCAAACTTATTGTACCTTTGCTTAGGTACAGTCTTAGCTGTTTTATCCACAGCTGGCTTGTTGAGTGTTGGGGCTTTGCCCTTGGACTTGGACTTGGACTGAACAGTCCTTGCAGGTCTTGTAAAACCAAGTCCAGCTTTGCCTTTGTGATGAACAAATTCATCAATTAAAGGCAGTACTGACTTAGGTTTAGAAAACCTAGCAACTAAGTCCTTCTCCTTCTGAAGATTAATCTCCAGACTCTTGATTTGATCATTCTTAAAAGATATAGTTCCTATTTGAATCACAGTTATGTGCTTCAATCTGGCTATCTCATTAAGTTTTTGATCAAAAGACTTCTCAAACTCAGTTGCAGCAGCTTTAAGATCAGCAATTTCCTTTGCCTGACTTTTGGCTAGGGACTTGCTCTTCTTGTAAGCTTGCAACAGAACCTTGTATTCATCTATCAACTGATGAATATCTGCTTCAGACTCAGATGCACTCTCATCACTTGATGATGATGAATCTGAATCTGTACTGGCACAAGAAATTGAACTTAGAGTTGAACATTGTACCTTACTGGGTCCTGGCTGTTCCAGGATTTTGTCACCTTCTATCAATGCCATTAGCCCTTGGCATTGACTGTATTCTTGTTCATATATAGACTCCAAAATCTGCATAAACTCTTCTTCTTCTTCAGCAAACAGCCCTATATATGCCTCAGCATCTGACTCAGTTTCTGAAGAAGAGATATCTGACAGGGTCTTCTCCTTTTTGGCAACAAATGACTTTTCTTTCTTGCCTTTGAAATGAGTCTTCTTCTTGTCACTAGACTCCTTTCTCTTTTCTGGACAATCTGCTATCACATGACTTTGTCTATTGCAGCAATAGCACACTATTTTTGAAAGTGTTGCCTTGCTAGACTTGGTCCTTTTCTTGTCTGTTTTTGAAGACTTCTTTTTCTGATAAGAGTCTTCCTTTCCCTGTGAAGTAGAAGACCTTGTCCTCCATTGTTTCTTTTTTAAGAACTTCTGGAAATGTCTTGTAAAGGCAACAAAGTCCTCATCACTTTCACTGCTTTCAGATTTTGTGCTGACTGACTCATCTGACTCAGATTCTGCTGCTTTTGCTGGAGGAGAAGGTGACTTACTTCTATACTTTCTGGGGGCTTCTGACTTAAAAGCCACTGTTCTTTCCTTATGTTCAATTCTTGTTCCTTTCTCCTCTTCTTTCCTCACTGTCAATTGCATTTCATATGACAGCAGTTTGCCAAACAGTTTAGGTGGAGGAATTTCTGCCAACTTAGCCATTTCTCTAATGGCACAAATCTTGGTGTCCCAATCTTTAGTTAGGGACCTTAGGAACTTGTCATTGAGTTCATAATTACTGAACTCTCTACCATAGGACATGAGTTCATTCACTATCCTGTAGAACTTCTTGTAGCACTCAGTTATGCTATCACCCTTTCCTTGTATAAAACTTTCATACTCTTGATTTAGCAAGAATTTTCTGTCTTGCCTTACTTCTTCAGAACCTTCCATATACACAATAAGAGTATCCCACATCTCTTTTGCTGTCTTACAGTGTATTAGATTCTGAAAAGTGGCATCATCTATGGCACTTACAATGATGTTTTGAGCCCTTTTGTCCATGGTGGCTAGGACAATCTCATCCTTAGTCATTTCAGAGAAATCCTTTGGTGTTCTCTGATTAGCATCTAGGACTGACACCTTCATGGGCACATATGACCCTTCCTTTACTGTGATGTAAATTTTTGGGTCTGAGGCCTCCATAAACAGCCTCACCCTTTCCTTCCATATGCCAAATATTTCCTTCCTACATATTGGTAGTTTCATGGATCCCAATTCCTTGTGATTTTCAGTAGAACCCATGATTCTTGATTTTCTTGAATCTGTAATTCACTTAACCTAAATCTGCCAACAGGATCTCCTCAGACTGTTAGTCCTTTTTGAGCAACCTCGCTTTGATACCACTTGAAAGATATTGTACCTAAACACCTAGAGGGGGGGGGGGGGGGTTGAATAGGTGACCAAATTCTTTTTTACTTTTTTTATGGCAGCAATCAGTTAATATCACAGACTTATATCTAATTTATCACAGCACATATGCAGCAATCACAGCAATTCACAAACACACAGCAGACACAGAGTTTTATAGTGGTTCCCCAAGCTTTGGGTAGATCCACTTTCCCCCTTCGCCTATCTAGCAGTGTACTAGATTCGGCCAAACTCCTCCACTATCTCAGAACCCAAAACAGGCTCCTACACCTCAGGCCCAAGGCCCTACAACTCAGCTTTTCCACAAAGCCTACACTCAGCCACAAAGGCCTACACTCAGCCATAAAGGCCTACACTCAGCCACAAAGGCCTACACTCAGCCACCAAGGAATACACTCAGCCACCAAGGCCTACACTCAGAGATTTCACTCTCCTACCCTCAGCCTTTATAATTTCAGGCTTACAATCTCAGATCCCTAAGGATCCTACAAGTTATAATGAATACAAAAGTATTAACTCAACAACTTAGATGAAAGAGAGATAAGTTGTGAGATTCTTGATGAGTTCTTGGAAGAACTCAGCTGAAATCAATCTGACTTGGCTTTTCTTCAAAGCTTCTTGAAAGTAGAACACAATAAGACTAATTCCTCTGCAGTTGATCCTTGATCTCTGCTTCTTAAGATTCAGACCAATCTGAATCCTTCTTCTCAGCTGGGTTCCAACAGCTGATTTCTTGGATGGAGCTCTCTCTCTCCAACTTCTTAGATCTGCACTTGATTCTTCAAGAAATAGCTAGATCTTCTTTGTTGAATACTTGATCAATAATTTGAACTTTGACAACTTTAACAACTCTCTTGATCAATCTCTTCTGTAGACAGTACAAGCCTATTTATAGGCCTTCTTCATGGTAACCGGCTGGTCTGGTCCATAACTGAATTCTGACAACTATGACATGTGCTGTAGACCGGCTGGAATGGCAGCTGTCAAGTCATCCAGTCAGTTCTTGAAAATTCTGTAACTGTCTTTAAGTGTCGAGATTTTCTGACTTTAAGTGTTGACACTTATAGACCAAGTGTCGACACAAGTTGTCTAAGTGTCAACACTAGTCTACAAGGTGTCGACACAACTCCTTGTGTTGTAGATTTTGTATCTCGACACTACTTCTTCTTCATGTGTCGACACTGAAATTGAGTGTCGACACAAGTACTTGTACTTCAGTATCTTGCTGAATTTTTCTAAGTGTCGACACATCTCCTTTGTGTCGACACATCTTCATGTGTTGAAACTGTTAAGTGTCGACACTGCTTCTTGGTGTCGACACATGTCTTCAGTGTTGATACTTGTTGAGTGTCGACACATTGCTCTGGGTGTCGACACTTTCTTCTGTTGAGACTTCAGCTGAGTGTCGACACATTCCCTTAGTGTCGACACTTGTACTTAGAATATTCTTGAACTTTGCTAATCTTTGTTAAGTGTCGACACAGCTCCTTGTGTCGACACTTTCTTCAAGTGTTGAGTCTTCAGCTAAGTGTCGACACATTGTTCTGGGTGTCGACATTTACTTCAAGTGTTGACTCTTCTGCTATGTGTCGACACATTGTTCTGGGTGTCGACACTTGTACTTAGTCTCTGATAGCTTTTGCTGAGTGTCGACACAGCCTCCAAGTGTCGACACTTTCTGATGTAGACACAGCTTTACTGGGTGTCGTCACAACTGTTAAGTGTCGACACAGCTTCACTGTCTTTTCTTCACTAAGTGTCGACACAGCTCCTTGTGTCGACACTTTCTGTCTGGTGTCGACTCAGCATCCCTGGTGTCGACACAATGACTCAAAGTGTCGACACTGCTTGCCTGGGTGTCGACACAAGTCTTATTAAGTGTCGACACTTTCCCTCTGGGTGTCGACACATGGACTTAGAAACTTTTTCATCATTTCCTGCAAATACTTAACCTGCACATGTAACTCAAAATACATCAAATACATTTTGATGTATATCATTGAGTTGGGTGAGGCTTCTTCAAATCAGGTACATTTGAACCAATGTACCCAACAATCAGTCTCATTTTTATTGATAAATAACATGAATACTAATGAAAGATGGAAGTTTGAACTTCTGATGTTGGTACTTTGTTCTGTCCTGATGATGTTATTTGTCATTCTTGCTCGGCTAGATTTATTGTTTGCTTATTTTACTCTGCTGCTGACCCTTTTATTGCAGTCGTTTCACAAATTTCCTTCACATTGAGGTTTGTTTGGTCTGCCTTTACTCTTTGCACCATTTATAACTTGCTTCTGAGGTGTTCTTCTTTTGAATGTCTCAGGATCAGTGCAGTAGCAGGTTTAGCTGACCGTATTGTGCTTCTGGTGCTGCGGGTTACTGCGGCCGTTCGCTTCCACCTTAGAGCTTTGAGGTAGTTGAATTGTTTAGACTTGTCAGATTTTACTATGGGTTCGTGTCAGTTGTTGACGCCTAGTCTTTGACTTTTTCTGTGATAAACTACTTGCTGCTCTTACTGCTGTTACTTTTTACCTGTTTATACTTGCTCTCTGGGAAGGTTTTATGTTAGGATGCAATTAGTTATTTTAAAGTATACAAAACTGCATTCTGGAGTATCGACATGACATGACTTTTAACTGTAAAATCTACTACTTTTAAGCGCTATAAAAGTCCTTTATATATTAAATGTAGAAGTCACATCATCATTTTAAGATACTAGACCTTCATTCTTATATAGGTTAACAAATGAATCAACTCAGTATTTTTAGCCGCGTAAAACTTATATATTTTCTCACCTATGGACTAGTGATCCACCCGACCGAGGGACACGATCAGTAACTCTAATAACCTATGTGCATTATTTTTAACTTAATTTCATAAATCTTTTACATGAAGTAAATGTGAGGACGAGTAGCTTGAGCGTCTGTAGTTATCCCCAGCACGGTGTGGCATCACGACACGTATTTTTCTCTACTCTGACGTATTTTTGAATACGGAGAAAATGCGTGTTTTGACACCCGTGTCCCAGGCCATGTTGCCCCTCACCCCATTCAGCATCAAGATTTGAGGCGTTACAATCCTCTCCTCCTTACAAGAAATTTCGTCCTGGAATTTGCATACAGTACTCAGAAAACTCTTCAACAAAAATGTGGTACAACATTTTATGTTATGTACAACACAAACTGTTATAAAAGTTTAAACAAACAGCTCGGGAAATTCAGCACGCATGGTCTACTCCCGCTCCCATATTAGCTCCTCACGGCCATAGTTGTCCCATCAGACCTAGACCATCCCGACTGTCTTGTTCCGCAACTGCTTATCGGCTTTATCCTCGATCCGAATGAGACTAACCTTTGTCGTTAGCCCAAATTCGATCGGTACACGATCATTCGTAATCACTTGAGCTGGATCTTTTACAGCTTTTCGGAGCACTGAGATGTGGAACACATCATGCAATCCACTCAATTCATCCGAAATAGCTAGCCGATAGGCAACTTCACCAATTCTTTCCACCACTTCAAATGTACCAAGATATCTCAGACTTAACGTTTTCAAGCGTCGAATCCTGGACACGCCTTTGAAGGGTTTGATTTTCAAATATACCCAATCGCCGATCGCAAACTCAACATTTTGGTGCTTGGCGTTGTAATATTTGGCTTGTCTATCTTGGTCTATCAGTAGTCTCTCCCGAATAGAGCGTATCGTCGAATTAGCTTCTTCGACTTTCTTACGCTTATATAGTTTAGATTCTCCTGCTTCCGCCCAAGCTAATGGTGTACGACATTTTCGACCATACAAAGCTTCAAACGGTGACATACTTATGCTCGCTTGGTAGCTATTATTGTAGGAAAACTCTACCATATAGAGATGATCTTCCCACCTTTTACCAAAATCCAAGGCGCACATTCAAAGCATGTCCTCCATCGTTCTGTCGGTCCTCTCAGTCTGGCCATCAGTTTGGGGATGAAAGATCGTACTGAACGTTAACTTTGTTCCCAATAATTGATGGATTAGTCTCCAATCATTCGATGTGAATCGCCCGTCACGGTCACTTACGATGATATAAGGAACACCGTGCAATCGTACGATTTGCTTAACATAGAGTTTCGCCAAGACTTCCATTGAATCGTCCCTCTTGTTCGGAAGAAAGTGAGTCACTTTAGTCAACCCGTCTATGATCACCCAAATCGAATCGTTACCGCGTTGAGACCTCGGCAAACCATGCACGAAATCCATTGAAATATCATCAAATTTCCACTCCGGAATAGGTAGAGACTTCAGGAAACCTCTAGGCTTCTGACATTCAGCTTTCCCTAAGGCATAGGTTTGAGATTTCGGCACATAATGTGTTATGTCTTTCTTTAACCCTGGCCACCAGAACAACCTTTTCATGTCTCTATACATCTTTGTGCTCCCTGGGTGAATTGAGTATTTCGTAAAGTGAGCCTCATACATCAATTCTTCTCTTATCTTACCCATACTTGGAACACACAAACGACCCTCTTTCCGCAAAAGTCCGCCATCCCAGGAGAATTGGTCATTTGACCCATCCACTGTATGGAGTTGCAGACTTTCGTCAAGGTTTGTTGCTCGTCGAATTATGTCCGTAAGATCATATTATACCTATGTCTAGTTCAAGCATGCATTTGCTGTGGAATTATTGTCAACATAAGAAATCTCCAATGCTTCCAACTCCTGGATCAGACGCTTATCATGCATCTGCAACCAATTTGCCCTTAACGGAGTCCTACGACTTAAGGCATCTGCGACCACATTTCCTTTCCCAGGAGTGTAGTGAATATCAAAGGTGTAGTCCCCGAGGAACTCCATCCACCTTCGTTGTCGCATATTAAGATCCTTCTGATTCAATAGGTACTTTAGATTCTTATGGTCCGTATATATATATCCACTTTTATTCCATATAGATAGTGACACCACAATTTAAGTGCAGAAATCACCGCTGCCAACTCCAAATCATGGACGAGATAGTTTCGCTCATGCACTTTCAACTGGCGTGAGCCATAAGCAATCACTTTTCCAAAATGAAGAAGAACGCAGCCTAAGCCGCTCCCTGAAGCATCACTTTAAATCTCATAGCCATCTGTACCACATGGCGATGTCAGTACGGTCATCGTGGTCAAACAACTCTTCAGCTCTTCAAAAGCTCGTGCGCACTCGGGCGTCCAAACGAACTTCTGATCCTTCCGCGTTAATGTGGTAAGAGGCAAAGCGATCCGTGAGAAGTTTTCTACAAAGCGTCTGTAGTAGCCTGCCAGTCCAAGGAAACTCCTGACTTTGGCCATCGAAGACAACACTGGCCATTCCCGGATAACTCTTATCTTTGACGGATCCACCGCAATGCCTTCTCCACTCACCACATGGCCAAGAAAATCCACTAACGATAGCCAAAACTCACACTTTGTGAATTTGGCATAGAGCTTATTTCTCCGCAGGGCATGCAACACCAACTGTAAATGGTTTGCATGATCTTCTTTCGATTGATAGTACACCAAGATATCATCAATAAAGACAATCACAAACAAGTCCAAGTACTCTCGGAATGTTCGGTGCATTAGATCCATAAACACTGATGGCGCATTACGCAGTCCAAACGACATTACAGTGAACTCGTAATGACCGTAACGTGTTTCAAACAATGTCTTGGGAATGTCACCTTCCTGAATTCGCAACTGGGAGTAGCCAGATTTCAAATCCAGCTTTGAGTATACTGTCGATCTCGCCAGTTGATCAAACAAGTCATCTATCCGTGAAATTGGATATTTATTTTTCTCTGTCAACTTGTTCAATTCACGATAATCGATACACAGCCGCAGGCCACCATCCTTCTTTTTCACAAAAAGAACTGGTGCGCTCCAAGGTGACTTACTTGGGCGTATGTATCCCTGTTCCAACAATTCTTGTAGTTGAACTTTTAATTCGGCCATTTCCTTTGGCACTACTCGATATGGCGAGCGGCCCACATGTTTTGCACCTGGCACCAGCTCAATCGAGAAATTAATCTCCCACTGTGGTGGTAATCCCGGAAGCTCCTTCGGAAACACATCAACAAATTCCAAAACAATCAGAACATTAGTCACACTGGCCTTTGGCTCAACAACGTCAACAAGCATGAAGAATAACTCTGCGCCTTTCTGAACTGCCATAACCATTTGAAGAGCAGACATCAATGTCATGCTCGACACTCGCATACCAGCGAACTTCGTTTCTCGTTCGGTATTCAGCCCCAGTGTGACTTCCTTTGATTTGCAATCTATATAGGCACGCTGATCTGAGAGCCAGTCCATACCAAAGATCACATCAAACTCCGATATCGGCAGAACCGATGCTTCCAACCCAAAATCCCGACTTCCGATTCGTATCTCCACAAAACAAGACCTATCTGCATACATTACACATCCGTTTGGTAATAACACCTTCACACTATCTGCCACTATAAGAATCGGTGCACCGATCCGTGATACGAAGTCCACAGATAGAAATGAATGAGAAGCACCAGTATCAAATGGTGCTCTCGCCAAAGAGTCTCGAATCAGGACAAATCCTAATACAAACACATCGTACACAAGCTACAAATAAGTTATGAAATAACAAAAGCAGCAATCAAATATGTTACCGCATACCTGTGACAACGTCACTTTGCTTTATGGCCTCCTATTGGCCAAGATTATACACTCGGGGTTGCGCCTGGGATGCATTGGACTCCACCGCTGCCTTTCCCTTTTCAGCATATGATGCTCCTGTCTTCTTTTCAACCTTTGGTGGACCAACCCGACAGTTACGGGCTATATGCCCCACTCTACCACATGTATAGCAGGTCCAGGGATCCTGCTTCGAAGTTGCTCTTGATGCAACACTCGAGGGAGCCTGTGAAGGAGACTTGCATCTCTTACCCCATTTCCTTCGGTAATTTGATTTCCCCCGGCGTGGCACTTTGAACTCGGACTTTGTCACCGCCAAGTCCCTTTTTCCTTGCACCTGCTTCATATCCTTCTCCAACGCACATGCCGTATCCACCAACGCCTGAAACCCTTGGTTCACCGAACTTGATAGCAGGAATCTCAACTCATCCCACAACCCTTCGTAGACTGATTGGTCTTTCGTTGTTCATCAGCGAAGATAGACCCCGCATAGCGTCCCAATCGTGTAAACTCATGCAAGTAGGTATCGACACTACTCTCTCCCTGAGTTAGACGCTGGAACTCATTTTCCATAGCGATGCGTTGTGCCGTTGGCAAGTGTTTTGCCAAGAATAGTCACAAAAACTACTCAATCGAGACTTCTGTTAGTTGCCTGCCCACTAATTGGTGTAACTCTATCTCATCCCACCATAGCCGAGCCTCTCCTTCCAACAAGAAGGTGGCCAAGGTGACCTTGTGATTTTCCTCCGTTCTTATTGCCGTCAATATTCGCTTGACACGTGACAACCAATCTTCCGCCTGCGTTGGGGATCCCACACCCGTAAACGTAGGAGGATTGGAGCTCATAAACTACTTCAATTGCCGCTCAGCTGCCCGAGGATCAACAACCTCAATAGGTTCTGGCCTTACACCAACCCATTCTGGAACCAATGCCGGCTGCGCCTGCCCAGTAGGTTGTGCATGAATCATTGCAAACAGCATCTCAACAACTATGCGTACTGTTTCTACAGAAGGAGGAGGTGCAGAAACCTCAGCTGGTGCTGCACTCTCATCAGAATGCTGGGGCTCAGACTGCCCAACACCACTACGGGTCACCTATAGGTGGACAAGACACACATTAACGATCTTGCACAAGAAATAACAACAATATAGGAACACACAGGTTCCTTAAACAGGTGTATTTGAATTCCTTAGTGGACATTCTTGAGTACATTAATGTTATAGTGGGTTGCACTTACACGTGCGCGCCACCCCAGAAAATAATTCGACCATGAATTCAAAAGAGGAAGACCGAGAGCCTCTGATACCAAAATGTAATGCCTCCATCAGTTACATGATATATAATAGAAGGTCCGGTCAGGGCCCCACACCATATGCCACAAACAGACGGCGAAGTTACAGGTTAATATCAAAAATATCAATCACACCCTAACTCAGAGCATTTTAGCGGAAGCTTTTAGTTGCTTGAACTCCTCATTTGAATGTCCACAATATATAAATAAGCATTTATATATATTTATATATATATATATATATATAATATATATTATATATATATTATATATATATATATATATATATATATATATATATATATAATATATATATAAAACAACACAAAGGAATGTTCTCCGAATACATAGCCAGTCTGGCCTTATGGCCTTACAGTTAAGCTTTTTAACTATGAATTTCATACATCCGCATGCAAGCCGGCCACACATGAAAGTAACATCATATGAACTTCTTTAGCCTTCAAGGGCCAGCAAAGCAGCAGTAGGAGCAACAACAACAAGGGCTTCAACCCCCAATTTTTTGCTCGGCTCTCCTGCACCTGCATGGGACAATCCACCACAATGGTGGCAAACAAGGCAATGTCAGCGTTTAGCTAACCAAATTTATAACGACCCTACCCCTTACCCGGGGCAGTGGTATTCCTTCCCTGCGGGCATAACATTTTACAAGCAGATATATCACACAATGTGCACTCACGCACAACCAACATATCACAAATGTCGACTACGCGGCCCGACGCTCCGTGCACTCAGGGCACATTCTTGGTGTACCGAAAATACCAGGGTCCCACCGCCGTTCAGGGCACATTCTTGGTGTATCGGAAATACCAGGGTCCCACCGCCATTCGAAGCACATTATTGGTGTATCGGAAATACCAGAGTCACACCACCATTCAAAGGTCCAAGGCCCAACGAAAAACTTGAGCATTTCGCTCCACGACCTTCAGCCGGAGACTTTAGTCTTAATGACGCACATGCCTAAGATTTTCATTATGTGTTTCTGCCGAATGCTAATAGCCCAAGCACTCATGGCAGACAACTATAACACGGAGACAGTTCAACCCTTTCCTGTTGCTCAAATCGTCAGTTCTATGACCAGACTGACGCGGGTTGGCCTCCCCTTATCCGTTCGGCACGAATCCTTTTCAAGAGCTCCCAAAGCTCACAAATAGCCACACTGTCCCCTAAGGACTGGCTTCACAATCGCAGGTTAGCTAGGAGCCATCGCCAGCGACACTCACTATCGCCCAGCATTAGCGACAGAATTCACTTTCCATCCCCAGCCCTAGCCTTATCTGGATCAACCATCCAGTAATCCCTGCAGCCACCTGCAGTGCTAGAAATACTAGTCTTTCAAGCATATAGCACAAGTACTTTGCGGGTATTTTCCTAGAAGTTCACTCTAGTACTTCCTCCTACTACCCTTCACAGGCACAACCCACCGAATCCACAAGCATATTCATCTATACGCGGAGTCTTCTCTGGTGCACAAAATAAAACATCACCAATCCAGACCAACCTGTCCAGATGGGCTTCACACAGTATGCCTATTCCGTACTACACATTTCCGGATCTACATGCAATACATCTTGTGGAAATCCAGAATCAACCCAAGGGGAATCCCTCAATAATCCACCTTTTGGTGGGGGAAACTCATGCATATGCCAAAGTAAGGACTTCACATATCCAAGGAAGAAAGATCGTTACCATTGACGATCGTTCTGGAGCCATGGCAAACTAGCCGGATGAAACACGCCGCAATGGACTAGCCTCTACGGATCTGGACTCGGCACGCGATTCGGGGCTCTGAAGTTCCACAGGTAGCCGGATTCCTCCTCCTCCTCCCTGCTCTCACCACTCTCTACCTCTTTAGAAAGAGAGAGAAAGGCCTTAGATAATGAGAGAGTTTATCCTCAACTCATAGCCTTATAACAGCAGGGAGAACGCAGGACTGTTGGATCCTAGTTGAAAGGAATGAACGGCCACGAAAAGCCCCGAAAAACACTTTCCTGGGCCGAATACGGCGTGTGACACGCCCGTGTAATAGGCCCGTGTCACAAGCCGTGTGCCTTAAGCGGCAAAGAAACTGACTTGAACCTACCAGGACACGGCCTTCCCGTGTCACAGGCCGTGTACTATACACGGCTTCAGACACGCCCGTGTCCAGCCCATGTTCATCAGTCTTCACAAACCTGATCAAGCACAGAGAAGGACACGGCCCTTGACACGCCCGTGTCACAGACCGTGTACCCCACTCGAGGATCGTCGAGTGCATTTCGACGAGCTCACTCGAGAACACATCGAGCACATAGCAGGATACGACCCTGGACATGCCCGTGTCATAGTCCGTGTACCCAACTCGAGGATAGTCGAGTGCATTGCGTCGAGCTCACTCGAGACCGCCCTACCAACACTCGAGTCCGGTACACGGCCATGGACACGCTCGTGTCCACGGACGTGTAACTCACACAGAGCAGGGCACGGATTTGGACACGCCCATGTCCCAGGCCGTGTTGCCCCTCAGCCCATTCAGCATCGAGATTTGGGGCGTTACACTTACAACCAGCTTACGATCATAGAACGGAAGAAGAAGAGGACTTTGAGTCTTGACAAGAGGCCAGTTCAGAGCACCCCGTTCGCCAAGCAAGGGCCACTAAAAATGGTCCGCTTCATCATACCTAGTGGGCAGGGGGCCCCAAGAACGTAGCAGGGGGAATGACTAGAGAAGAAGTCAGAGAGTTATTTAAAGAAGAGTTCGGCCAGATAGGCCACAGGGCAGCGCAGGTCCACTGCCCGGGGAGGAATAGATCGCCACTAGTACTGGAAGTGCTGGCACACCTAGTACCGGCAGGTTTTATTATTCTAAGCATCAAGTCATATGATGGAACGGAGGACCCTTTGGAGCACATCAAACACTTCACCATAATCCTGCGCATCTTTAATGCGCCTGGTCCGTTGCTATGACAAGTCTTTCCTGCCACTCTCAAAGGACGGGTGAGAACTTTGTACCACTCGCTCAGGGAAGGGACCGTCCAGAACTTTGCGCAGCTCACCCAGCAGTTCTTGGACCAGTTCATAACAAACTGCCATATCACAAAGTACCCATCTCATCTCTCGGGAATCCACCAGAGCTAGGGGGAAACTCTTAAGGAGTTCTTCCGAAGGTTCACTTCGAAACCCATGTAAATCCCGGGGGTGGACCAAAAGCTCTTGCGCGGACTCTTCCTTGGGGCTCTCCAAATAGAAGGGTTATATTCTGCCTTAATAAGAGAAATGGTCCCAAGTTATCTGGACCTGGTGCACCGAGTCGAAGCCCAGATTGTAGCCGATAAGGCGATTGATGCACATCAGAAACAGTTCAAGGGAGGAGTCAAGATGAAGAGAGAGGAAGCAGTCACAGGGCATCAGGAGGAACGTTTGGAGAACTTCCGTCGCCGGGATCACCACGATGATCTCCCATCTAGGCAGTACCAAGAGTACACACCGCTCAATACCTCATGCACTAATGTTCTCTATGCTATCCGAGATAACCTAGCGTTGCGGAAGCCACGAGAGGCTCCAGTCGGGAAGGGAGATTAGGGAAAGTTCTGCGAGTTCCACAAGGTGACGAGACGTTCTGCCAATGAGTGTATAAGGATCAAGGACGAGATCGAGAGACTCATTCGTTTGGACATCCTAGGCAGATTCCTACAGGACCAGACGGGAGATCATCAAACTCAGCAAAGAAGGGACCAACCGCCCGTGTGTCAAGACACTCAAGGAAGGCGACAAGTGGTCGATACGATGGAAACCATAGCCGGCTCCCCCTTCCTAGTCATAAGTTCTATCGCACAGTTGGAACAGAACGTCCGAACCCTAAACAAGATCAGTTTTGGAGAGGAAGATTGGGAAGAACTACTCATACCCCATCAAGACTCGGTTGCATCACTGCAGAAATCGGGAATCCTACATTCCGCGTTAAACAGATATTGGTAGACAACGAAGCTTGGTAAACGTCCTATTCATGCCAGCCCTCCACAGAATGTATATTCCCAAAGAAAAGTTATAGCCCGCTGCAGGACGGATTTATGGTTTCAGTGGAGGGCCAGTTTCGGTCAAAGGAACGATTACACTCACATTCACTTTGGGGGAATTCTCGAGACAGGTAACACATCAGGTCCAGTTTGTGGCAATGGATTCAAAATCTCCATACAACATGATCTTTGACCGACCACTCCATACCACATTTGGAGCGATATTAATAATTCCCCATCTCGCCATGAAGTTTCTTACGCTCGTTGGAGTAGGTGTTGAAAGTCCACCTAGTGTCAACAAAGTTCACCTATGGGGGGGGGAATAGGTGACGAGCAATGCTTTTGCGGAATTTACGAATGTACCTGCACAATAAAAATAAAAAGCACAGCACACAGAATACACAGGAAATTTATAGTGGTTCCCCGACTTGGGTACATCCACTTTCCCCCTTCGACCTATCTCCCAACAAGGGACGAATCGGTCACTTCTCCAACAGGATTGAAATCCATCCTTGCACTAACGGAAGGAACCCTTCCACACGTAGGAGTCAACACTCCCACAAACCGGGTTGCACCCAACCCTTACAACACGGAACAATCGTTCCTTTACAACAAAAGTAAAATAGAATGTACACGAGATACAAACTTCGTTTGGAGACTACGGTGTTCCTCTTCGTTCGACGACGTGTTCGTGAAGTCAACGAAGAGTCTACAACCTTAGATCTCTCTTGGAGAGGATCTCCCCGGAGCCGGCGGCGGAAATACAAACGGCGGCTTGGTTCGGGATCGGCGGCGACGACGATGTGCGGCTGCACTTCTTTAGAGATCCAAACTTCGTAGCGAAGCTAGCTAGGTCTACCAACGGTCACACTAGGATCAATCGTCTCGATCGATTCGGATGGGGAAGACTTTCCCGATCTACAAATCGAGAGACAAGAGATCTCCGGTTAGACACGTGAGACGCTGAGCTTAGCTAGGCTTCTATCGACCAGAGATCTGGAAGAAAACACGATCACGACCGGCGATCTACACTCTCGCGCGGCGACGGAGGCGGCGGCGGAAACTCGCGAACTAGGTCAAGTCGCGGCTCTGCTTTGTATATCTTTTTCCGTGACCTACTGTTCAAAAATACCTGTGTATTTATACACTGTAGATACTAACAATATGACCGTTGTGGGTCCCACAAGGAGAAACCCGAAATCCGGTTCAAAATAGTCCAGCGGCAGAATCCGGTCCAATAGCATCCAGAGAAAACGCCAAGTAAAATTCGTCGAGAATCATTGGTGATTCTCGACGAATCGGCGAGAATTAGTTAACGATTCTCGACGATTCGTCGAGAATCACTAGTGATTCTCGACGATTCCCTTGTTGATTCTCAACGATTTTCACTTGGTATTCATGATCTGCTCAGCGACGGGTTCGGCGAGAATCATTAGTGATTCTCGCCGAATCTTACTTGGCACCATTTTGAGGTGGCCAGAAGGAGTCGGCGAGAATCACTAATGATTCTCGACAATTCGGCGAGAATCACTAGTGATTCTCGCCGAATCGGCGAGAATCACTTGGTGATTCTCGTCGACTTTTACTTAGACGAATTTTCGTCTTTCCACCCAAGAGCTGCCCCTTGACCCATCCTTGCTCCTTGTCGTCTCTTGCATAAACACGACCCTGTACTTGAAAGTAAGTGCACTCCAATAGAGAGAGTACACGTAGGCCAACACACTGATCTGCTCAACGAGGGATTACGTCGTGCAGACCCGTGTATATTGACCTACCGCACCCTGACATTGGTGTGCACTTAGCATGGAAGAACTGCAAGCACAACTTAAGAAGTTTCATCAAATACATTGTGAATTCATCTTAGCCTGACAGGTGGCTTCCTCAAATCCAGGTGATTGTGGATACAATACCCAACAATCTCCCCCTATTTGACGAAGCCAAAACCCTACTAGCTAAGATGAATAACACTAATCAAATAATAGAAAACAGCATTCAGAAGTTAAACATGCAACACAAGAGAATATAAACAATCAGATCAGGACTTGAGTCATTCACATATTCAAATAGAAATGTATATATATATATATAATCTCAGAATTGTTCATATCATAACACTAAGCATTAAATGTTCTTAGGAGAGAATGACAAGCTACAAGTTGTTGACTATCTTTCCTTAGCTAAGTCATCCTTGAGTTTTTGCGCCAAAAACTTCTTCCTTTGTCTCTCCATGTACTCTTTAGGCTTCGGGTAATATCTGGGAGGAGGAACTTTATCTGCATCTGTGTTGTTTCTGAAGAAGATGTTCCTTTTGGCTTCATACGTCTTATGCATCTCCCATTCATACTGGCTGTATACTTCGTTTCGATTGAGTTCTCCTTTTTCTTGTAGCCAAAAGGTGTCCAAGATGATATTCTTTGAGACTAGACTCCACTTTTCATTTCTTACTTCCTCCTCACTCAGTCGAGTTCTCTTTTCAGCCTGTGTCTCCTTGGAGGTCCCTTCTTGAGCTTTTCGCTTGCCCCTGGCTTTTGCTAGGGCCTCCTGGTCAAACATGCTCCTCAGTTTAGTTTAGAATTTGCAGCTCGCCACGCAGACCATTATAAAATCTATCGACTATAGCCTGCTCGTTCTCCAACTCAAAGCATGGGTAGCGGCTTATTATAAGAAATGCTTGCAAATATTTGTCAACTGAGTGTGCTCCCTGCACTAAACGTGTAACACCCCCATCCGTCGCATGGCATATAATAGAAGGTCCAGCTGGAACCCGACGCCATATACCACAGACAGTCGGAAGGGTTACTAAATGAATAAATCAAACCATCTAATTAAGACTACTCGCCCTAATCACAGAGCATTCTAGCGGAAGATTTTTAAAGTTGAAAGAACCCAAAAATAAATCCATCAATATGAATGTCCACAGCTACAACAATAGGAATGAAAACTCAAATACACAAAAACGGGTACATGGCCTTAAGGCCTTACAAATGTTCACTTCATAAATAGTGTTTTACATACATCGGCTCGCAGGCCGGCCACACATGAAAAATATAAAAACAGCTATTCTACGGCCTTCTAGGGCCAGCACAGCAACATGGGCTCCAGCCCGCTATTTGGCGCTCGGCTCCGCAGCACCTGCAAGCACATACCACCGCACGGTGGCAAATAAAGCAACGGTCAGCTAAAAGCCGACCAAATTATAACGACCCCGCCCCTTACTCGGGACGGCAGTGCTCTTTCCCTGCAAAACATTAGCCCAACAGTATATATATCGCAATTATAATTCGCCACAGGCGTAGGCTCGCACGGCCAAACACCCCGTGCACTCAGGGCACATTCATGGTGAACCCTGACAAATCAGTGCATTCACCACCATCCCCAGGATGGCAACAACATGTGAGCATTTAGCCTTTCTGACCACCGTCTAAGGCTCCGACTATGCCAACAGCCAGTCCCCGTCTTCGGGTCTCTCGCACCGAACCACATAGACTAGGTCCAATTCCACTTGCCCGTTGCTCACGCCGCACGTCCAATTTAAGGAACTTTGCGCGGGCCAAGCTTCTCTCGGATCCCAAATTTTCCAAAACAGTCTCATAACCCAGTTATGATCAAGGCCGGTTCCCAGACCGCCAAGTTAGCAGAACACGTTTCCGCTCAATTTTCCGGGTGCGCCTTGAAGCTAACCTTCAAGGATCCCTGCTGCAATCTACCGCGTGGAAACCCGAAAAATCCAAAGCACGGAGTCTTCTCCGGCAAAACCACATCAAATGCAACATCACCGATCCAGACAAAACACGTCCGGGTAGGCTTCACACACAATGCCTATGCCCGTACTTACGATTCCGGGCTCTACATGCAACACAAGGGGGACTATTCCCGTCAACCCCAAGGAACACCACGCACTCACCGCATACTCGCGGGAGCGGGATTCCTTATGTAGAAAGAAAGAGATTCAAGCGCTCGAGTTGAGAATCGTTACCCTTGTAGTCCGTTTTGGCACCATGGAAAAACTACGCGGTTAGAAATCTTCGCAATGACCTTCCCTCCACGGATCCGCTCTTCGATTTCGAAATGGTGCTCCGATGCTCCGCCGGCGGCCGGAAACCTCCTTCTTCTTCCTCTCGTCTCTCACTTTGGAAGGGGAGAACTTTGGAGAGAAAAATGAGGGAATAACTCCCTATTCCCGGCCTTAACAGAGCAGGATTTAATCTGGGCCATCGGATCCTAATTAAAGAAAATGAACGGCTCGGATCTGCACAAAATTCCCCAGACCTGGGCCGCACACGGCTTGGCACACGGCCGTGTCCAAGGCCGTGTGCCTCGATCCAGGCACGATCGTCGAACTGAGAAATGCACACGGGCCAAGACACGCCCGTGTCTGACCTGACACGCCCGTGTCGGGTTCCTCGACACGCCCGTGTTCGTGGGCGTGTCACGCATAACCGCCACGGCAACGGACACGACCCTCAGGACACGGGTAGGGACACGGGTTGGCACACGCCCGTGTCGGATGACACGCCCGTGTCATCCGGCCGTGTTCCTGGCCGTGTCCTTCTCGGGTTGGAAACGGCCAAAAATCACCAGCCAGACACGGCCTTGGACACGCCCGTGTCCTAGGCCGTGTACCCCTACAGGCACCAAAAACTCTTTTTCCGCGACCGACTCGCACACAAGAATTCGGGGCGTTACAAATCTCCCCCACTTAAGGAATTTCGTCCCGAAATTAAGCAAAGGTACACAAAAGCTAAATGATACCTGAGTGGAATAACTCGGGGTATTCCTCCAACATAGCTTGCTCTCGCTCCCAAGAAAGCTCCTCACGTCCGCAATTATCCCAATAGACTTTAACCATTCTGACCTCCTTGTTGCGGAGTCGTTTGACTGCAACATCTTCAATTCGTACTGGTCTGACCCTTGTTGTTAACTCATAATCAACCGGTACCTGATCGTCTGCAATGATCTGCGAAGCCTCTTGAACTGCCTTACGCAACACTGATACGTGGAATACATCATGCAGCCCACTCAACTCCGTCGACAGCTTTAATCTATACGCCGCCTCGCCAACACGCTCCAGGATTTCAAATGGTCCAAGGTATCTCGGACTCAGCTTCTTCAAGCGTCGAACCCGCGATACACCCTTGAACGGCTTGATTTTTAAATATACCATGTCGCCAACGTTGAACTCCACATTTCTATGTTTGGCATTGTAGTACTTTGACTGTCTATCCTGAGCAATCTTCAGCCTTTCCTGAATTGTCCGTATCATTGAAGTGGCATCTTCCACCGCCTGACGTTTATACAACTTTGATTCGCCTGCCTCCAACCAAGACAACGGCGTACGGCACTTCCTCCCATACAAAGCTTCAAAAGGCGCCATTCCAATGCTTGCCTGAAAGCTATTGTTGTACGCAAACTCCACCATGTACAGGTGATCCTCCCAATGCTTCCCGAAATCTAGGACGCACATGCGAAGCATGTCCTCCATAGTTCTGTTGACTCTCTCGGTTTGGCCCTCTGTCTGTGGGTGAAAGGCTGTGCTGAACTTTAGCTTAGTACCCAACAGACCATGCACCAACCTCCAGTCATTTAACGTGAAGCGTCCATCACGATCACTAACAATACTGCGAGGCACACCATGCAGTCATACAATATTATCCACGTAGAGTTTGGCTAACCTTTCTACTGGATCTTCCTTTCTCATTGGGATAAAGTGCGACACCTTTGTCAATCTATCTACGACCACCCAAATGGCGTCATTTCCTTTCTGCGACTTCGGCAAACCGTGCACAAAATCCATAGATATATCGTCAAACTTCCATTCTGGGATAGGAAGTGATTTCAAGAAACCTCCGGGCTTCTGGCATTCCGCCTTCACTAATGCACAAGTACGACACTTGGACACATAAAGCGCCACATCCTTCTTCAAACCCGGCCACCAGAATAATTTCTTCATGTCTCTATACATCTTCGTGCTTCCCGGGTGGATTGAGTATTTGGTATGATGAGCCTCATACATCAACTCCTCCCGAATATTATCCGCACTAGGAACGCATAGACGACCGTCCTTCCTTAGCAACCCATCTTCAACCACGAACTGGGAATTTGACCCATCCAAAGATCCATCTAGTATTTGCTTCATGCTGCCATCCTGAACCAAAGCCCGCCGAACTCTATCCGCTAGGTCACACTGCACCTCTGTCCAAAACAGTTTCGCCTCGGCACTAGACTGCTTGTCAACACAAGATATCTCCAATGCCTCCAACTCTTGGACCAATCTCTTATCATGCACTGATAACCAGTTGGCTTGTGCGGGAATCTTACGACTCAACGCATCCGCCACTACATTTCCCTTCCCAGGCACATAGTGAATCTTGAAGGTGTAGTCCCCTAAGAACTCCATCCACCTCCTCTGCCTCATGTTCAGATCCTTTTGGTCCAATAGGTACTTCAGACTCTTATGATCGGTGTAAATATCTACCTTCACACCGTACAGATAGTGCCTCCAAAGCTTTAGAGCAAAAATCACGGCCGCTAACTCTAAGTCGTAGACCGGATAATTCCTCTCGTGAACCTTCAATTGTCGTGAACCATAAGCTATCACTCTCCCATGCTGTAGCAGAACACAGCCCAAACCACTGCCTGAAGCATCACTATAAATCTCGAACCCTTCGGTTCCACTTGGCGAACATAAAATAGGCGCCGTGGTTAACCGCCTCTTCAACTCTACAAACGCCTGTTCGCACTCCGAAGACCACACAAACTTCTGATCCTTCCTTGTCAACGTCGTGAGTGGTAGTGCTATCCGCGAGAAGTTTTCTACGAAGCGCCTGTAGTAGCCAGCAAGCCCCAGAAAACTCCGGACCTCTGCCACTGTAGTCAAAGTAGGCCACTCCCGTATCGCCACTATCTTCGCCGGATCCACAGCTATTCCTTCTCCACTGACAACATGACCAAGGAACGCTATCGAGGATAACCAGAATTCACACTTGGAGAACTTTGCATATAACTGACTTTTCCTCAATGTTTCCAACACCATGTGTAAATGCTTGTAGTGGTCCTCCTCGCACCGCGAATATACCAGGATATCATCAATAAATACTATCACGAACTGATCCAAGTATTCTCTGAACGTCCTATTCATCAGATCCATAAACACGGATGGAGCATTCGTCAACCCAAACGGCAGGACTGTGAACTCGAAATGCCCAAACCGCGTACTGAATGCTGTCTTTGGAATGTCGCTCTCCCTTATCCTCAACTGATAGTAACCAGACTTCAAATCTAACTTCGAATATACAGTTGACCCAACCAACTGATCAAATAGATCGTCAATCCTCGGGATTGGATATTTGTTCTTCTCCGTAAGTTTGTTCAATTCCCGATAATCGATACAAAGCCGCAAGCTCCCATCTTTCTTCTTAACAAAGAGAACTGGTGCGCTCCAAGGCGACGAACTTGGACGCACATAACCTTGCTCTAGCAACTCCTGCAGTTGCACCTTCAATTCTGCCATTTCTCTTGGGGCTATCCGATAGGGGGAGCGTGACACCGGTTTGGCACCCGGTACCAGCTCTATAGTAAAGTCTATCTCCCGCTGAGGAGGGGCTCCTGGGAGATCATCTGGAAACACATCAGGATACTCGGACACAACTGGGATGTTGCCCAAACTAGGTTTAGGCGTCGAAGTCTGCACTTGAGTGACATATAGTTCTGCCCCAGACCGAACTGCCTTGAACATCTGAAGGGCCGACATCAGAACTTTCCCTGACCCCTTCATGCCCGCAAAAGTAGTCTCCCGATCAGTGTCCAGACCCAACTTGACTTCTTTACGGTTGCAATCAATGCATGCACTCTGCTCTGAGAGCCAATCCATACCGAAGATTACATCGAACTCCACTAATGGTAGAACCAACGCCCGCAAATCAAACTTCCGGTCTCCAATCCGAATCTTTACAACACAGATCCTATCCGCACGCATTGAGCACCCATTAGGCAACAACACATCCAACTTGTTTTCTGCCATCGAGAACGGAACTCCGATGCGCGACATAAACTTTTCAGACAAGAAGGAATGTGATGCTCCCGTATCAAAAAGGGCTCTCGCCGGAAACCCAAAGATCAACACAAAGCCTAGCACTAACAAACGTAAGCTAACAAGTACAAAAGTAACAACTATAAAAGTTAAACCACTATAATTTAACTCATACCTGTCACCACGTCTGCTTGCTTTATGGCCTCCTGTAGACCAAGGTTGTAGACTCTAGGCTGGGCTGGAGCATGATGGGATGCGGTTGACTCCACCGCCTTCCCTTTCTCCTCATAAGTCGCTCCAGGTCTCCTCTCGGACTTTGGGCGTCCGCTCCAACACTCCCGAGCAAAATGCCCCATCTTCCCGCAGTTGTAGCAAGCCCCGGGGACTCGACTCGTAGTTGCCCCCGATGTATCAGCCGAAGGGACTGAGTTTGAAGTCCTCCACTTCTTGTTCCATCTGCGGAAACCTGTCTTGTTACTTGACACCTTGAACTCGGTCTTCCTTTCTCCTGGGTCCCTCTTTTCTTGAACTTTCTTCGCAACCTTTTCCAACGATCGGGCCGAATTGACCAAGGCTAGGAAGCCCTGCGCCTTAGGCCCAGCAAGGAGTAACTGTAAATCGCCACGAAGACCCTCATAGAATCGGTTGGTCTTCCTCTCCTCTTCTGAAAACATAGCACCAGCATAACGACCCAACCGTGTGAACTCATGCAAATATTCGTCCACGCTTCTGGATCCCTGAGTCAACCCAAGAAATTGATTCTCCATCTCCAACTTCTGAGCAGAAGGTACAAATCTGGCTAGGAACAATCTTGAAAATTCTTCCATCGGCACATCCGCAAGTTGCCTTCCCACTAGAAGATGAAACTCCAACTCGTCCCACCACAGCCTCGCCTCACCTTCCAAAAGAAAAGTCGCTATGGTGGTCTTCTGCCACTCCTCAGTCATTGTGGCCGTCAACACCCTCTTTATGGAAGAAAGCCAGTCCTCAGCTTGAGTTGGCGTTCCAACCCCATTAAACCTCGGAGGATTAAAGCCCATCACGTGCTTTAGCTGCCGCTCCGTAATTCTCCTCGCTCTACTAACTCAACTGCTGCGCGTTCAACCACTCTCGGCTCTGCCGCCCTAACCGGTTCTTGCTCATCCGCAGGAGGTGCGCGATGCATTTGCCCTGCAGGTTGGGCATTTATCATTGCGAACACGGCTTCAGCCACCATCCTGATGGTTTCCGCTGAAGGAGGTGTAGCAGGCACGTCCCTTGGTGCACTACTTTCCGCTGATTGCGGACGCTCTGACTGACCAGCACCGCTCCTAGCTGCCTATAATAGCAAAGACACACGATTAGACGACAAACAAATTGCTAAAAGCAATCATTGGAACACTCAGGTTCCACAAAACAAGTGTATTTTCATTCCTAAGTGGACATTCATGGGTTCTTTTTAATGTTATAACGATGACGCACACATGTGCTCACCACCCCTTAAAAGAATTCGCCCACGAATTCATTTAAGCTTGATCGTAACCAGAAGTCTGATACCAAATTGTAACACCCCCATCCGTCGCATGGCATATAACAGAAGGTCCAGCTGGAACCCGACGCCATATACCACAGACAGTCGGAAGGGTTACTAAATGAATAAATCAAACCATCTAATTAAGACTACTCGTCCTAATCACAGAGCATTCTAGCGGAAGATTTTTAAAGTTGAAAGAACCCAAAAATAAATCCATCAATATGAATGTCCACAGCTACAACAATAGGAATGAAAACTCAAATACACAAAAACGGGTACATGGCCTTAAGGCCTTACAAATGTTCACTTCATAAATAGTGTTTTACATACATCGGCTCGCAGGCCGGCCACACATGAAATATATAAAAACAGCTATTCTACGGCCTTCTAGGGCCAGCACAGCAACATGGGCTCCAGCCCGCTATTTGGCGCTCGGCTCCGCAGCACCTGCAAGCACATACCACCGCACGGTGGCAAATAAAGCAACGGTCAGCTAAAAGCCGACCAAATTATAACGACCCCGCCCCTTACTCGGGACGGCGGTGCTCTTTCCCTGCAAAACATTAGCCCAACAGTATATATATCGCAATTATAATTCGCCACAGGCGTAGGCTCGCACGGCCAAACACCCCGTGCACTCAGGGCACATTCATGGTGAACCCTGACAAATCAGTGCATTCACCACCATCCCCAGGATGGCAACAACATGTGAGCATTTAGCCTTTCTGACCACCGTCTAAGGCTCCGACTATGCCAACGGCCAGTCCCCGTCTTCGGGTCTCTCACACCGAACCACATAGCCTAGGTCCAATTCCACTTGCCCGTTGCTCACGCCGCATGTCCAATTTAAGGAACTTTGCGCGGGCCAAGCTTCTCTCGGATCCCAAATTTTCCAAAACAGTCTCATAACCCAGTTATGATCAAGGCCGGTTCCCAGACCGCCAAGTTAGCAGAACACGTTTCCGCTCAATTTTCCGGGTGCGCCTTGAAGCTAACCTTCAAGGATCCCTGCTGCAATCTACCGCGTGGAAACCCGAAAAATCCAAAGCACGGAGTCTTCTCCGGCAAAACCACATCAAATGCAACATCACCGATCAAGACAAAACACGTCCGGGTAGGCTTCACACACAATGCCTATGCCCGTACTTACGATTCCGGGCTCTACATGCAACACAAGGGGGACTATTCCCGTCAACCCCAAGGAACACCACGCACTCACCGCATACTCGCGGGAGCGGGATTCCTTATGCAGAAAGAAAGAGATTCAAGCGCTCGAGTTGAGAATCGTTACCCTTGTAGTCCGTTTTGGCGCCATGGAAAAACTACGCGGTTAGAACTCTTCGCAATGACCTTCCCTCCACGGATCCGCTCTCCGATTTCGAAACGGTGCTCCGATGCTACGCCGGCGGCCGGAAACCTCCTTCTTCTTCCTCTCCTCTCTCACTTTGGAAGGGGAGAACTTTGGAGAGAAAAATGAGGGAATAACTCCCTATTCCCGGCCTTAACAGAGCAGGATTTAATCTGGGCCATCGGATCCTAATTAAAGAAAATGAACGGCTCGGATCTGCACAAAATTCCCCAGACCTGGGCCGCACACGGCTTGGCACACGGCCGTGTCCAAGGCCGTGTGCCTCGATCCAGGCACGATCGTCGAACTGAGAAATGCACACGGGCCAAGACACGCCCGTGTCTGACCTGACACGCCCGTGTCGGGTTCCTCGACACGCCCGTGTTCGTGGGCGTGTCACGCATAACCGCCACGGCAACAGACACGACCCCTCAGGACACGGGTAGGGACACGGGTTGGCACACGCCCGTGTCGAATGACACGCCCGTGTCATCCGGCCGTGTTCCGGGTCGTGTCCTTCTCGGGTTGGAAACGGCCAAAAATCACCAGCCAGACACGGCCTTGGACACGCCCGTGTCCTAGGCCGTGTACCCCTACAGGCACCAAAAACTCTTTTTCCGCGACCGACTCGCACACAAAATTCGGGGCGTTACAAAACGCATGTTCAGCTGCTGGGCCGATGGTCTACCAAATGCCATCTGCTCGATCACGCCACCCGACATTGAAGACACAATAGGGGCACAGGGTTGTACATTTCTTCCATGCCGTGCATTAGTCACAGCGAACACCGCTTCAACGATCCTTCTTACGGTTTCAGACGAAGGAGGGGTCTCAAACACCTAACTGGGTGCACTATACTCCTCAGAAATCGGACTTTCTGGCGGCCTAGCATCGCTTTTGGTCACCTATAGTTGTCCAAAACACCGTTAAGCGACCATACAAAATTACAAAAAGCAATTATAGGAACACGCAGGTTCTTCAAACACGTGTATTTTCATTCCTAAGTGGACATTCATGGGTTCTTTTGCTGTTATAACGATGACGCACACACATGTGCTCACCACCCCATAAAAAGAATTCGCCCACGAATTCATTTAAGCCTGACCGAAACCAGTAGTCTGATACCAAATTGTAACACCCCCTATCCGTCGCATAGCATATAGCAGTAGGTCCGGTCGGGGCCCGACACCATATACCACAGACAGACCGGGTGGTTACTCAATTGAAACCATCCAACCAATCCAACGTCCTATATAGAGTCATTCTAGCGGAAGCAATTTTATTAGCTGCAATAACAAGAACCCAGCACTAGCATGAATGTCCACTAAACAGAACCAAAAGGAATGAATTACAAATACATAAGTACTGGCCTTATGGCCTTACAAAATGGTTTACTCAAATTACATGTTTTCCAAACATCGGCACGCAGACCGGTCATACATGAATACAACAAGTAAACACTCCAATTAGCCCTTCAAGGGCTGGCTCAGTAATTTGGGATTCAACCCGCTATTGACCGCTCGGTCCTACAGCACCTGCAAGCAACAATCCACCGCGACAATGGCAAACAAAGACAACGGTCAGCTATGCAGACCAAATTATAACGATCGCGCCCTCAAAGTCGGGATGGCGATGCTCCTTCCCTGCACTTTATTAGCATAATCAAGCAATAGAGTAATAATACTACATTACAGGCGCAGGCATGCATGGCCACACGCCCCGTGCTCTCAGGGCACATTCTCAGTGATCACGGTCTAAGTCCGCCGACTCACCACCACCCCTTGGACGGCAATATCTCGTGAGCATTTGGTCTTTCTGGCCACTGCCTAAGACCTTATATCTATGCCAATGGTAAGTGCCAAGTAACTTTAGGTCTCTTTAACCGAACGACATAGAGCGGGTACGGTTCCGCCTGACTCGTTGCTCACACCGCAACGTTAATTTAAAACATATGCACGGGTCAAACTTTCCCAAGTCCCAAATCGTTTACATACATCACATAACCCAGTTATGTTCAAGTTGGCTCCCAGGCCCACAAAATGGCAGAACCACGCATCTGCCCAGTTTTTCGGGTGCACCTTGGAGTTAATCCCCAAGGTCCCCTGTTGCAATCTACCTCGTATAAAACCCGAAAAACAAACATTCGCTCGGAGTCTTCTTCGGCCTTTCATGCAATGCAACATCACCGATCCAGACCAACTTGTCCGGGTAGGCTTCACACATCATGCACATATCCGTTCTCGATTACGGACTCTACATGTACTTAACGGGGACTATTCATGTCTACCCAAAGGAACGCCTCAAACTCACCGCAAACTTGCGAGAGCGGGCTTCCCTATGCAAAAGAAGTAGAGCTTCACATGCTCAAGTAGAGAATCGTTACCCTAACGTTCTTCCTTAGCGACATGGAAATGTACGCGGATGAAAAGCACCGCAATCTCCTTGCCTCCGTAGATCTGAAGTCGGCTCGCGATTTGGAGCTCCGAAGCTCCGCTGGTGACCGGATCTAGGCTTCTTCTTCCTCCTTTGCTCTCCCCTCTCTCTAGACTTAGAAAGAGAACCACTCAAGTGAAATGAGAGTTTCAAAGGCCCAATACCTGGTATATCCAAGCACTAGCAGCCCCCAGCCGTTGGATCCCAAATTAAATAAACGAGCGACCACGATTCGGGCCTGAAATGTAAAACTTGGGCCGAACACGACCTGCGACACGCCCGTGTCCAGGGCCGTGTCCCCCATTCGCCGTCAAAATCGATGCGTCTCGAAAAACACACGGGCACCCGACATGCCCGTGTTTGACCTGACACGCCCGTGTCAGCCAGTACACGGCTGTGTTCCCGGCCGTGTTACTCCATCGACATAGGACCAACACCAACCCGAGACTCACAGGGGTCTTGGACACGCCCGTGTCCTATTTGACACACCCGTGTCCTATTTGACATGCCCGTGTCAAACCCGAACACGCCTGGGCTCCAGGCCATGTTCACTGTCTCGACACTTCGTCGAGCGCAGTTCGTCGACCAACTGATACGGCCTTGGAAACGCCCGTGTCCTAGGCCGTGTTCCCTGTCTCGACACATCGTCGAGCGAAAATGTCGACTTCCCGGGCAGATCGTCGACATGAGCTCAACACGCCCTGAGACACGCCCGTGTCTCAAGACGTGTTTGCTGCTCGACGATCGTCGACTCAAAAATTCATCGACCTCTCGGCCAAATCGTCGACCCAAACACGACACGCCCTGGGACAAGCCCGTGTCCCAGGCCGTGTGCCCCCTGCCAAATTCCAAATTTGGCCCAAAATGCCTCCCGTCGCTATTTTGAGTTTCGGGGCGTTTCACGTGCCCTCAATACTTGCGATCGAAGGTTCACCCTTTTCCCACAGATGGTCACGACATTGTCAGGGCCTACCTCCCTCACGCTCGCCAGCGTTCTGCAAGTTTCCGAACTTCGCCTTTTCTCTAGGGCTCCCAGTTCCTCGTGTCCTAACTGCTTGTGGTTAATGGTTCACCCTTCTCCCACAGAGAGTCACGATGTCGCCAAGGCCTGCCCCCTCGTGCTCGCCAGGGGTTCGCAAGTTTCGTAACTTCATCATTTCTCTAGGGCTCCTGGCCCCTCGTGCCCTCACTGCCTGCGATCGAAGGATCTCCCTTCTCCCATAGAGGGTCACATCATTGTCATGCCTGCCACCCCCTCGCGCTCACCAGTAGTCTACAAGTTTCTGAACTTCGTCGTTTTTCCATGGATCTCAGCCCCTCGATCCTCACTGCGTGCAATCAATGGTTTACCCTTCTCCCGCAGAGGGTCACAATGTCGCCAGGGCCTGCCCCCCTCGCGCTCGCCAGTGGTTTTCAAGATTCCCAAGTTCGTAGTTTCTCCAGGGCTCCCATCCCCTCATGCCCTTACTGTCTACGATCACAGGTTCGCCCTTCTCCCGTAGAGAGCAACGACGTCGCTAGGGCCTGCCCCCTCGCGCTCGATAGCAGTCTGCAAGTTTCCGAACTTCACCATTTATTCAGGGATCTCAGCCCCTTGCAACCCCTGCTGCCCGCGATTGAAGACTCACCCTTCTCCCGCAGTAGGTAGTGACCGTACTAGGTGGTGCCTTTCGCACAATGGCTCAGGTCCGAAGGCTTTCTCCGCATCACATTGTGAACATTACCAGCCTCAAAAGCACAACTGATAATTGTGTGCATGATATGATAAATGTTGAATTTTCTCAAAGTGGTCACCAAGATTGCATAATGTCAAATTAATATCCTCAGGACTATAGAGATCACACCTTGATCATGCGGAAACCAGGAAAACAAGCTTAATCAACCAAAGCAATCACAAGGGGCAAGCAGATCATATATTCTTTTATTTTCTTTACAATGTGAGGTATACATGGCGAGACATAATTTCGCTAGTACACAGGAAAACAGGAAACAATATAACTCAAACAGATCGCGCGGACAAAACTGCAGATCGCCGAGACCGCCTAGTCCGCCAAGTCGCCGAAGCCGCCCAAACTGCTGCTGCTAGAATCCGAATAGAACACGGAGTCCGCTGAAACTGCGAGGTCACGCGGACACACCATTATTCTTCGACTGCTATAAGCCGCTGTCGAACTGAGGAACAGACCGCCTAGTACGCTGAGTATAGCGGACATGTTATTGAACTTGGAAATGCTGAAGCAGAGAAACTGACAAGCCGCGCGCGACCTGCTGAAACCACTGATTGAAACCGCAACTTCACTGATGTTGACAGCAGTCAAAGCCAAACCCCTGGCTCCTCAGTGTTAGCTACACAACCTGCAATAGCAAACAATTAACTCTGCTCAACCCGCGCGGACAGAAAACTAGACCGCAACAATTAACCAAGACCTCACTTACTGTTCACTCAGTTACTGTAGATGTGCCGCGGGGGGGGGGGGGGGGGGTTATTTATAGGTAAGGTGAGAAGTGTGGTCACCACCCTAATGAATAGAGTCACCGCCTCAGCCGGTGCACTAACACAATCAGTCTGCCAAGTCCGCAAGGACTTGGAAAAACTCCAAACCTCCAGGAGCCAGGTCAAAGACAGTCTGCCCACTATGCGGACACATAGCCAGCTCGCACAACACTGGCACTACGCCAGCCCACCCAATGCAAGCATTGCGCCAGTCCGCTCAACGTATGCATAGCGCCAGTCCTCCACTCAACACAGTATGCGGACACACTCGCAACTCATGCTGCATCAGTCCACAATTTACCATAACATGCAGACACAACCACAACTCTGGTTGCATCAGTCTGCATACTGTATGCAGACAAAGAGGCAGCCCGCACAACTCTCCAACAACACGCCATAGCCCACCACGAGTCCACAACCAACAACCAGTCCACCCGGTCAACAGCAGACTCGGCGGACTCTGCGGACACCATGGAATTGTCACAGAGTATGACAGTCCAGCAGCCCACCAAGAAACTGGCGCGAGCACGGTAGAAACAGAAGATCCAGACCGCCAATCATCAGGTCAGTCCGCAACATTGATGTGAAACATCCACCCCAACATGGAGAGCTCGGCAAGGACCAAAGCCCATATTCAAAGCCAGTCCACAAATGCGGACTCCGCGGACGCAAAAACACAAGTCCGCCAATAACCCGCGAATACAACTTCCAATCCGCTTGGTTACTTAAAAACTGGTTGACTGCTAGGCCGTAGAACAAGCTGAGCACCGCCAACAGTCTGCCAAACACAGTCCGCTCAGGCCACTCCACTAGATGCCCAAGTCGCTAAGACTTCCTTTGCCATGGATCATCCAGGTCGCACACCTAGTCCGCCCAGACAGCATAGGCCGCATACCAGGCCGCACAGGCTGCTCCATAAGAATAGTCAAGACACCAAGCCTGGTTACCCAGGCTGCAACCAGCAGTCTGCCCAGGCTACGGACTCAGACCGCACAGGACACTCAAACCGCCGGGCCTGCCCATCACCCACTTTCACTTCACAAATTTCAACACTCCCCCTTGAAGTTAGAAGTGGTGATCAAGCCCAGCAAGCTTCGTAATCGCCGAAATGGCCCCTTCGACAGTGGCTTCGTGAAGATGTTAGCAAGATTATCTTCACTCCGAACATGCCCGACCAGAAGAGATCCCTCCAACACCTTCTCCCTTATGAGGTGGCGCTCGATCTCAATATGCTTGTTCCTTACGCGACACACTGGATTGTTCACCAGTTTGAGAGCACTCTCATTGTCACCTCGGTGTAAAGTAGGTCCTTGCACTTCTTCATGAACATCCTCTATCAGCCTCCTCAACCAGATGGCTTCCCGATCAGCCAAGGCCAAAGCCTTGTACTCTACTTCTATAGTAGACACTGACACTGAGTCCTTCTTCTTGCTACACCACGAGATACAAGCTGATCCACAAGTGAACACATAACCCGAAGTTGATCTTCGATCATCCGAGTCACCACCATAATCAGCATTCATGCATCCAAGCAAAGAAAACACCGTGTCCCTACTATAGAGGAGTCCCATATCAGAAGTCGCCTTGACATACTTCAAGATGTTCTTTACCGCTACAAGATGAGACTTCCTTGGTTCAGCCATAAACTGACTTACTCGGCCAACAACGTAAGAAATGCATGGCCTTATAATCGTTAAGTAGATCAAGATACCAACTAGAGCTCTGAACACCAAGGGATCAGGAAGAATCCTTCCCTCATCTCGTCGAAGCTTCAGACCAAGATCCAGAGGAATAGAGCTACTCTTCCCTTTGCCCATGCCAAATTGACTCACAATGCGATCCGCATAACCCTTTTGGCAAATGAGTATCCCGCTCTCCTTCCTCTCCACTTCAAGACTAAGAAAGTGATGAAGCTCTCCCAAGTCTTTCATTTCGAAGCATATAGCAAGCTCAACCCTGAGCCTAGCTACTTCCTCCTCTGAATTCCCTATGATGATCATATCATCCACATACAGCAGGACCAAGACTTGAAGCTCCCCCTTCTTCTTGACGAACAAGCTAGAATCCGAGTTGGAAGCAAGGTAACCGCAGAATTGAAGATACTCTGCTATCTTTCCATACCAAGCTCTAGGAGCTTGCTTCAACCCGTAGAGAGCCTTCCTGAGCTTGCATACATAGTCCAGATGAACTTCAGAAACAAATTCAAGTGGCTGATCCATGAAGATGTCCTTATTAATTTCTCCGTAAAGAAAACCATTCTTCACATCAAGCTGCCACATCCTCCATCCCTTGCAAGCAGCCAAGGCGATCACCACCCGAACCGAAGTCATCTTTGCAACTGGACTAAAAGTCTCCTCATAGTCTTCTCCATACTGCTGTGAGAATACTCGAGCAAACATACAAGCTTTGTATCTATCAATGCTCCCATCAGCCTTCTTCTTCAAATTAAACACCCACTTGCAAGTCACTGGAGTAATGTTATCAGCCTTGGGCACAAGATCATAGGTTTCATTCTTTTTGAGAGCAACAATCTCTTCCTTCATGACATCTTCCCACTCCTTCACTCTAGTGGCCTCATATAAGTTTGCAGGCTCTCGCTCATCCAGAGGACCTGCAAAGAAGCAGGAGACAAAACTCACTGCATTCCCATCACAGTACCGAGCTGGCGGCTTAATAACCCTCTTTGATCTCTGAAGGGTCTGCTCCTTGCTCACCACCTCTGTTTCTTCTTTAGGCTCAACTCCAACTTCGGGCAAGCTTTGAGCAAAGCTCCCCCTGCTTCCTGAGCCAGAAGCCTCAGCTTCAGAGTTTGAAGCAACAGGAGCTGCTGGTGAAACAACAAGCTCCTCTTTCAGAATTTCAGCAGTCACCTTCTGCTCTTCATCAACCTTTCTCTCAGATAGCTCAACCGAACCTCCTCCATACGACGTCAGTTCATCAAAGACCACGTCTCTTGATACAACAAACTTCTTTGTCGCAGGGTCCATGTATTTCCATCCCTTCTTCCACTCATCATAGCCAACAAAGACAAGCTTCCTTGCCTTCGCATCAAGCTTTGTCCTTGAAGCATCAGAGACATGCACATAACAAGTTGATACAAACACCCGAAGGTATTCCACACTTGGGTTCTTCTTCAGCAACATCTCAAAAGGAGACTTCATGTTGATCGGGCTGAGCGGCATTCGATTGATGACGTAAGCAGCATAAGACATCCCCTCTGCCCAGAAGGACCTAGGAATGTCTTTCGCATGAAGATAACACTTGCAGGTTTCCATCAGATGATGGATCTTCCGCTCCGCTACTCCATTTTGTTGTGGAGTATGAGCACAAGTAAGCTCTCTTTGGATCCCGTGCTTCCTACAGAAGTTAGAAAAATCGGAGGAGACAAACTCACCACCGTTGTCTATTCTAAGCTTCTTGATCCGCAATCTAAGTCGGCCCTCCACTAGCTCCTTGAACTCCACAAACACCTGGAAAGATTCTGACTTCTCCTTCAAGAAATAAACAAAAGTATATCTTGAGTAGTCCTCAATCAACACAGGCTTGTATCTGCTCCCTCCAAGGCTAGCAGTAATGGTTGGTCCCATCAAGTCACCGTGGATACACTCTAATGGTCTCTTGCTCCCCATTTGTGACTTATTAAATGGAAGGCGATGAGCCTTGCCGTACTGACATCCCGTGCAAATGTGACCATCACCAAAGGAAGTAAGCTTAGGCATGCCTCTTACAAGGCTCCTGTTTGCCATAGCTTTCAACTTATCCTTTCCTACATGCCCCAGCCTCTCGTGCCATATAACAACGCTATCATTTTCTCTCATCCGATCAACATAAGGGTTTGTTGCAAGAACAAACAAGTTCTTTACTCTCCTCCCAACATGAGCAACATCAGCCCTTACTGCTGATATATTGCGAAGGAACTTCACTTCCGTTTGCCCAAACAGAACGTCATAACCCGCGTCTATTGCATTGATCACGGAGAAGAGGTTCTTCTTCATGCCTGGTACGTGATACACACTCCTTAATGTGAGTGATCTCTTATCACTACCCAAAGACACAACCCCCTCCTTCTCTACTGCATAAACAATATTATCAGCAGTTATGATAGCTTCGTTACCTGAGTAAGCTTGCAGAGAAGAGAACTTCGACTTGTCTCCGGTGAGGTGATGACCACACCCAGAGTCCACGATCCATTCATCGTTGAAGTCGACAGCGGACAAAGCACGGACACAAGTGCCCGTCATGAAAGTTCCGCCCCATCCATCTTCCTCAGACTTTGAGCAAGCTTCCTCCTTGCCTGCAGCATGCCTAGGCTGCAGTTGACCTTGCAGTCATGCTTGAAGTGTCCCCGCTGATGACACCTGTAGCACTTCAAGTTCTTCTTCCAATCTTTCTTAGGAGCAGCGCTCCTCTTTGCCTGATAAGAAGTTGAAGGCTCATTTTCAGCAATAGTATTCTTCTTCTTCCCTTCCCATCTCTTCTTTTTCTTGTCTGTGAATAGCACTTCACTACCTCCTTCAGAGATAGTCACTCCTGCCATCTGTCTAGCCAAACTTTCCTGCGACGCAAGCAGATTCTCAAGCTCTAGCAGAGATGGCTGAGTTGCCCAGCCTTGCAACGAGGTAACAAAGGCAACATACTCCTTCCGCAAGCTGCGGATAATGTGCTTCTTTAACTTGGCCTCAGAAATAGGCTCATCAGGATCAAGCGCTGATATCTCTGCACAAAGACTCTTCATCTTCAAGAAGTACTTAGAGATAGTCAGGTCTCCTTGAGTTATCTTGGCCAACTCATTCTCCAAGAACTGTAGCCTTGCTACATTCTTCCTGTTGAAAAACTCATCAATGGTTATCCAGATATCAGCAGCTGACTCACACCCAATAATGTGATCAAACAACTCCGGTGAAACAGCCCTCTTGAGAACAAACTCCGTCATTGCATTAGTTTTTCTCCAGAGCCTCAACTGCTCAGCAGTCCCAAAAGTAGCAGTAACCTCCTGCCTGTCGTCACCACCGACAACCTCCCATAACTCCTCGCCAAGAAGAAAACTCTTCATGCACGACTTCCATTTCTTAAAGTTAGTCGTGGTCAAGAGTTCAATACCCAGACCTCTTGCATAGCTCCCTTCCATTACAACAAACTTTGGTTAAGCTTATCAGAAGCACAGAGCAACACCACCAGTTGATCACTGCTCACACAACTGAACCTGGCTCTAATACCATGTTGAATTTTCTCAAAGTGGTCACCAAGATAGCCTAATGCCAAATTAATATCCTCAGGACTATCAAGATCACACCTTGATCGTGCGAAAATCAGGAAAGCAAGCTTAATCAACCAAAGCAATCACAAGGGGCAAGCAAATCATATATTCTTTTATTCTTCTTTACAATGCGAGGTATACAAGGTGAGACATGATTTCGCCAGTACAAAGTAAAATAGGAAATTATACAACTCAAACAGATCGCGCGGACAGAACTGCAGACCGCCTTGTCCGCCAAGTCGCCGAAGCCGCCCGAACTGCTACTGCTAGAATCCGAATAGAACACGGAGTCCGCCGAAACCGCGAGGTCGCGCCGACACACCGTTCTTCGCCGACTGCTACAAGCCGCCGTCGAACTGAGGAACAGGCTGCCTAGTCCGCCGAGTATAGCGGACAGGTTATTGAACTTGGAAATGCTGAAGCAGAGAAACTGACAAGCCGCACGTGATCTGCTGAAACCACTGATTGAAACCGCAACTTCACTGATGCTGACCTTAGTCAAAGGCAAACCCCTGGCTCCTCAGTGTTAGCCGCACAACCTGTAATAGCAAACAGTTAACTCTGCTTAACCCGCGCGGATAGAAAAACCAGACCGCAACAATTAACTAAACTCTCACTTACTGTTCACTCAGTTACTGTAGATGTGTCGGGGGGGGGGGTCTATTTATAGGTGAGTTGAGGAGTGTGGTCACCACCCTAATGAATAGAGTCACCGCCTCAGCCCGCGCGCTAACACAATCAGTCCGCCAAGTCCGCAAGGACTTGCCCAAACTCCAAACCTCCAGGAGCCAGGTCAAAGACAGTCTGCCCACTATGCGGACACATAGCCAGCTCGCACAACACTAGCACTGCGCCAGCCCACCCAATGCAAGCATTGCGCCAGTTCGCTCAATGCAAGCATAGCGCCAGTCCGCCTCTCAACATAGCATGCAGACACACTCGCAACTCATGCTGCATCAGTCTGCAATTTACCACAATATGCAGACACAACCACAACTCTTGTTGCATCAGTCTTCATACTGTACGCGGACAAAGAGGCAGCCCGCACAGCTCGCCAACAACACGCCATAGCCCGCCACGAGTCCACGACTAATAGGCAGTCCGCCTAGTCAACAGCGGACTTGGCGGACTCTGCGGACACCATGGACTTGTCACAGAGTATGACAGTCCAGCAGCCCACCAAGCAACTGGCGCGAGCACGGCGGACACAGAAGATCCAGACCTCCAATCATCAGGTCAGTCCACCACATGGATGTGAAACATCCACCCCAACATGGAGAGCTCGGCAAGGACCAAAGCCCATCTTCAAAGCCAGTCCACAAATGCGGACTCCGCGGACGCAAAAACACAAGTCCGCCAATAACCCGCGGATACAACTTCCAATCCGCTTGGTTGCTTAAAAACTGGTTCACTGCTAGGCCGTAGAACAAGCTGAGCACCGCCAACAGTCTGCCAAACACAGTCCGCTCAGGACGCTCCATTAGATGCCCAAGTCGCTAAGACTTCCTTGGCCATGGATCATCCAGGCCACACACCTAGTCCTCCTAGGCCGCATACCAAGCCGCACAGGCCGCTCCATAAGAACAGCCAAGCCACCAAGCCTGGTCACCCAGGCCGCAACCAGCAGTCCGCCTAGGCCGTGGACTCAGACTGCACAGGCCGCTCAGACCGCCCAGCCTACCCATCACCCACTTTCACTTCACAAATTTCAACAATAACATCACGTAGCAAACTATGTGTTGAGCAGCGATGACCAATATATAATAAAATAAAGCGCATCATATAAAAGTATGATAAGATAAGTACACAAGTACGCCGCGAGGGCTGATGAATGCAGATCAAACAAGGTAGTCCAAATAAGAAGGACTACTCATCCTCAACATCAACAATCTCATCCTCAGACAAATCATCAAATCCAAAGAAGGGCTACCATCCTGAGGGCCTTTGCCATTGAACGAAGGAAGGCCATCTCCCGCACCTCGGCCATGTCTGGCTCAACCTCCTGAGTCCATATCTCCTCACGGATCTCCTCAGAAAGCAGACAATGGTTAGGCATGAACTCGATAGAATCTCTGTACTCAGCAACCCCTGCCGCTGTCAGCTCGGCCAAGCGCTCCTCCAAAGAAAGGCCCTCAACTTCAGACTTCAGAGAAGACCGCTCTGACAGCAGAAGACCGTTCTCCTCTTGTGCACCCTCCAATTGTCGCGCTGTCTTCTCCACTGAAATCTTCTCCGCCTGAAGTCCACCCCACAACTGTGCCATCTCAGCTTTCATCTCTGCCTCAATCTAGCGAGAGCGGGAGATATCACGATCTCGCCTCCCCCTCAAGTCGAGGCAGGATCTCTCGATCACTCAACACTTCTCCTGAAGCGACTAGTAGTTATCCTTCAGGCTTGCTAGAGGATCATCCAAAGAGGGGTCAATGCTGGCTTGAACACCGGTCTGCAACAAAGAGAACAGTTAGAGAAAATTAAGGAAGTTCAAAAAAATCAACATGAGGAACTACACCCTTACCGCCATAATCAGCCTCGAAGATAGCACATGCTTCTCTTCCCCTGGCTGAGCCATGGGTGCCTTCTCAGGAACCTAGGGGGCAGTAGAGTCCAAAATCTCAATATAAGGGTCAGCAAGACGACTCAACCCTAGAAGAACACGAAACCTCCTCTAAGCAAGCATCTGACCGCCTCAAATAATGACGCTCGATCGTTGAATCACCGCAACCTCCAAATATCATCTTCCTCTTCCGATCACGAACCAAAGGACCGCAACAAAATGCTCCGCATCGGCCGAAAGGCCGCACGACAATAAGCGTTTCTCCTCCACGAAAGAAGAAACATTTAAGAGATGATTTGCCAGCTCTCAGCTCTCGAGGTTCGGAAAATCCAAGTATCGGAGCGAACTCGCGCTCACACCCCCATGCCTTGGTGCGGCAGCAATCTAGAAGGGCATTCCAAAGCTCTAGCAGCTCCCAGCAATTACGAACGTATCCGTACAATGTGTTCCCGTGGCAATGCTCCACCTGGCTCCCAAACTCCAGCCAATGTTTATTGCTAAGGACATCAACCCCACCACCACTATCGACACACACCTAGTGTCACAACTTCACCCAATATGCTGGAGCTAACCAGATAGCAATAGTACATATTATTAATGATCTTTCACAATACAAACTAAAAACACTCAATGATAATTATTTTTAGACTCCGTTCGTTTCGATGGAATTGGGGCTATGGAATTGGCATTCATTTGTCAATTCCAATTGTGGTTGTTCGGCGGTCATAAAATTACATTGGAATTGGAATTCATTTCAATTCCCATGGGAATTCCCATGGGAATTGATTATAGAAGAAACACGACTCCCTCAATTCTTACCTCATGAGGTCTTCATTCGTGATTCCCACCCCTACCAGCGCGTCCTCAACTCTCTCAAAAAAACATCAACGCAAATTATGTTGTTCGCCCATGACCGAATTTTTTTGACGAAAAGCAAATTTTTCGATGAAGCGCACATTTTTATGACCGAGATCACATTTTTCGCTCGGGAGCGCATTTTTCGCCAGAGCCCGCATTTTTCGGCCGGGTGCGCATTTTTCCGCCACAACAACCATTTTTCGCCATGGAGCGCATTTTTCGCCAGGGCGCGCATTTTTTCCTCGGATACACATTTTTCGCCCGGGTGCATTTTTCGCCTGAGCGCGATTTTTTTCGCTCGGGAGTGAATTTTACGCTCGGGAACGAATTTTATCCCCAAGAGCGAATATTTCGCCCATGCGTGAATTTTTCGCCCGGACGTGAATTTTCCGCTCGGGCGCGCATTTTCCGCCAGGGCACGTATCCCCCCTGACGCGTATTTTTTGCCCGAACACGCATTTTTTGGCCAATGCATGTATTTTTCGCCCGGGATCTCACTTTTCGCACGGATGCGCATTTTTCGCTCGGGCGCGTATTTTTCGCTCGAGAGCATATTCTTCGCTCGAGTGCATATTTTTCGCTAGAGCGCGCATTTTCGCCAAGATGCAAAATTTTCGCCCGGGCGCGAATTTTTCTCCCTGAAGCGAATTTTTTGACCGTGCATGAATTTTTCGGCCCGAGCGCGAATTTTTCAGCCCGGGCGCACATTTTTCGCCCCGGGCGCGCATTTTTCGGCCCGGGCGCGCATTTTTCGGCCCGGACGCTCATTTTTCGCCCGGGAGCCCATTTTTCGCCCGGACGCCCATTTTTCGCCCGGGCGCCCATTTTTCGCCCGGGCGCGCATTTTTCGTCCGAGCGCGCATTTTCGCCCGGGCTCACAATTTTCACCCGGGTGCGCAATTTTTCCCCGGACGCGAATTTTTCGCCCTGCCGCGTATTTTCTGGTTGTGCTCGATATTTTTGCTCGGGCGCGAATTTTTCGCTCCGTCCCGAATTTTTCGCCGGAGCACACATTTTTCGCCCGAGTATGCATTTTTCGATCGGCGGGCGTGAATTTTTCGCAATGACGCACATTTTAGCCGAACCAGATCGGATATTGAATCGAAAGAAGGGGAGGTTCAAAATTTAACTGATTTAACCGAAATTGAACCAGATATAACTACACATTCAACTATGAGATATATACTTATATAATCTTGCATATAGATACCAGTTTGATTATAATATACTTAATATTTAAGAAACATTGTATATAATATTATTAATTTAAATATTAAATAGATTCAATTAAATGAATTAATGCAAAATGTTTAGGTAAATCGAAATTATATGAATGTTAGCAACAGTGTCACGTCGGAAATGTGGCCAGGCTATTCATTTTTATAATGTATATGAAATTATTAATGCATGAATTAACAAGCTTTTGAAAACTGGATCGGACCGGCCGGTCCGACCGGTCGAACCGCGGACCGGACACACATCCAGTCCGGTCTAGGTAAGAAACCGTCTCCATCCGCGGACCGCTTGGGAACAGCGGAATCGGGCGGGCGGACCGGCGGGCCGGGAACCGGGCGGGATTTAGGGTAACCGGGAGGGCCAAAGGCCAAAAATTTAAATAATGAAATTTCAAAACTGTGAGATTTCAAACCAAGACCATTTTCTAATTGAGTAAGAAGAGGACCACTGGACCACTTAATTCTTGTTGTTTTAAGTTGTATATTATTATATTAAAATAAATATTAATGTATTCATAAAATAAAACTATACAAATATCAATTAAATATTTACTAGATATATTATTATAATAAATTATTAAATTATCCTTTAAAAATTAAAATGTACGATATATTTAGGCTCCCTTTGGCACGACGATGACGGTCATAAATCATAAACCCGATGGTTATGAAATGTCATTTTTTAGCACTCATTTTTTCTAAGAAACTTTAACTTTTATGTTTAAAAGTCAAAATTAGTTTTATTTTTTTGATATTGATTGTGGTTTTAACCATTGTCATGTCAAACATCCATTTTATTACGGTCATGTTTTTCTCCAAACTCAATAGAGAAAAAACGTCGTGTCAGACTGAGCTTTAAAAGTATATTAATATAGTGATAATTTATAAATCATTTTCATTTGTATCACAATATAGTCATAAAAAATTAATAATTTATATACAGAATTTTAATGTTGTGTTAATTAATTTTTTTTAATATATATATATATTAATATATATTATATATCATTAAAATTTGATTTAAAAATATACACATGTGGTAATAACAAATATATTATTTTCATTTGTAACAAATATACACATGTGGTGATAAATAACAAATATATCTATACAACTATTTATTATAATATTATTTTTAATTTTCTAATATATATATATATATATATATATATATATATATATAATGGACAAGCGGTTCAACCTCGGTCCGACCGGTCCAATTGGTCGGACCTTGAACCTTTGAACTCACCGGTTCGATCTCCGATCCGGTTCTCAAAACCTTGCGAATTAATATACTGATAATATTAATATAATTGATGGAGTGGTCCCCAATATATAGGCGAATCGGGTTGCATGTTATCAAAACATCCACTCCCCCCACTAACGAAGTGGGGGGTTACGGTTTAAAACACTTTGCCCGCGATTCACGCGCCCGACCCGCGTCATAATCGTCTCGCACTGGATCGTAACCACAGTGCGTGAGATCCTAACTGCCTCGCGTGGGATCGCCAACCGCAGTTTGGTATCCCGCGTGCTGGCTTCCTCACATTTGGGCGGCGCCGACCGCCCCTCCTCTCCCCGGTCACCTACGACAAGGCTGGCTGCCCCTCTCCCTCCGGCTTCCTACGGTGAGGCTGGCCGGGGTGGCGCCGACTGACCTCTTCTGCACGGCCGCCTACAGCTAGGCCGGCCGGGTAGACGTCGGCACCTAAGGGTTCGGCCGCCCCTCTTCTCTCCGACCGCCTATGACTAGGCCTACCGGGGAGGCGCCGGCTCCCCAGGGGACGACCTCCCCTCCTCTCCTCGGTCGCTCCCCATTTGGGCGGCCAAGGGGTCACACGACACCTTAGGGCCGGCCGCCCCCTTTGGCCGATTGGCGTATCGCCGGCCGGGGGCTTTGGCCGGCAACAAGGGGACGACCGCCCCCTGCGGCGCCCCCGTACATGGCGGCCGCCGCCCGTAAATGCCCGTAAAGCGAGCGGTTGATGGTGGTTACCTCGCGTAACCGCCCCCGTTGCCCGTTGGGCCGTTCCCGATGTCAGGCGAGTCTATTATGGACACAAGGGCAGACACTGTATTTCCCTAAAAATTGTGATCCGTGTGCTTTAAACGGAGTGATCTTATTCTCCTGGCTGGTAGTTTCGGGGGAAAATTACCGGGTCGCCCCTCTCCAATTCTATAAATAGACCTCTCATCCTTCTCATTTGACTAATTTCGGATTTCTGGATTTCTACCGAAATTACGATCTTTCTCTCTAGCTTTCTCTAACTTGTTTTCTCTTCCCCTTCACAGGTCCACCGCCATCGTTCTCTCTGCCAAGGCAAAGCCCGTGGCCAACAGACTCGCCTCCAAGTTGAGGGCCTCTTGAAGCCTCCTCAGTGCAATTTAGAGTTCGAAGGAAGTCGATCGCTCATCGTTCGCCACCCCCAGCGTTCAGAGTGCATCGTCTGCCGGATTCCCATCGTGCCAACTCAGCTGTCAGCCACCGATAGTCCAGAAGTGGGCAAGCAGTATCCCGCAAGTAGAACATTGTATTTCTATTTCCTCAAGTTGTAACGAAACGCAGCCTGTTGTACTCGATTCTCCAAGAGAATCCTTGTAATCTCGATCAATCTAGTGGAGTTCCTTTCGGCACAGCCATGACCGTGGTTTTTCACCCTATTCGGGGGATTTTCCACATAAAAAGACTCGTCTCGTGTGTGATCTATTTATTGACTATTTATGAAACCAATCGCTCTGAAAGCTAATATGGTCCAGTTAGTCCGGTCCATCGGGAGTGCTGTCGCATACTGTAACATTTTGGCGCCATTTGTTGAAACCGAAAACTCTGTCTCTGTGAAGTTCACCCTTGGGGAAGGGGTGATCACGCACTTCTCTCTCGCGTGCCAAACTACTAAGGAAAAAGAACTCGGGACAGACCCAAGGGCTCGGTGTGGAGGTCCTGCCACACACCCGGAAGATTTTAGAGCGCTTCCCCTCCCTGGCCAAATGCCGAGATAAAGGTATCTCAGAAAGCGCGAGAAGTCCGAGGCATAACTAAGCATGACTTTTGAGGTACCCCCTTGGGTCTATTTATAGATTTCTGAAAATGGTATGTAAATAGCTAACCTCCGCTGTTTTGAACAGCTATGTGCAGCCCAACTGGGTCTGCCAACAGCGTAAATCCATAGTTTTGACTTGCTATAGACAGACCAGCGGGGGTAGAATGGTAAAAACACATCACAAGAGACTGGACGAGTGGCCCTCTAGAACCTCCACTCGCCGGGGGTGGCGAGTTCTCGAGGGAGCTGGCAATCGCCTCCTCTATCCCCCGGGTGAGTGCGGGCCCGACCTGCCCCACTCGCCCGCTGCCTGCCGAGCCACCTGGGGTGAGTGCGAGCCGACCTGCTCTACTCGCCCCTCAAACGGTACACCCCAATTTGGGCGAGCATAACTGCTGGACTTTGGCCGATCTGGCTCCTATAGAACACTACTCACCGGATATGGGGTTGTACACAATCCCCGCTCTTTGCGAGGTTTGCCCAAGCTCAGAAAGAAACATACAACCGTACAATATGCGTCGAGTGCGACAGGGGCTAGAGAATATTTTGGTGGGCTCCACCAGCAGCTATAAATACATGCCCGCGTACCTGGGTGGCCTCCGCCATTCCCCTTACTTGAGTCGTGTTGAGATGCCTCTCTCCAAAGAGCTCATGGAGAAGCTTATCCGCCCCCGCGAGCTCAACGCCGCTCATGCTAACGCGCTAGTCAGCCTTCCTCCCAATTCCACATTGCACGATCCAGAGAGATCCAATCATGCCAAGAAGGCCAAGTCCATCCCGAAGGATGCCGAATCCATCTACTGCGATCTGGAGTCCACCTTGACTCCCGGGATCAGCTCTTCTAAACCGGCCGCCGACCACAAGGGGAAAATGGCCGTCGGTATTTCCGCCGACCATGAACGTCGCCAGACTGATGCCGAGACCTCCACGTCGCGAGTCCATACCCCGCGCGACGACCCGCAGCCTCAGACTCCCCCCGACGCCTGCCTACAGAGCAAATCACCTGCCTTTAGGACCACGGGGCTGGACTCGCTGAAGTCTAAGTCTCCATCTCGCGCTCCTTCTCAACATCCTGCACCTTCTACTGCGCTCGCGGGGGAAGGGCCAGGGGAATCCCGATTTCCAGCTTCAACCTCATTTCCCCACGGGTCCACCCCCTGGTCGCGGTAAGAACTTGGCTTTGCCGCCTTCGCAAACCCTCCAGGAAATGCCGAGCTCTTCCCGTGAGCCCCATTTTTACTAGAATATTTTGCCTCGCCACCTTTGCTACACTCACACCTTCTTTCTATCAAAGTTGATTATTTGTGCAGGTTTCCGTGCTCCATCTGAAGTCGAGGAATCTTTTGAACAAGCTCGCCACTCGCCACCCTCTGACCTCGGGATGGAAAGCTTCCTGGACGACTCGATGGACTCTTTCGAGCTGAGATGACGAATGAAAGAAGTGCTGAAGAAGTAGGATGCTGTCATGCGCCAACTTCACGCGGACGATGCCCACCACGAGCAGAGGCTGCAGGCGCTGGAGCGGGACTATGTGCTACTCGCTGATAAGGTGGAGCACGGCTCGGCAAGCGAGATGATGTCCCCCAGCTCAGTCATGGAGAGGATCAATGAGAACCTACAGGCCTTCAGTCGGGACCTGGACCTGATCCACGAGTTTCTAACCCTGCATCGACCTCTGGGGATGGGGGCGCGAGGCTGGGGTAGATGGAAATGGCTCCCTAGCTGAGCCTACCGGGCCTCGTCCCCCAGCACCCCAGCTCCCGCGGGTTGACCGAACTTCTTTTTCTTGCTAAGAACTTCATTATTTTCGGGGCTGTGAGAGTCCCTGTCTGTAATAACTTTTAACAATTTTTAGAATTATGTATGCTGTTTGAAATAACGGGATGCGCCAACAAGATTCGGCTCACACTAGGATAGGTCAGGTCGCCGGACTGGCGAGCTGGGGCCGGCGAGTTGGACTGACCGGTCAGTTCGACAATAAATTTGGTTTTCTATAAATAGTCCCCCTCACCAACCCCCTGACCCATCGCCTTTACTACATTCATACCTCTCTCTATTGCCCTTTTCTCTACCTACTCTCGTACCCAGAGCCTTTTTGCGAGCATGGGAAAAACATGACCTGATGTCGACGGGCGATCCAAATGCACCCGTCAGTTCGCCTACTACTATTTCTTCGATGGAAACACCACCAAGCGTGAGCTCGCCACCTTCAAAAAGAGTATCTGCCTCCCGACTATAAGGCACGCCGGCCCGCAGAGGGTGAGGCCATCAATACATTTTACCGGGATGAGCTCGCCGTCCCTATCTCACGCTTGCCCCTCTGTCCTGAAATCCGCCAGATCTTCAAATACTTCAGCGCGGTGCCCGCGCAACTGAACCCAAACGCGATCTCTATGATGGTCGCGTTCGCCTCTCACCTCCGCCGTGAGCGGATTGAATTCAACCTCACCGTCTTCCGCAAGCTCTTCACTTATCAAACGACCAACGATGGGGTCACCTACCTAATGGGTTCGCAAATCAAGTTTCGCGAGACCGCGAACAAAAATCACAACCGGGCATCCAAAATCATCTTCATCAAGGGCGACCTGGGCAATATACCCTTCTCCCCTCAGCAGAAGAGTGAGGAGGTATATCGCCCTCCAACGCTATCCGGCAATGACAGCGAGCTGCACAAGTTCTTCCTAGGGAAGGAATTTGAGGTCGCTTTCCTTCGAAGGGGCCTCGACTCGCTCTTCCCTGTTCCACCTGGCGAAGGTATACTTTTCCATTTTCTCCTCATGGGCTCGACTACGATTGTCATTTCTAATCCCAAGTCTTTTCTTGCAGGGGATCAATCAATTCCCGAGCATTTGCCTTATGCAGGCTCGGGATGCTACCCAGACCCATTCGCGCCCGCGGGCAGCCACGGTGGCCTGCCGAGGCGAGATGGGGTCGGGCGGATCCTCCTCCAGCCGGAAACGACCTGGCCTCGAAGGGCCCAGCTTGCCCCGCCACTACCCATCGCGAAAGAAGGCGACAGTTGTCTCCCACGGGGGAACTATAACAACAATAAGTTCAGGGGAGACCACAACAACAAAAACAAATCTACATAAGCTCGCCAGAGACCACACCCAAAGGGTCACCAAAGAGCTCGTTAAAGGGCTTGCCAGCAAAAGATCTTGAGGGTGGTGAAAGAAATAGTGCCTAACCACCTAGAGGGGGGGGGGGGGTGAATAGGTGTACTTTTTCTTTTTAAATTTAAGGCAGAAACACTGTACAATTAAACCTGTATTTGCAATTTCCTACAACAATTCAGCACAGCTAGCTCAGCAATCACTGAAATAAACAAACACAGAGTGCACACAGATTTTTATAGTGGTTCCCCAAGGTCTGGGTACATCCACTTTCCCCCTCCGCCTATCTAGTAGTGTACTAGATTCGGCCTAACTTCTGCAGTTCTCCTCAGATCCTCAGATCCTACAGCTCAGAACCCCAAACAGGTTCCTACAACTCAGAGTGTCCCCACTCCTACAACTCAGGCACAAAGCCCTACCCCTCAGTATTCAACAAGACCTACACTCAGGCTAAATAGCCCTACCTCAGCCTTCAACAAGGCCTACACTCAGAGAATTGATTCTCCTACACTCAGGCTCAAAAGCCCTGCCTCAGCCTTTATAGATTTATGCTTACAACTCAGATCCCTTAGGATCCTACAATAAGATAAACAAAAGTTTTCAGATCACCACTCAGTTTGAGAGAATGAAGAGGGCAGTCTTCTTGATCAGTTCTTGATAGCACTGATTCCTGAGATCCACTTTGTCTTTGCTTTCTTCAAGGCTTCTTGAGTCTGAACTAAGTAAAGTTGATCTTCTTAAAGTAGACCGTCTAGCAACTTCCTTCTTAGGATGGAGAATTAAATCTGGATCCTACTTTGCAGTCTGGTTCAGAATCTGCTCCTTAAGAGATTTGATTAATAAGTCTCTTTCTTGACTTCAATTACTGGACTTCTCTCTCTCCAAGTAAATCTGAAGTTTCTTCAAAATACTGATTTACAGTTTTCTCCGGATCTGTATTGATCTCCTTAATCTTCTGATTAATTCTTTTCATTGATTGATCAATCTCTAATTGTGTTCAATTTTTTTTTCTGTTAAAGGAGAAATGTCTTTATATATTCTTCCTCCAAGGTAACCGGCTGATCCGGTTTCTAACGAACTTCTGACAGCTCTGACAGTTGCAGTAGACCGACTGAAATGGCAGCTGTCAAGTCATCCAGTCACTTCTTGAAAATACTGTCTCTATCTGAATGTGTTGAGACTGATCTTCATTATGTGTCTACACAAATAGACCAAGTGTTGACACAAGTGAACTAAGTGTCGACACTAGCCTTGATGGTGTCGACACAACTCCTTATGTTGTTGTAACAGCTTCTCGACACTACTTCTTCAGAATGTGTCGACACAGATTCTGTGTGTCGACACAAGCCTTCTGTTGAATGTGTCGACACTGATTGAGTGTGTCGACACAAGTACTTCTTCTTTAACACTTATCTGAATTCTACTGTGTGTCGACACATCTCCTTTGTGTCGACACATCTTCTTTTGTTGTTGATACTTGCTGAGTGTCGACACATCTCCTTTGTGTCGACACAAGTAATTTAACTTTGTTGAAGCTTTGCTGAGTGTCAACACAGCCTCTTGGTGTCGACACATTTGATGTCGACTAAGCTTCTCTAAGTGTCGACACTGCCTCTAAGTGTCGACAAGATATATGTTGAGTATTCTTCATAGTGTGTCAATACTGCCTGTATGTGTCGACACTTTTCTTCAGGTGTCGACTCTGCCTTTCCTGGTGTCGACACAAATACTCCAAGTGTTGACACAGCTTCTCTAGGTGTCGACACAAGCCTTCATAAGTGTCGACATTGCATCTCTAGGTGTCGACACATGGACTTAGAAACTTTTCTACATTTCCTGCAATTACTTAACCTGCACATATAAACTCAAAGCACATCAAATACACCTTGATGTATATCATTGAGTAGGGTGAGGCTTCTTCAAATCTGGTACATATTTTCCAATGTACCCAACAATCTCCCCTATTTGGAGAAGTCATAACCCTTAGTCAATGATATACACCATTCATAACAAATACTCAAGATGATGTATAACAGTATTATATGACGGGGTAAATACTAAACAAAACATGTATAAACAATTATCTCAGAATAACAATGTAATAGGTTGAACATTAAACATTGTTTTGTTACAACTTCCAATAGTTTCATTAATCAAAAGTTTACATAGATTTTAATGCAAATGATTACAAAGTTGTAAACTTAAGAAAATTCTATTCTATGGCTGTTCTGGCTCCTTGATGACAATGCCCTTTCCAGATTGAATCTTGGCTTGAACTGGAGCATTAGTGTCATCGGCAGGCTTCTTGCCCTTAAGATCTTTCTTCTTCTGTTCTTCAGCCCTTATCTTTTGTCTCTCAAAATAATGATAAGGCTTAGGGAAATACTTGCTAGGCTCCTGTGCATTAGGAGGTAGCTTCCCTAGTTTAGCCTTCCAACTGTACTGAACTATGGCCTCTTGCCTAGCTTCATGTTTTCTCCATTCTTGGTCAGAGTACCATTTGCCTCTCTCTAGGAAATTATCCTTTGCCGCCTTCCAAGCAGTCAGAATAATATTTCTAGAAGTTGGGCTCCACTGTTCAAAATCAGGCCTAAACTCTGCCTGTTCTCTGAACCTCTTCTTGGATAATTGAGCTTCTTGCTCTTTTAATACTGCGTCTTGCTCTTTTAATACTGCCTGTGGCACAGGCTGTACTACTTTCTCAATGATCACATTTTGAGCACCTTCTGGAGGACTATACATAGATTGTATCTCTTGATGTATCATGTCAAAATCTGCTGGAGGGTAGATCACTTGAGCCACTTCAGCTTGCTCACCTCCAAAATATGCAGGATTTATCCCAGATTCTGCTACATTAGCATCATCACATAAGGGTGGATATCCAAGGGTAACTACGATGCTGTTTGAAATCCATTTAGCATGGTCAGAGCCTGCTTTGACTAATACCCTCTCCCCCTTTATGACTTCTCTTTCTATATGATCCCTAAGATCATCCTTCTGAAATCTGATCTGAGCATTCAAATAGTTAACACCATCTTTATAAAAAGGTTTTAACTTTTGGAGCTTTTCAGTAATAGCCTTTTGAGAATCTTCAATGGCAGTTTTAACAGCAGTTAGGCTCTCTTGTAATTGCTTATCAAATGCTTCTTTGGCAGTAGTACTTACTGCAGTCTGGGCAGTAGCTATATTTTTCATTTCAGTGACAATCACATTATGTGATTTAGTCAAGTTTTCATTCATTCTTATTTGATTTTCTAAGACATAGCCCTGCTTAACTGCTATGTCATCAACCTGCATCTTTATCTTCTCTTGGTGAGTGGCTAGGTAAACCACTGCATTACCTCCTTTATGAAAACAGTCAGTCATTTCTTTCTTATTTTGATTTACTTCAAATCTAATAGATTTTATATCTTGAGCCAGATCAAATTGAAGAGATTTATGTCCTTCATCCATATATTTTTCTAGAGCCTTCCTTTGCTCATCCATCTTGATCTGCAAAGCCACCAACAAAGAACTATAATCAGCAGTTGAAGCTTGTTGTGGAACAATGGTTTGCAGTGCTTTCTTGTAGGTCTGGCTTCTCCTTTTGAAGACCTGTAGCTTTCTTTTCTTGGCTCTAGCAGCCTCTTCATCCTCAGAAGCAGAAGTACTGGCAATGTCTACTCTATCCTGTGGAGTAGGTGGCGATTCCTTTTCTGCTCTTGGTAGCTCCTCAGCTCTCCTTTGCTCCTCAGTTTCTTTTCTAGCAGTCTCCTCCTGAAACTCTACATGCTCCCCCTCAAGATTGACCTTCTCCCCCTCAAAAGCTATTTTCTCTCCCTCAAAATCAGTCTGTAGTAAATCGAGGAATTGTTGGGTACATTGGAATAAATGTACCTGATTTGAAGAAGCCTCACCTTACTCAATGATATACATCAAAATGTATTTGATGTGTTTTGAGTTTAGTTGTGCAGGTTAAGTATTTGTAGGGAAAGCTGAAAAGTTTCTAAGTCCATGTGTCGACACCCAGAAGCACAGTGTCGACACTTAAGAAGACTTGTGTCGACACCCAGAGAAGCAGTGTCGACACTTGGAGTAATTGTGTCGACACCAGGAATGCAGAGTCGACACCAGAAGGAAAGTGTCGACACATACAGGCTGTGTCGACACACAATGAAGAAATGTCCAGAGAAGCTGTGTCGACACTTAGAAGCAGTGTCGACACCCAAAGGAACTCTATCGACATCAAAAGTGTCAACACTAGGAGGCTGTGTCGACACTTAGCAAATTTCAATGAAGTCTAAGTACAAGTGTCGACACAAAGGACTTGTGTCGACACTCAGCAAAAGAATCAACACAGAAGGCATGTGTCGACTCTAAGAAAATGTGTCGACACTCAGCAAGTATCAAAACAAGAAGATGTGTCGACACAAAGGAGTTGTGTCGACACTTACAAGAAATCAACTAAGTATCAAAGAAGAAGGACTTGTGCCGACACACAGGATCAGTGTCGACACATGTTGAAGAAGTAGTGTCGAGAAGCAGATTCTACAACACAAGGAGTTGTGTCGACACCATGAAGGCTAGTGTCGACACTTATCTACTTGTGTCGACACTTGGTCTATTTGTGTCGACACTTAAAGACTGACTGTCTCGACACTTTCAGATAGTTACAGAGAATTCAAGAAGTGACAGGATGACTTGACAGCTGCCATTCCAGCCAGTCTACTGCAACTGTCAGAGCTGTCAGAAAGCTGTTAGAAACCGGATCAGCCGGTCACCATGAAGAAAGCCTATATAAAGGCTTATTCCGTCAACAGAAGAAGATGATCAAGCAATTCATTGAAGAATCAATTCAAGTGAAGATCTAAGAAGTTGGAGAGAGAGAGAGCTCCTTCCAAGAAGACAGCTGTTGAACCAGGCTGTGAAGAAAGTTTCAGATTGAGATCTGAATCTTAAGTTGCAGTGATTGAAGATCTGCTGCATAGAGAATCAACCCTACCGTGTTCTAAATTCAAGAAGCTTTGAAGGAAGCCAAGGGAGGTTGATCTCAGCAAAGTTCATCCAAGAACTCATCAAGAAACCTGTCAACTCTTCTCTCTTATTCTGAGTTGAGGTTATATACATTGTAATTTTAATTTCTTGTATGATCCTTAGGGATCTGAGTTGTAAGCCTGAAATTATAAAGGCTGAGTGGTAGGGCCTGTGTGCCTGAGTGTAGGAGATACTTTTCTCTGAGTGTAGGCCTTGTTGAAGGCTGAGACTGAGTGGTAGGGCTGTGTGCCTGAGTTGTAGGAGTGGGATCACTCTGAGCTGTAGGAACCTATTTGGGGTTCTGAGTGTAAGATCTGAGGATCTGAGGAATAGTGGAGAAGTTTGGCCGAATCTAGTACACTAATAGATAGGCGAAGGGGGAAAGTGGATGTACCCAGACCTTGGGGAACCACTATAAAACTGTGTGTACTCTGTGTGTGTGACTGATTCTGTGTATGCTGTTTTAAGATCTGTGAATGCTGTGATTAATTCAGTCTGCTGTGATTAAGTCTGCCTAAAAACTTAAAAAGATTAAGGTCACCTATTCACCCCCCCTCTAGGTGATTGGGTACAATTTCTTTCAAGTGGTATCAGAGGGAGGTTACTCAAAAAGGACATAAACTGTCTGAGTAAAAGAACATGTTGGCAGATTCAGTATAATCAAGAAAATCAAGAAAATGGGTTCAACAGAGAATCACAAAGAACTTGGATCCATGAAGTTGCCAATCTGTAGAAAGGAGATCTTTGGCATCTGAAAAGAAAGGGTTAGGCTATTTATGGAAGCCTCTGACCCTAGAATCTATATCACAGTTAAAGAAGGGCCATATGTGCCAATGAAGGTATCTGTGTTGGATGCAAATCAGAGAACTCCAAAAGACTTTTCAGAGATGACTAATGATGAGATTGTTCTGGCCACCATGGATAAGAGGGCTCAGAATATAATTGTAAGTGCAATAGATGATGCCACATTTCAGAATTTGATACACTGTAAAACATCAAAGGAAATGTGGGACACACTGATAGTGTACATGGAGGGCTCTGAAGAAGTTAGACAGGACAGAAAGTCTTTATTAAACCAAGAGTATGAGAGCTTCAGACAAGGAAGGTCTGATAGCATAACTGAGTGCTACAAGAAATTCTATAGGATTATCAATGAGTTGATGTCTTATGGAAGAGAATTCAGCAATTATGAGCTGAATGATAAGTTCTTGAGATCCCTAACTAAAGATTGGGATACTAAGATTTGTGCCATAAGGGAAATGGCCAAGTTAGCAGATATTCCTCCTCCAACATTGTTTGGAAAGCTGTTATCCTATGAAATGCAGCTAATGGTTAGGAAGGAGGAAGAGAAGACTACAAGAATTGAGCATAAAGAAAGAGCTGTGGCATTCAAGACAGAAGCCACCAAGAAATATAAAAGTAAGTCTCCATCTCCACCCCCAAAAGTTGCTGAGACTAAGTCAGATGAGTCAGAAAGCAAGAATTCTGAAAACAGTGAGAGTGATGAAGATTTTGCAGCTTTCACTAGACCTTTTCAGAAGTTTCTTAAGAAGAAACAGTGGAGGTCTAAGCCATCCACTTCACAGAAGTCATCAAAGTATGACAGGAGAATGCCCAAGACAAGTAAAACTACATCTTCAAAGATAGTCTGTTATTATTGTAACAAATAGGGACATGTTGTTGCTGATTGTCCAGAGAAGAGGAAAGAGTCAACTGATAAGAAGAAGACTCAAATTAAGGGCAAGAAGGAAATGTCCTTTGTTGCTAAGAAGGACAAAAGTCTGTTTGATATGTCATCTTCAGAATCAGATTCAGAAGCCGAAGCTTACATTGGACTGTTTGCTGAAGAAGAGGAAGAGGAGTTCATCCAGTTAATGAACTCTATATATGAGCATGAGGACAATCGGTGCCAGGGACTGATGGCCTTGTCAGAAGGAGACAAAATCCAGGATCAGTCTGGACCAAGTCAGTTACAAAATTGTTCTGTTAGTTCAATTTCTAGTACTGGATCAGAATCAGATTCATCAGCATCAAGTGATGAGAGTGGATCTGAATCTGAAGGAGATATTCATCAATTGATTGATGAATATAGAGTAGTGTTGCAAGCTTTAAAGAAAAGCAAATCCTTGGCCAAGAGTCAGGCTAAGGAGATTGCCAGTCTTAAAGTTACTGCAATAGATTTTGATAAGTTGATTGATCAGAAATTAAATGAAATAGCTAGACTGAAGCACATAACTGTTATTCAGATGGGGACTATTACATTCAAGAATGATCAAATCAGAAATCTGGAGATTAGTCTTCAGAAGGAGAGAGATATAGTAGCAAGGTTTTCTAAAACAAAGTCTGTTCTACCTTTAATAGATGAGTTCATTTCTCAGAAAGGTAAAACTGGATTGGGGTTTACTATACCTGCCAGGACTGTTCAATCCAAGTCTAAGGGCAAAGCCCCAGTACTCAACAAGCCTGCTGTAGATAAAACAGCTAGGGTTGTACCTAAGCAAAGGTACAACAGATTTGAGTGCTGGTGTTGTGGCAAGGTAGGCCACTTTGCCATAGATTGTTGGCACAATTCAAGTGCCAAGGTGAGTAGCAATCTGCCTGCTAGAAAAGCTACAGGTAGTTTTGTTAAGAGACAAACTAACCAGCACCAAGGACCCAAGAATTCTTTGGGTTCTAAGGTTAACTAATCTATTTTACAGGTGAGTCCAAGTGACCATGCCCCAATATGGTACTTGGACAGTGGATGTTCCAGGCACATGATTGGAACTAGGGGATTGCTAAAGGACTACACACCAATTAAGGATGGTCCTAAAGTCACCTTTGGTATTTCTGAAAAAGGAATCATCAAAGGTTTTGGTAACATTTCTAGCAACCTTATAACAATTACTCAAGTGGCTTATGTTAAATGTTTGAAACACAACCTTATTAGTATAAGTCAGCTGAGTGATTTAGGATATGACATCTCATTTGTCAAAGATGGTTGTCATATCAGGAGATCAAATGATCAAGAGATCATTCTGACTGGTTATAGGAAGAGAAATGTCTATTGTCTAGACATTTTGTGTGAGAACAATGTTTGTCCGGTGTGTCTTGTAGCTGATGAGAAAGTCTCTCATTGTGTCAAATGGCACAAGAGGCTAGCCCATCTTAACTACAAGACAATTGGCCAACTCTATAGAAAAGAGTTAGTGAGGAATGGTCCTCAGGTTAAGTGTATTAAAGATGGGATATGATCAGCTTGTCAAATGGGCAAGCAGACTAGATCCACCTTTAATAGCATTGAAAACAAAGATGCTGTGAGGTGCTTATACCTCTTGCATATGGATCTCTTTGGTCCTATGCCAGTTCACAACCTAGGTAGGAAGGTCTATACTTTTGTGGTTGTAGATGACTACTCAAGGTTTTCCTGGGTGTTCTTCCTTAGACAGAAATCTGAAACTCCTAGTATCTTTTATAGTTTTGTCAAACAAATTCAGAATGAGTTAGACAGTATGATGGTCAAAATAAGAAGTGACCATGGTACTGAATTCCAGTCTGACAGTATGACAAAGCTATGTGAAGAATTTGGGATATTTCAGGAATTTTCTTCACCAAGAATACCTCAGCAAAATGACATTGCTGAAAGGAAAAATAGAACCTTGATAGAGGCTGGTAGAACCCTATTAAGTGACACATCTCTCCCAGAATATTTCTGGGCTGAGGTAGTAAACACTGCATGCCATGTAATTAATAGGGCTACTATCACCAAAAGTCACAATAAGACCCCCTATGAGATTGTGAAAGGCAGGAAACCAAACCTATCCTATTTCAGGATCTTTTGTTGTAAATGCTATATACTTAACAATGGTAAGTCTTACTTAACCAAGTTTGTTGCCAAATCCCAAGAGGGGATCTTTGTTGGGTACAACAGCAATAGTAAGGCTTATTGGGTCTACAATTTGACTACTCAAGTTGTAGAAGAGTCAGTACATGTAGTATTTGATGAAGCTAGACTCATTAACAATGAATTGTCTAGAAGTATTTGTAGCTCCACAGGTGTAACTAAGAAGATGGACAAGCTCACTATTGAAGAAGGATCTACTGCAAGTCAGCATGTGGATGATAGTGGCTGTTGTCCAGGGGGAGTACTAGATGCACCTGATGCAGATGAAGACCAAGGAGTGTAGCAAGTTGAAGAAGCTGGAGGAGTTCAACCTGAAGACAGGCTACCTCCAGCTTATAGACATCTAAAAGATAATCCAGCCAATCAAATTATTGGTGATCTCAGACAAGGGGTACAAACAAGGAGTAGAAATCTAAGTTCAATACTCTACTCCAGCTTTCTATCCCAAGTTGAGCCAAAGAAATTTGAAGAAGCCATCCTAGACCCTCATTGGATTGAGGCAATGCAAGAGGAGCTGAACTAGTTCAAAAGATGCAATGTCTGTGAGCTTGTTCCTAAACCAAAAGACCACAACATAATTGGAACTAAGTGGATCTTTAGGAACAAGATGGATGAACATGGAGTGATTATAAAGAACAAAGCTAGACTGGTTGCTAAGGGATATAGGCAGGAAGAAGGTATTGACTTTGATCAAACCTTTGCTCCAGTAGCCAGACTGGAAGCTATAAGGATGTTCCTGGCTTATGCAACCTATCAAGGGTTTAAAGTATACCAAATGGATGTTAAGTCAGCTTTTCTGAATAGAAATCTGAAAGAAGAAGTTTATGTGGAATAGCCATTAGGTTTTGTTGATTCTACTAAACCTAATTATGTTTATAGACTTAGGAAGGCTTTGTATGGGTTAAAACAAGTGATGAGTCCACATTTTACACTGATTTTTGGACTCATCTGGGCTAGTTTTATCGTCTTAGCACTGCACTTGAGAGCCTTTATTTCTTATTTGTGCGTATGTACCTATTTCACGATTAAGTGCACTGTAGGCCCGCTTCTGTGTGCTTTCTGTGTTTCTATTTTGTTGTTATTCTTTAGCCCTATCTCGGGGATGTGGTGTGCACGTTCTGGTGGCCTTTCTGCCCCTTCTGCTGGTACAGTGGTCGTGTGCGTGCTCCAGAACTGCTCGGGAGACTCCGACGATGCAGGAATACTGCGCACGACCACTGGACTTACTGCGCACGACCACTGGACGTGCGCCACTATTCGTGCGCATTACACCCCCTATTTCTTAATGCTGTCTCGGTAATCGTACGAGCACTGGCCGTAGTGCGCACGACCACTGGTCGTGCGCCACTGCTCGTGCACATATATGCTGACGCTTCTTGTCCAGGTTGTAGGTTTATTTGGAAAAGCCGCATGATCATCGACCTACAGTGCGCACGACCACTGGTCGTGCGCCACTGATCGTGCACACTGCTTCTGCTGCCTCCGTATTTAAGGCCCTGCTCCGCATTTTAGGTCAACGCCTGTCATTTGCTGCGATCGGAGAGTGCGCGGGAATCGCCATTTCACTTCTCCAGCTGCTCCATCACTTCCACCTTCGTCGGGAGGCCATTTCCAACTACCCCGAAGCTTTTCAACACTCCAGCGAAGCCCTCGACCATTGATGACTTCAACTCCAAGCTTTCCTGCAGAGTTGGTGAAGTAGATAACCTAGAGAACGGACTTAAAGGCCTTCGAGGTGACAGCTCGTTGGTACCGGAAGCCTCCTTGGACTGAGCCCGGAAGCGGACTGACAACTCGCTACTCCTGCCCCGACCCGCGGTGGATCTTCATTCTCTTTTGGTTTACTCCTCTTCCACTTCCTCTGTGTTATGAATGTTTTGAGCAGTGTAATGAACACTTCCATCCCTGAACATTAAGTTTATTTTATAGTTAATGGAATGTTAGTATCTTCTTATGCTTGTGAGTTCTGTCTGTGAATGCGCCTCGCTCACCCCACATCCACTTCATTCCCGTGCCTTGTCCGATTGCAATCCACACAAGAACACTGCAATCCATTAACTTCCCTTCCACTTGCCCAACTGAAGTTCGGCATCGCGGCCGACAAACCCACTTCACCTTGCGAAGCGGTGCCTTCGACCCGCATAGCTTTTACTAGTTCAGTAGATCAAACATCCACAATCTCCCTAGTCCGCTATTTCCTTTTTGTTCTATTTATAACTCTAATAACGATATTCTCGGTACTGTTGCCGTTCTACGCTAATTCCATTCCTCAAGAGACCGAAATTTGGGGATTTATTCCCAAAACTTTATTACTTGTGCGACCGGTGCGCTTGCCGAATTACACGCATCAAGTTTTTGGCGCCGTTGCCGGGGAATGCAATTGTAGAGCGACTTCAGATGACTTCCAATATTGTTATAAGAGTTAGTATTGTTTTGTTTTGACTGCTGTTTCCTTCTAGTGTGTAGTGTTTGCCACAGTGAATGCAGGGTCGAGGCACAGGAGATCTAGTAGCTTACTACCCCCTTTTCATTCAAGCCTCTCTCAATGACTACAATTCAGCAGCAGACTTATAAAGCAAGTCTTATCAACCTCACATACCGAGCAGAAACGGGAAATAATAGTTTCGAGATCTCGCCTGACCTCATCAAATACATCATCGAAAGCTGTCAATTCAGCGGAGATGGGAAAATAGATGCACTATGACACGTGCAGCAGTTCTTAGAAATTTACAACACTTGTACGCCAAATGCTGCCAACAATGAGCAGCAGAGGATCCGACTCTTCTCCTTCTCCCTAAAAGACGAAGCAAAGCGATGGTATCAAGATATTCAGAAGGGAATATCCTCATCCTGGAAACAACTCGAAAGAAAATTTTTGGCCAAATTCCGACAACCGATGCTAGCAATAGACAATTACAAGGAGGTAATCACCTTCACCCAAAGAAATGAAGAGACCTTGTTCGATGCATGGGAGCATTCCTAGTCCCTGCGAAGGGAATGCTGCAGAATGGAAATGTCAGACATCCTCCTAATCCAAACTTTCTACTTCGGCATCGCAGACAGATTACGGCCATTACTTGACATCACAGCTGGTGGAACCCTGTTTAACAAATCCAGTGAGGATGCCTGGGAAGTTATAGACAACATTGCCCAAACTAGTAGGCATTGGAACTATCCGCCTTCTCCTGACTTTCCGGTAGAGATAAATTCAGTAGTCTCTGATGAAGCCACCGACCACAATCTCTTGTCAAAGACAGAGCAATTTTTTTCTTACGCGTGCAAAATGATGGAGATGTTCAATGACCAAGCCACCACCATTCAGCGCCTACAAACCGCCATAGGGATTCTCACGGAAACGTTACTATGTTCAGTCAATCAGAAACAGGAAACAGTACATACTATGAGATTGAGAAGCGGAAAAAGCCTAGAGAGGGCCTCGCCTCCTGACCCTCCCACACAATCACTCCGCGAGCCCATCGTAGATTTGATAAAGGAACCCCCGTCCTCACCTACCATACAAGAACCCATGGCAGTACTACAACCTGTGAAGAATGCCGTGAAGCCGCCATTTCCCCACCGACTGCAAAACGAAAAGGCTGAAAAACAATTTCATAAATTCCTCGAGATCATGAAAGGAGTGCAAATAAGTATACCTCTGACAGAAGCTATCACTCAGATCCCAGGATATTCCAAGTTCCTAAAGAAACTCATCACACGACGTAAATCTTTAGAAGGACTGAAAACGATCAATCTCACTGAAGAATGCTCAACTCTCCTCGCCAACTATTCCCCAACCAAACGAAGAGATCCGGGCAGTTTTACCATTCCCTGCAGAATTGGCCTCCACCGATTCGGACGCGCATTATGTGATTTGGGAGCTTCAATAAATCTAATGCCGCTCTCCGTCTTCCGCGAGCTAGGAGTTGGGATTCTACAGCCCACCCACCTGAGGTTGCAATTAGCTGACAGATCGGTAAAACAACCGGCCGGAATAGTCGAAGATCTTACTGTCATGGTCAACAACCTCGCCTTCCCAGCAGATTTCGTCATTCTTGACATGATGGCCGATCCCAAAGTGCCTATAATACTAGGACGGCCCTTCCTTGCCACGACCCGTGCCATTATCAATGTTGACCAAGGAGAGCTTACCCTAAGCCTGGGGGACGAAACGATTTCTTTCAACGTCAACGAACCTTCCCAACATCTCACAATCACTAATTGTGACGAAGCAGATTTGATCGACGAACCGGACTTGTACAGCGAAATGATTCTTGACCCAACCGAGCCAGTGTGGGAAGAGGAGGATGCCACTAATGTCCCGAGAACCCCGCATCCAACCAAAGAACCTTTCATCACATCTACCGTCACAACCACTGCCACAACTCTGAAGCCACTGCTTGAATCCCTGAAATACGCTTTCTTAGAGGAAGGCACAGCGTGCCCAGTCATTATCTCTGCATCTCTCTCCGTCGACAACGAACTCGCCTTGGTTAATGTCTTAAAGAAATACAAAAATGTGTTTGGACGTTCATTAGCCGACATAAAATGGATCAGCCCGACATTTTGCATGCACAAAATTCTGCTTGAAGATCAATACAAGCCGTTGGCACAACCTCAAAGGCGACTGAACCCCAAGATGCATGAAGTGGTACAGGCCGAAGAAATAAAATTGCTTGATGCGGGTATCATTTACCCCATCAGCGACAGCAAATGGGTCAGCCCAGCGCAAGTGGTGCCAAAAAAGGGCGGGATTATGGTGGTGGCCAACGAAAAGAATGAATTATTACCCACCCGCGTGGTCACCGGGTGGAGAGTCTGCATAGACTACCGGAAACTGAATGAGGCCACCCGCAAAGATCATTTCCCGCTACCCTTCATCGACCAAATGCTGGAAAAATTGGCCGGTCAGGAATACTATTGTTTCCTCGACGGGTACTCAGGATACAATCAAATCACAGTTGACCCCGATGACCAAGACAAAATGACGTTTACATGGCCTTCCGGCACCTTCGCATTCAGGAGAATGCCATTCGGATTGTGCAACAGCCCAGCAACCTTCCAGCGATGCGTGATTGCCATCTTCGGTGACATGATTGGAGACTTTCTCGAAGTCTTCATGGACGATTTTTCCCTTTTCGGTAACAGCTTCGATTCCTGCCTTGTGAATCTAGACAAAGCTCTGAAGCGTTGCGAGGATACAAACCTTGTCTTGAATTGGGAAAAATGCCATTTCATGGTTCGCGAGGGCATTGTCTTAGGACACAAAGTCTCTCACACGGGGCTCGAAGTCGACCAAGCAAAAGTCAGTATCATCAAAAATCTTCCTCCTCCATCTTCCGCCAAGGGGATCCACAGCTTCTTGGGACATGCTGGTTTCTACAGAAGATTCATCAGTGATTTCTCCTCCATATCCAAGCCCCTCACAAATTTGCTGGCCAAGGACATCCTGTTTGACTTCGAAAAAAAATGTATGCAGGCCTTCGAGTCTCTCAAAGATCGACTCATCTCCGCTCCAATCTTGGTGGCACCAGAATGGACTTTGCCTTTCGAAGTCATGTGCGACGCAAGCGATGTTGCAGTCGGAGCAGTGCTCGGTCAAAGGAAAAACAAAATCTTTCATACTATCTCCTACGCCAGTCGGACTCTCAACGATGCTCAACTGAACTATACCACTACGGAAAAGGAGCTATTGGCAGTGATCTTCGCTTTCGAAAAATTCCATTCATACCTAGTGTTATCTAAGGTCATTGTGTACACTGACCATGCCACACTAAGGTATTTATTCAAAAAAAAAAAGACGCCAAGCCCCGACTAATCCGTTGGATTCTTCTTCTACAGGAATATGACATCGAGATCCGAGATAAGAAAGGGGTCGAAAACGTCATCGCCGATCTCCTATCAAGATTGGAGAGCAACACCGCAGGAGTTGTACCTATCTGCAACGACAACGAGATTGCCGACTGCTTCCCGGACGAAAAATTATTCACCATCTGTTCGCTCACTCCGACAATCCCGTGGTACGCAGATATGGTCAACTACCTCGCTTGCAAATCTGTCGCCCCTCACCTGTCATCACAGCAAAAGCGAAAACTACTGTCCGACGCCAAATATTATTTTTGGGAAGACCCGTTACTATTCCGTACTTGCAACGACAACATCATCCGGCATTGTGTACCCGAGACCGAATTTCAATCCGTCTTAACACACTGCCACGATCGGGAGGCCGGCGGTCATTTCGGCGCCACCCGAACAGCACGCAAGATACTGCAATGTGGCCTATTTTGGCCAACCCTTTTTAGAGACACACAAGCCTACGTTGCAAAATGCAATGAATGCCAAAGGACAGGGAATATCTCCAAGAGGGATGAAATGCCTCTCAACAATATGCTCGTCTGCGAACCATTCGACGTTTGGGGAATTGACTTCATGGGACCCTTCCCAATGTCGCATGGAAAACTCTATATTATTGTCGCAGTAGACTATGTTTCCAAATGGGTCGAAGCCGAGGCTGTCGCAGCAAATGATGCCTGCACCGTTTTGAATTTCATACACAAGAACATTTTCTCTCGATTCGGCGCCCCGCGCACCATCATCAGCGACGGCGGGAGCCATTTTTGCAACAAGTCGTTCTTGCAACTCATGAAGAAATTTGGAGTCCACCACAAAATCTCTCTTGCTTACCATCCCCAAACCTGTGGGCAAGTCGAGGTCTCCAATCACGAGCTCAAAAGAATCATCGAAAAATCCATCCATTCCAACCGAAAAGAGTGGGCCAAAAAGGTCGACGACGCCTTATGGGCGTACAGAACCGCCTTCAAAACCCCTATCGGTATGACCCCTTTTCAACTCGTCTACGGAAAAGCTTGTCACTTACCAGTCGAGCTGGAACACAAAGCGCTATGGGCAACCAAATTGCTAAACATGGACATCGAAGCCGCAGCCGATAAGCGCCGCACTCAACTGAACGAATTAGAGGAGCTCCGGCATTTTGCATACGAAAATGCACGGATATACAAAGAAAGAACAAAAAAATGGCATGACCGTCACATCAACCCCAAAGAATTCCAACCAGGCGACCAAGTCCTGCTGTATAATTCCCGCCTCCGCTTATTTCCCGGCAAACTCAAATCGTGGTGGAGCGGCCCTTTTACAGTGATCGGAGTCTCCCATTTTGGCGCTATCGAAATAGTCGGGAAAAGCGGAGACAATTTCAAAGTCAATGGACACCGGTTAAAATTATATGATGGCGGCGCAACCACCGTCGACTCTCAAATCCTGCAGCTCGCCGACCCCACGCAAAGCAATAGCGACACTCCTTGATCGACAGTGGAACTCACCACAGAGCTAGTCTACCACGCCTTCTGCTTCTTTTCTATTGTTTATATTTTCTGAGCAAGTCAGCTACTATATTTTTGTGAGCGCCCATCTGGGAACCGACTGTTGTCTTTTTTTTTTTATGTATCGATATTCTATTTGAACTGCTAATACAGGTATTTGGTCCACCTTAAGGACGGTAAACAAAAGGGCTTTCGGGAGACAACCCAAGTTGGACCATTTGGTCCTATGCTGTGTTTTGAGTTTTGTTTATTTCTTCATATATATATATATATATATATATATATATATATATATATATATATATATATATATATATATATATATATATATATGTCCAGATTTTGTTTGACTTGCATCCTTTAATCGCAGGTGCAGGAATATTTGAGGTGCGGCAACTTGGCCGCACTTGGACATCTCATTGCACGGCTGGTATGCTCAATTTTGAGCATAGGTACTTCCTACCCTAGCTATTTATCCTATTTGGAATGCTTATTTTTACTTGTTGTCAACTTTAAGTCTGGGGGGGAGTATGCCAGTGGTCACTACACCACACTTTCTGTTGCATTCCAGTTTCTTGTTTACTTATTTCTTGCTTTATGTTGCACACACTGAATCACCCACACGAGTGCGCTCTTACCCACGCGCACAACCCGAGTTAAATTTATTGTTTTTGTGTAAACTTTAAAATAGTGGTACTGGATTAGGATTTCAGGATTGAGTAGTTCGAAACTCATGCAGTGCTCCTAATCGAATACTCATGGTTTGTGTAGAGTTAGGATAGAACTAATTTTTCTTTATGCTCGTAGATTTATTCTTTTCTGCACACGTAAATATTGTTTGTACTGCTCAAAATCTGAATCTGGGATAATCGAACGATAGTGTAGGAATGTGTGTAGCCGCCACTAGACTCGTATTGCTCGAGTAGGGGGGAAGGATCATCTTTATTGGTGGCTAAGAACTTGCCCTAAGCTACTCTCGAAGCATTGGTGCACGGTTAGTTAAGCCTGAGCATGACGTAGGCCTTCATTTTGGCTAGTTTGAGCCTTGTTTAGCCATTCCTACCTGTTAACCATTGCATGCCAAATTTGTGCCTACCCTTCCTTTGATCCAGCTCCACTCACTTTCACCAAGGCCTGAAGCTAAACCCACCTTCGCAATCAAATGCTTGAGCTGATTTGTATTTACTGTTTTGCTGAGGTTGTGATTAGTGGACATTGTTTTGGGGGTTGCTGATTTTATTCCCATTTTGATTGCTTCGTTTGGGGATTGCTAGCGCAGAAAAGAAAACAACAGTTTACGAAAATAAAAAGCTGATTCGCGCAAAAGAAAAAAAATATATATGAAAGAATTGCTTTGAGATTTCAATCCCCATCCTCTTTATTGAATTTGGTCGGGTTCAGCCGTGTTCACACCCGGATTTCAAGCTAAGTCTGGGGGCATGTGCCCCATTCTTTTCTAAGTGGCTGTTTTGGTTTGGGCTGTTTTCGCTCGCTTTGGTTGCATAGAGCCTTCATGTTTATCTTTGACTACCAAGCCGTCGCCTAAGCCCCATTTCCTCCTACAAGTCCTACTGATTCACGCTTGAGTCTAACCCGCGCCGTGGAGAGAGTGTGAACGTGCAAGCGTATGGTCGCCGACATTGGTGGATTCCTTTGGAGGTGATCCTGAGTCCCGAACTTTGGCAATGCTCACCTTAGTGGCCTGCCTACTTTCTTCCTGCACATGATCGCAAGATTCTCCAGAATTCTAATTTTGAGCAATTACAATGTTTATTTACGTCTGTCGAATAGTTTAAACTACGTTGTATACTTAAAAAGGTTTTCTATTATATCTTCTATACCCATGATATATTTGATTTCTCGTCTTACTTCTTTTTGAAATTTCTGAGCCAGTTAGCTATCTTCGAGTCCACGGAGTAATGATTTGCTCGGGACGTGCAAATGGTTAAGTCTGGGGGTGTGATGAGTCCACATTTTACACTGATGTTTGGACTCATCTGGGCTAGTTTTATCGTCTTAGCACTACACTTAAGAGCCTTTATTGCTTATTTGTGCGTATGTACCTATTTCACGATTAAGTGCACTGTAGGCCCGCTTCTGTGTGCTTTCTGTGTTTCTATTTTGTTGTTATTCTTTAGCCCTATCTCGGGGATGTGGTGTGCACGTTCTGGTGGCCTTTCTGCCCCTTCTGCTGGTACAGTGGTCGTGTGCGTGCTCCGGAACTGCTCGGGAGACTCCGACGATGCAGGAATACTGCGCACGACCACTGGACTTACTGCGCACGACCGCTGGTCGTGCGCCACTGTTCGTGCGCATTACACCCCCTTTTTCTTAACCCTGTCTCGGTAATCGCACGAGCACTGGCCGTAGTGCGCACGACCACTAGTCGTGCGCCACTGCTCGTGCGCATATATGCTGATGCTTCTTGTCCAGGTTGCAGGTTTATTTGGAAAAGCCGCATGATCATCGACCTACAGTGCGCAAGACCACTGGTCGTGCGCCACTGATCGTGCGCACTGCTTCTGCTGCCTTCGTATTTAAGGCCCTGCTCCGTGTTTTAGGTCAACGCCTGTCATTTGCTGCGATCGGAGAGTGCGCGGGAATCACCATTTCACTTCTCCAGCTGCTCCATCACTTCCACCTTCGTCGGGAGGCCATTTCCAACTACCCCGAAGTTTTTCAACACTCCGGCGAAGCCCTCGGCCATTGATGACTTCAACTCCAAGATTTTCTACAGAGTTGGTGAAGTAGATAACCTAGAGAACGGACTTAAAGGCCTTCGAGGTGACAGCTCGTTGGTACTGGAAGCCTCCTTGGACTGAGTCCGGAAGCGGACTGACAACTCGCTACTCCGGCCACGACCCGCGGTGGATCTTCATTCTCTTTTGGTTTACTCCTCTTCCCCTTCCTCTGTGTTATGAATGTTTTGAGCAGTGTAATGAACACTTCCATCCCTGAACATCAAGTTTATTTTATAGCTAATGGAATGTTAGTATCTTCTTATTCTTGTGAGTTTTGTCTGTGAATGCGCCTCACTCACCCCACATCCACTTCATTCCCGTGCCTTGTCCGATTGCAATCCACACAAGAACACTGCAATCCATTAGCTTCCCTTCCACTCGCCCAACTGAAGTTCGGCATCGCGGCCGACAAACCCACTTCACCTTGCGAAGCGGTGCCTTCGACCCGCATAGCTTTTACTAGTTCAGTAGATCAAACATCCACAATCTCCCTAGTCCGCTATTTACTTTTTATTCTATTTATAACTCTCATAACGATATTCTCGGTACTGTTGCCGTTCTACACTAATTGCATTACTCAAGAGACCGACACTTGGGGATTTATTCCCAAAACTTTATTACTTGTGTGACCGGTGCGCTTGCCGAATTACACGCATCAACAAGCCCCTAGGGCTTGGTATGAAACCCTGTCTAGTTTCCTCATTGAGAATAAATTCACAAGGGGGAAAATAGACAAGACTCTATTCCTTAGGGAATGCAGAGGCAAGATCATTCTAGTCCAAATATATGTAGATGACATCATATTTGGGTCTACAGAAAATAGTCTTTGCAGAAAGTTTGCAAAACTTATGCAAAGACAATTTGAAATGAGCAGTATGTGGGAACTTAAGTTCTTCTTGGGTCTCCAAGTTAGACAGACTGAGAATGGTTTATTCATATGCCAGTCTAAGTTCACTCTAGAATTGATAAGGAAGTATGGTATGGAATCATCCAGTACCATGAAAACTCCTATGGGGTCAAGTATGTCTCTTAGCAAAGATGATGCAGGGAAACCTGTAGATGAGATTTTGTATAGAGGGATAGTTGGCTCCCTACTATATTTGACTACAAGTAGACCAGATTTCATGTATGCTACATGTGTCTGTGCTAGGTACCAAGCATGCCCTAAAGAATCTCATTTGACAGTAGTCAAAAGAATTCTGAGATATCTTAAGGGCACTCCTTATCTAGGCCTTTGGTACCCTAGGAATGGAGACTTTGAACTGACAGGTTATTCAGATGCAGATTTTGTAGGCTGCAAGGAAGATAGGAAAAGTACAACTGGTACCTGTCAATTCCTAGGTGGAAGACTGATATCATGGAGTAGCAAGAAGCAAACAAGTGTGGATATCTCCACAGCAGAATCAGAGTATGTTGCTGCAGTAAGTTGCTATGCTCAACTTCTGTGGATTCAACATCAGCTAGAAGACTATGTTATACAAGTAAGTAGAACACCTCTATTTTGTGATTCTACTAGTGCTATTTCTATTGCAAACAATCCTGTCTCCCATAGTAGGACTAAGCATATAGAAATAAAATATCATTTTCTAAGAGAACATGTGGAAAAAGGAGATATTTCACTAGAGTATATTAATACAGATAATCAACTAGCTGACATGTATACTAAGCCCTTAGATGAAACCAAATTCAATAAGTTTAAAATTGAATTAGGTATGATAAACTTAGAATAGTTTACAAAAAAATTGGCTAAGTAAAATGGTGTCGACACACAGAGTTGTCTGTGTCGACACAGAAAAGTGGTGTCGACACTTAAGAGAATAGGTGTCGACACATCTAGGAAGTCTGTGTCGACACTTCAGAGCATTAGTATCGACACATGCAGAGTAGGTGTCGACACATCCAAGGTGGTGTCGACACTTAGGCTTTACTCAGAATTAGTTTAGTAAAGTCTCGACTAAGTGTCGAACAAAGCGGTGTCGACACATAAACAAGTGTCGACACATATATTCTTTCGACTATACTTGTGTCGACACATAGTTGTCGAGACATTATAAGTCTGTGTCGACACTTATCAACAGTGTCGACACAATTTGAGTATTTTGACGCGCCCTTTCATCTTCGATTCTAGAAAGGTATAAATAGGTTTTCGCCATTGTCTGTCGACACGCTCACTAAAGTTTTGAGACCAAACTTGTGTGTCGACATCTCTCTTCTCTAGATTCAAAATTCTTCAAACCCTATTGGCGCCCAAGCTAGAAGAGAATGTGAATGAAGGATATGAACTCGTGCGGCATGCTTTTAATGATGCGGAACCAGAGATCAAAGGCATGATAACCCTAATAGAAGAGACAGGGTTAGAATTTCTTGTTTCCGAACCGACCAAGATATGAAAGAAAGAAGTCCTGGAATTTCTGAATGCAGCAACCCTAGATGAATCAGGACTCAAAATTAAGTCCAGAGTTCATGGGGCAAAGGTCAAGGTCTCACCTAAAAGTCTAAGAAAAGTTCTTCTGTTACCAAGAACTAAGGAAGAAGAAGATGTTTCAGCTTCTAAGACTAGAGAAGCATTAACATGGTGTGGACTGGACTCCAAAATGAAAATAGGATCTATGTTCAATAGAAAGGGAATGAACATGCAAGGAAAATTTTTATCTGAAATTGTTGGCATGGTTATCCTGAGCAAACCTGGAGGACATGATAGAATATCTGCTCATATGTTTAGCCTAATGACAAGAATTATCTACAAACTTGATACTGATTGGTCTACAGTTGTGTTTGAAAAGATAAAAGAGAGTATGAAGAAGCCCAATTTGGGTAGAATACTAAGTCTTTACCTAGCTGGTAGTATACCAGAAGTGATGAGTCAAGCAGCTGGAACTAAGATTAATCACATGAGGAGAATGGATTTGAGAATCTTCTCTAGGTGGGATAGAGTCTTAACCAAGGAAATGCCAACTCCTGAGAAGGAAACACCCCTGAATAAGAAGAAAAAGTCAGCCCCTGTGGCTCAAGTATTCTCAAGCAGTTCTGAGGAGCAAGTAGTGTTCACTCATGATGAAGAAGAAACTGGAAAAGCTGGACAATCTCCAGATAGACAAGAAGATGCAGAGTGGCAGGGGGAGCTACCACAAGCAAGTCCAATTCACCAGGATTCAATCCAGGGGGAGCCTCTACTGGTGGATGAGCCAACCCCCTTAGAGAGTGAAAGGGCTACCCACACAATACTTGAGGTAATAACTGAAATTAATAACTTAGATTTCCCTATTGAGGATGATGTTTTGTCTGATTCATTACCTCATGTTAATCAGCAAACACAGACACATAGCCAACCCCAAGATGTTGTCATGGAGGACACATCAGTTGCTAATCAAGTGATTGATGATATAAGAGATTCTCCACCCCATCCTCAACAGGAATTTACTTTGGAAGAACTTTTCCCTGACCTTCTTCAAACTGACATTGAAGTGGAAAAAGCTGCTTCTGGGGGGGGGGGAGAAAGTAATTATTGAGGGGGAGCAAGTGGAGAATATAGAGAAAACTGCAGGCAAAGAGACTGAGAAGCAAAAGGAAGCTGAGCAACCACCAAGGACTGAGAAGGATTCACATCCTAGTCCTAAGGAAAGGGTTGATATAGCTAGTACATCTGCATCAGAGGATGAAGAGGCTGAAAGAGCCAAGAGGAGGAAATTCCAAGTCTTTAAGAGAAGGATGCAGAATTATAAGAAAGCTTTACAAACAATTGCCCCACAACCTGCACCATAGCCAGCCCCATCTACAGATTTCAGTTCTCTGATGGTTGCATTACAGATAAAGATGGATGAGCAAAGAAAGGCTTTGCAATCTTATATGGATGAAGGGCATAAGTCATTGCAATTTGATCTGGCCCAAGACATCAAGTCAATCAGATTTGAAATGAATCTGAACAAGAAAGAAATGACTGACTGCTTCCATAAGGGAGGAAATGCAGTAGTCTATCTAGCAACTCATCAGGAAAAGATCAAAACTCAAGTGGATGATATTGCAGTGAAGCAAGGCTATGTCCTGGATAACCAGCTGAGAATGAATGATAATCTCACTGCTTCACACAATGTAATAGTAACAGAAATGAAGAATATAGCTACTGGTCAGACTACAGCCATTACTACAGCCAAGGCAGAATTTGATAAAGCATTACAAGAAGGTATAACTGCTGTTACTTCTACACTTCAGGATTCTCAGAAGTTAATAACTGAAAAGCTCCAAAGGTTGAAACCTTTCTACAAATATGGAGTAAATTACCTAAATGCACAAATCAGATTTCAGAAAGATGATCTGAGGGATCACATTGAAAGAGAAGTCATAAAGGGGGAGAGGGTGTTAGTCAAAGCCAGCTCTGATCATGCAAAGTGGATTTCAAATTCCATCAGAGCCACCCTTGGATATCCTCCATTATGTGATGATGACAATGTTGCAGAGTCTGGAATTAATCCTGCATATCTTGGAGGGGAGCAAGCTGAAGTGGCTCAAGTAATATACCCTCCACCAGACTTTGACATGGTACAGCAAGAGATACAGACCATGTATAGACCTCCTGAAGGAAATCAAAATGTCATCATAGAAAAAGTAGTTCAGCCAGTGCCAGAGGCTATACTGAAAGAACAAGAAGCTTTGCTAAAAGAACAAGAGACTCAATTGTCTAAGAAGAGATTCAGAGAGCAAGATGAACTTATACCTGACTTTGAACAATGGAGCCCCACTTCCAGGAATATTATCTTGACTGCATGGAAGGCTGCCAAGGACAATATCCAGGATAGAAACAAGTGGTATTCTGAACTGGAGTGGAGGAAGCATGAGAGTAGGCAAGAGGCCATTATGCAATATAGAAGAAAGGCTAAGATGGGAAAGCTATCTTCTACTGCACAGGAGCCTAGCAAGTACTTTCCCAAGCCTTATCATTACTTTGAAAGGCAAAAGATCAAAGCTGAAGAATTGAAAAAGAAGGATCTTAAAGGAAAGAAGCCTGCTGCTGCTGAAGATGCTGAAGCCCCAGTCCAAGAAAAGATACAATCAGGGAAGGGCATTGTGATCAAGGAGCCTGAGCAGCAATATGATAGAATTTTTTTTAGTTTACAGTTGTAATCATTTGATTTTAAACTCTCTGTAAACTTTTGAATAATGAATATGTTGAAGTTCTTAGAACTATGTGATATGTTTTAAATTTATTACATTATTGTTCTGAGATATTTGTGAATACATGTTTGTTTATACATGTTTATGTACTTACCCTGTCATTTAATCCTGTTTTACATCATACTGTGAATTTGTTATGTATGGTGTATATCATTGACTAAGGGTTATGACTTCTCCAAATAGGGGGAGATTGTTGGGTACATTGGAATAAATGTGCCTGATTTGAAGAAGCCTCACCTTACTCAATGATATACATCAAAATGTATTTAATGTGTTTTGAGTTTAGTTGTGCAGGTTAAGTATTTGCCGGGAAAGCTGAAAAGTTTCTAAGTCCATGTGTCGACACCCAGAAGCAAAGTGTCGACACTTAAGAAGACTTGTGTCGACACCCAGAGAAGCAATGTCGACACTTGGAGTAATTATGTCGACACCAGGAATGTAGAGTCGACACCAGAAGGAAAGTGTCGACACATACTGGCTGTGTCGACACACAATGAAGAAATGTCTAGAGAATCTGTGTCGACACTTAGAAGCAGTGTCGACACCCAGAGGAACTCTGTCGACATCAAAAGTGTCGACACTAGGAGGCTGTGTTGACACTCAGCAAATTTCAATGAAGTCTAAGTACAAGTGTCGACACAAAGGACTTGTGTCAACACTCAGTAAAAGAATCAACACAGAAGGCATGTGTCGACTCTAAGAAAATGTGTCGACACTCTGCAAGTATCAACACAAGAAGATGTGTCGACACAAAGGAGTTATGTCGACACTTACAGGAAATCAACTAATTATCAAAGAAGAAGGACTTGTATCGACACACAGGATCAGTGTCGACACATGTTGAAGAAGCAGTGTCGAGAAGCAGATTCTACAACACAAGGAGTTGTGTCGACACCATGAAGGCTAGTGTCGACACTTATCTACTTGTGTCGATACTTGGTCTATTTGTGTCGACACTTAAAGACTGACTGTCTCGACACTTTCAGACAGTTACAGAGAATTCAAGAAGTGACTGGATGACTTGACAGCTGCCATTCCAGCCAGTCTACTGCAACTGTCAGAGCTGTCAGAAAGCTGTTAGAAACCGGATCAGCCGGTCACCATGAAGAAAGCCTATATAAAGGCTTATTCCGTCAACAAAAGAAGATGATCAAGCAATTCATTGAAGAATCAATTCAAGTGAAGATCTAAGAAGTTGGAGAGAGAGAGAGCTCCTTCCAAGAAGACAGCTGTTGAACCAGGCTGTGAAGAAAGTTTCAGATTGAGATCTGAATCTTAAGTTGCAGTGATTGAAGATCAGCTGCATAGAGAATCAACCCTACTGTGTTTTAAATTCAAGAAGCTTTGAAGGAAGCCAAGGGAGGTTGATCTCAGCAAAGTTCATCCAAGAACTCATCAAGAAACCTGTCAACTCTTCTCTCTTATTCTGAGTTGAGGTAATATACATTGTAGTTTTAATTTCTTGAAGGATCCTTAGGGATCTGAGTTGTAAGCCTAAAATTATAAAGGCTGAGTGGTAGGGCCTGTGTGCCTGAGTGTAGGAGATACTTTTCTCTGAGTGTAGGACGTGTTGAAGGCTGAGTGTAGGTCTTGAGAAAACTGAGTGGTAGGGCTGTGTGCCTGAGTTGTAGGAGTGGGATCACTCTAAGCTGTAGGAACCTATTTGGGGTTCTGAGTGTAAGATCTAAGGATCTGAGGAATAGTGGAGAAGTTTGGCCGAATCTAGTACACTACTAGATAGGCGAAGGGGGAAAGTGGATGTACCCAGACCTTGGGGAACCACTATAAAACTATGTGTACTCTGTGTGTGTGACTGATTCTGTGTATGCTGTTTTAAGATCTGTGAATACTGTGATTAATTCAGCCTGCTGTGATTAAGTCTGCCTAAAAACTTAAAAAGATTAAGGTCACCTATTCACCCCCCCTCTAGGTGATTAGGTACAATTTCTTTCAGGAATAGCTCTTCTAGTGTAAACTCCTGTTGAGTATGGACTGGAGAATCTCTTATCTCAGGAGCATTTTCTGCAACTGATGTGTATTCCATGACAACATCCTGTGGTTGACTATGTATCTGAGTTTGTTGATCAACATCAAGTAATGATTCAGTCAATACTTCATCCTCAATATTGAAAATAGATTGATTAACTTCATTGATTACCTCAAGAATTGTTTGGGTTGCCCTTTCACTGTCTAAGTGAGTTGGCTCATCCACATGTTGAGGCTCCCCCTGGAGTGGATCTAGGTGAATGGGGCTAGCAGATGGTAGCTCCCCCTGCCTGTGGGCATCTTCAGTCCTTACTGGTGACCTTCCAGTAACATCAGCTACTTCCTTATCAGCTTCATCCTCATTAGAATTGAAAACTATTTGCTCCTCTGAGCTACTTGAGGATTCAGGAGCCACAATGGCTTTCTTCTTCTTCTTTTGAGGTGTTTCCTTCTCTAGTGTAGGCATTTCTTTAGTTAACACTCTATCCCATCTTGAGATTATTCTGATGTCCATTTTCCTCATGTGGTTTATCTTAGAACCAGCAGCTTGGTTCATGACTTCAGGAATACTTCCAGCTAAGTATAAACTCATAATCCTACTCAGATTGGGCTTCTTCAGACTTTCCTTAATTTTGTCAAACAATACTGCTGACCAATCAGTTTTAAGTTGGAAAATTATTCTTGACATCAAACTGAACATGTGAGCTGATATTCTATCATGCCCACCAGGCTTGCACAAATTCACCTTACCTACTACCTCAGATAAAAATTTTCCTTGCACGTTCATGCCTTTCCTGTTAAAGACTGATCCAATCTTCATGCTTGAATCTAATCCACACCATTGCAGTGCCTCCCTTTTCCTTGATGCAGGTACATCTTCCTCTTCTTTAGTTCTTGGGAGATGTAGAACTTTTCTTAGACTTTTCTGGGTGACTTTTACCTTAACTCCATGGACTTTGGATTTAATCTTAAGACCAGTTTCATCAAGAGTAGCTGCACTAAAGAATTCGAGAACCTCCTTCTTCCAAATCTTGATTGGCTCTGAAACTAGATACTCTAACCCAGTCTCTGCAACTAGGGTTACAACACCTTGAATTTCTGGTTCTGCGTCGTCAAAGGCATGTCGCACTAGCTCATAACCTTCATTGATGTTCTCTTCTAGCTTGGGCGCCATTAGGGTTTGGAGAAATTTTAAATTTAGAGAAGAGAGATGTCGACACACAAGTTTGGTCTTGAAACTATGGTGAGAGTGTTGACAAACAATGGTGAATACCTATTTATACCTTTCTAAAATCGAAGGTGAAAAGGCGCGTCAAAATACTTGAAATGTGTCGACACTGTTGAAAAGTGTCGACACTTACTTCTAATGTCTCGACAACTATGTGTTGACACAAATATGGTCGACAGAATATATGTGTCGACACTTAAACATCTGCGCTCGACGATTAGTCGATGATTCACTCGACGAATTCTGTGTTAATCCTAAGTGTCGACACCACCCTGGACGTGTCGACACCTACTCTGGATGTGTCGACACTACTTCTCTGAAGTGTCGACATAGACTGTCTAGATGTATCGACACCATTTCTTTGAAATGTTGACACCACTTGTATGTGTCGACACAGACAACTTCATGTGTCGACATCATTTTACTTAGCCAATTTTATGAACCTATTCTAAGTTCAACATTCCTAATTCAATTTTAAAATTATTGAATTTGGTTTCATCTAGGGGCTTAGTAAACATATCAACAATCTGATTATCTGTTTTAACATATTCTAGGGAAATGTCCTCTTTTTCTACATGTTCTCTAAGAAAATGGTATTTAATTTCTATGTGCTTAGTCCTACTATGTGAGATAGGATTATTTGCAATAGAAATGACACTTGTAGAATAACAAAATAAAGGTGTTCTACATACTTGAATACCATAGTCTTCTAGCTGGTGTTGAATCCATAAAAGTTGTGCACAGCAGCTTCCTGCAGCAACATATTCTGACTCAGCAGTGGAGATGGACACACTGGTCTGCTTCTTACTGCTCCAAGACACCAGTCTTCCACCTAGAAATTGACAGGTTCTTGTAGTACTCTTCCTATCTTCCTTGCAGCCTGCAAAATCTGCATCTGAATAACCTGTCAGTACAAAATCTCCATTCCTAGGGTACCAAAGGCCTAGATAAGGTGTGCCCTTAAGGTATCTCAAAATCCTTTTGACTGCAGTCAGATGAGATTCTTTAGGGCATGCTTGGTACCAAGCACAGACACATGTAGCATACATGATATCTGGTCTACTAGCAGTCAAATACAGTAGGGAGCCAACTATCCCTCTATACAAAGTTTCATCTACAGGTTTTCCTGCATCATCTTTGCTTAGAGACATGCTTGACCCCATAGGAGTTTTCATGGTAGTGGATGATTCCATACGATACTTCTTTATCAACTCTAGGGTGAACTTAGACTGGCATATGGACAGGCCATCTTCAGTCTATCTTACTTGGAGACCCAAGAAGAACTTAAGTTCCCCCATACTGCTCAGTTCAAATTTTCCTTGCATAAGTTTTGCAAACTTTCTGCAAAGATTACTTTCAGTTGACCCAAATATTATGTCATCTACAAATATTTGGACTAGAATAATCTTGCTTTTAGATTCCCTAAGGAATAGAGTCTTGTCTATTTTCCCCCTTGAGAATTTGTTCTCAATGAGGAAACTAGACAGAGTTTCATACCAAGCCCTTGGGTCTTATTTTAACCCATACAAAGCCTTCCTAAGTCTATATACATAATCAGGTTTAAGAGAATCAACAAAACTTGATGGCTGCTCTACATAGACTTCTTCCTTCAGATTTCCATTTAGAAAAGCTGACTTTACATCCATTTGATATACCTTAAACCCTTGATATGTTGCATAGTCAAGGAACATCCTTATTGCTTCCAGTCTTGCTACTAGAGCAAAGGTTTAATCAAAATAAATACCTTCTTCCTGCCTATATCCCTTTGCAACAAGTCTAGCTTTATTCTTTATGATGATTCCATTCTCATCCAATTTGTTCCTGAAGATCCACTTAGTTCCAATGATGTTGTGGTCTTTTGGTTTAGGAACTAGCTCCCAGACCTTGCATCTTTTGAACTGATTCAGCTCCTCTTGCATGACATCAATCCAATGAGGGTCTAGAATTGCTTCTTCAAACTTCTTTGGTTTCACTTGGGATAGGAAGCTGGAGTAAAGAACTGTACTCAGATTCCTGCTCCTTGTTTGCACTCCTTGTCTTGGATCACCAATTATTTGATTGGCTGGATGATCCTTTAAGTGTCTATTTGCTGGAGGTAGTCTGTCTTCAGGTTGTACACCTCCAACCTCTTCAATATGCTGCACCTCTTGGTCTTCTTCAGCATCAGGAGTATCTTGTACTCCCCCTGGACAGCAGCCACCATCTTCCACTTGCTGACTTGCAGAAGAACCTTCTCTTATGGTAAGCTTGTACATCCTCTCAGTTACACCTGTAGAGCTGCAAATACTACTTGGCAATTCACAGTTAATGAGTCTTGCTTCATCAAAAACTACATGTACAGACTCTTCTACAACTTGAGTAATTAAGTTGTAGACCCTATAAGCCTTACTATCGTTGCTGTACCCAACAAAGATCCCCTCTTGGGATTTGGCGGCAAACTTGGTAAGATAAGACTTGCCATTGTTAAGTATATAACACTTGCAACCAAAGATCCTGAAATAGGATAAATTTGGTTTTCTGCCCTTCACAATCTCATAGGGAGTCTTTTTGTGGCACTTCGTGATAGTAGCCCTATTGATTACATGACAAGCAGTGTTTACTGCCTCAGCCCAGAAATATTCTGGGAGAGAGGTGTCACTCAATAGGGTTCTACCAGCCTCTATCAATGTTCTATTCTTCCTTTCAGCAATACCATTTTGCTGAGGTGTTCTTGGTGAGGAAAATTCCTGAAAAATCTCAAACTCTTCACATAGTTTTGTCATGCTTTCAGACTGAAATTCAGTACCATGGTCACTTCTGATTTTGACCACTGTACTGTCCAACTCATTCTGAATTTGTTTAACAAAACTATATAAGATACTTGGAGTTTCAGATTTTTGTCTTAGGAAGAACACCCAGGAATATCTTGAATAGTCATCTACTACCACAAATGTGTAGACCTTCCTACTTAGACTGTGAACTGGCATAGGACCAAAAAGATCCAAATGCAAGAGGTATAGACACCTCACAGAATCCTTGTTCTCAAGGCTATGAAAGGTGGATTTGGTCTGCTTGCCTTTTTGACAAGCTGAGCATATCCCATCCTTTATACACTTAACTTGAGGACCATTCCTCACTAACTCTTTGCTAAAGAGTTGGCCAATAGTCTTGTAATTTAGATGGGCTTGCCTCTTGTGCCATTTGACACAATGAGAGACTCTCTCATCAGCTACAAGATAAATAGGAGAAACATTGTTCTCACATACAAAGTCAAGACAATAAACATTTCTCTTCCTATATCCTGTCAAAATGATCTTTTGATCACTTGACCTTTTGATATGACAACCATTCTTGACAAATGAGATGTCATATCCTAAATCACTCAGCTGACTTATACTAATGAGGTTTTGTTTCAAACCCTTTACATAAGCCACTTGAGTAATTGTAATCTGATTACTAGAAATATTACAAAAGCCTTTGATGATTCCTTTTTCTGAACCACCAAAGGTAACTTTAGGGCCATCCTTGATAGGTGTATAGTCCTTCAACAACCTCCTTGTTCCAGTCATGTGCCTGGAACATCCACTGTCCAAGTACCATATAGGGGCATGACCACTTAGACTCACCTGCAAAATAGATTACTTAACCTTAGAACCCAAATAACTCTTGGGTCCTTGGTGCAGGTTAGTCTGACTTTTAACAAAACTACCTGTAGCTCTTCTAATAGGCAGTTTGCTACTCTCCTTGACACTTAAATTGTGCCAACAATCTAAGGCAAAGTGGCCTATCTTGCCACAACACCAGCACTCAAACCTGTTGTACCTTTGTTTAGGTACTACCCTGACTGAAGTATCTACAGCATGCTTTATGTTTTGTGCTGGGGCTTTGCCCTTAGATTTGGACCTAGCAGTCCAGGCAGGTTTTTTAAACCCTAATCCAGTCTTACCCTTTTGTGGTACAAACTCATCTATCAAGGGTAAAACAGATTTAGGTTTAGAAAAACTTGCAACTATCTCTCTCTCTTTCTGAAGTCTAATCTCCAGATTTCTGATCTGATCATTCTTAAATGTAATAGTACCCATCTGAATAACAGTAATGTTCTTCAGTCTGGCTATCTCATTCAGTTTTTGATCTAACAACTTGTCTGAATCAGCAGCAGCCAATTTAAGACTAGCAATCTCCTTTGCTTGAGTATTGGCCAAGGTTTTGCTTTTCTTCAAGGCCTGCAACAAGTCCTTATATTCATCAATTAATTGATGAATATCTCCTTCAGATTCAGACCCACCCACATCACTTGATGCAGATGTATTTGATTCTGACTCAGTACTATAAATTGAACTAGAAGAACAACTTTGTACCTTACTTGGTCCAGGCTGATCCTGGTTCTTGTCTCCTTCAGATATAGCCATCAGTCCCTTGCACTGATGGTCCTCATGCTCATATATTGAGTTCATTAGCTGCATGAACTCATCTTCTTCCTCTTTAGCAAATAATCCAATGTAGGCTTCAGCTTCTGATTCTGTTTCTGAAGATGACTGATCTGTCAGTCTCTTGTCTTTCTTAGCAACAAAGGACTTTTTCTTTTTGCCCTTAAACTGAGTCTTCTTTTTGTCAGCTGAATCCTTTGTCTTTTCAGGACAGTCAGCCACTACATGTCCCTGTCTATTGCAGTAATAGCACACAATCTTTGAGGATGTAGCTTTGCTTGGCTTGGACCTTCTTTTGTCATTCCTGGATGACTTTCTCTTCTGATAGTAGTCATCTTTTGGCTAAGAAGTGGAAGGCTTAGACCTCCACTGCTTCTTCTTCAGAAATTTTTGAAAATGCCTAGTAAAAGCAGCAAAGTCTTCATCACTTTCACTGCTATCTGAATTCTTGCTATCTGAATTATCTGTGACAGCCTCCGAAATTATTTGAGGTGGAGATGGAGACTTGCTTCTATACTTCTTAGTGACTTCAGTCTTGAAGGCCACATATCTTTCCTTGTGCTCCACTCTAGTATTCTTCTCTTCCTCCTTTCTAACCATTAACTGCATTTCATAAGATAGCAGTTTTCCAAACAAAGTTGGAGGAGGTATATCAGCTAGTTTGGCCACTTCCCTAATGACACAAATCTTGGTGTCCCAGTCCTTAGTCAGAGAACTTAAGAACTTGTCATTCAGCTCATAGTTACTGAATTCTCTTCCATAGGACATTAACTCATTAACAATCCTATAGAACTTCTTATAATATTCTGCAATGCTATCAGACTTTCCTTGTCTGAAGCTTTCATATTCCTGATTTAACAAGGACTTCCTATCTTGTCTTACTTCCTCTGAGCCCTCCATATAGACTATTAATATGTCCCATATTTCTTTAGAGGTTTTACAATGAATTAAGTTCTGAAATGTTGCATCATCAATGGCACTAATAATTATATTCTGGGCTATCCTGTCCATAGTGGCCGGAATGATTTCATCTTTAGACATTTCAGAAAAGTCCTTGGGAGTTTTCTGATTTGCATCCAGAATGGATATCTTCATTGGAACATATGGACCTTCTTTAACTGTAATATATATCCTTGGGTCAGAAGCTTCCATAAAGAGTCTAACCATCTCTTTCCATATGCCAAATATCTCTTTTCTACAAATTGGCAATTTCATGGACCCCAGCTCTTTGTGATTCTCACTAGAACCCATTTTCTTGATTCTTGTTTGTTATGAATCTGCCTACATGATCTTACTCAGACTGTTATGTCCCTTTTTGAGGAACCTGGATCTGATACCACTTGAAAGAAATAGTGCCTAACCACCTAGAGGGGGGGGGGGGTGAATAGGTGTACTTTTTCTTTTTAAATATAAGGCAGAAACACTGTACAATTAAACCTGTATTTGCAATTTTCTACAACAATTCAGCACATCTAGCTCAGCAATCACAGAAATAAACAAACAAAGTGTGCACACAGATATTTATAGTGGTTCCCCAAGGTATGGGTACATCCACTTTCCCCCTCCGCCTATCTAGTAGTGTACTAGATTCGGCCTAACTTCTGCACTTCTCCTCAGATCCTACAGCTCAGAACCCCAAACAGGTTCCTACAACTCACAGTGTCCCCACTCCTACAACTCAGGAACAAAGCCCTACCACTCAATCTTCAACAAGACCTACACTCAGGCTAAATAGCCCTACCTCAGCCTTCAACAAGGCCTACACTCAGAGAATTGATTCTCCTACACTCAGGCTCAAAAGCCCTACCTCAGCCTTTATAGATTTAGGCTTACAACTCAGATCCCTTTGGATCCTACAAAAAGATAAACAAAAGTTTTCAGATCACCACTCAGTTTGAGAGAATGAAGAGAGCAATCTTCTTGATCAGTTCTTGATAGCACTGATTCCTGAGATCAACTTTGTCTTTGCTTTCTTCAAGGCTTCTTGAGACTGAACTCAGTAAAGTTGATCTTCTTGAAGTATACCATCTGGCAACTTGCTTCTTAGGATAGAGAATTAAATCTGGATCCTACTTTGCAGTCTGGTTCAGAATCTGCTCCTTAAGAGATTTGATTAACAAGTCTCTTTCTTGACTTCAATTACTGGAGTTCTCTCTCTCCAAGTAAATCTGAAGTTTCTTCAAAATACTGATTTACAGTTTTCTCTGGATCTGTGTTGATCTCCTTAATCTTCTGATTAATTCTTTTTATTGATTGATCAATCTCTAATTGCGTTCATTTTTTTTTTCTGTTGAAGGAGAAAGGTCTTTATATAGTCTTCCTCCAAGGTAAACGACTGATCTGGTTTATAACGAACTTCTGACAGCTCTGACAGTTGCAGTAGACCGGCTGAAATGCCAGCTGTCAAGTCATCCAGTCACTTCTTGAAAATACTATCTCTGTCTGAATGTATCGAGACTGATCTTCATTATGTGTCGACACAAATAGACCAAGTGTCGACACAAGTGAACTAAGTGTAGACACTAGCCTTGATGGTGTCGACACAACTCCTTGTGTTGTTATAACAGCTTCTCGACACTGCTTCTTCAGAATGTGTCGACACTGATTCTGTGTGTCGATACAGGCCTTCTGTTGAATGTGTCGACACTGATTGAGTGTGTCGACACAAGTACTTCTTCTTTAACACTTAGCTGAATTCTGCTGTGTGTCGTCACATCTCCTTTGTGTCGACACATCTTCTTTTGTTGTTGATACTTGCTGAGTGTCGACACATCTCCTTTGTGTCGACACAAGTACTTTAACTTTGTTGAAGCTTTGCTGAGTGTCGACACAGCCTCTTGGTGTCGACACATTTGATGTCGACTAAGCTTCTCTGAGTGTCGACACTACTTCTAAGTGTCGACAAGATATATGTTGAGTATTCTTCATAGTGTGTCGACACTGCCTGTATGTGTCGACACTTTTCTTCTAGTGTCGACTCTGCCTTTCCTGGTGTCGACACAAATACTCTAAGTGTCGACACAGCTTCTCTAGGTGTCGACATATGCCTTCATAAGTGTCGACATTGCATCTCTAGGTGTCGACACATGGACTTAGAAACTTTTCTGCATTTCCTGTAATTACTTAACCTGTACATATAAACTCAAAGCACATCAAATACACCTTGATGTATATCATTGAGTAGGATGAGGTTTCTTCAAATCTGATACATATTTTCCAATGTACCCAACAGGTGGCGAGCACTCCGCTCCCCCTGCTGCAGCAGAGGCCGTGGCCTGCGAGCCGGGCCCTCCGAAGAGCCACCCCCTCTTCAGCTTTGGGGGAAGCCAAAAGACCCGGCTGGCGAGCTGATGGTGCAATGGGATGAGCAGACAAACCGGGTCTCCATCTCCTCACTCCATCACTCTGGTCGGGGGGTCAGCCCGCCTCCGGGCACGCCTATGCGCTGGGCTTCGGCCTGTATGCGCGCAAGGATGTCGAGGCCTATAAGGGCCTGACTCTTCGGCAGATCGGCCGAGAGGTCCTACAGGCCCAGATGCGGGCCCTGGAGCAGCATCACATGACGCTCTACCGTGGCTTCAGCCTTAACCACCAACTGCTGAAGGCCGAGCAGGAGCGCGACCTCGCCAAGGACAAAGCCGCCAACTTGGCATGGCGACTAAAGGTAGCTGAAAATCTACTCATAAAATCTTCCCACGGGATGGTAAGAGGCGGCCATACCCTTCCTTTTTTACTTGGGATTTTTCATGAATATAAATCGTACCTTTCCCTTCTTTCCAGGATGCCAAAGCTGTGAGAAGGAGAATGCCACGCTGAAGGAGGAGAACAAAGGACTTTGAGGCGAGCTGATCCGGCAAACTGACATCTTCTTCCCCCACTCCGGTGGCGAGCTAAGCATTCCTCCCAAATCGCCAAAGGTCTTCAGCGAAGCCGAGGTCGCCGAGAGGCTACGGGTCAACTCCATCAGTACCGCCAACTATACCCTCCAGATGATGAAAGATATGGAGGTGTTGGTGGAGGGATGCGAGGAGATCTCAGTGAGGGACCTTGTTCCGAATCTATTCCCACCGGCCACCCCTCACAGCGAGAAAGAGGAAAGCTTCGAGTCACTCTTCAAGGATGTCAAGGGCTACAAGGATGGCCGCACATTCGGAGGGGAATGCGAGGAGGACCACCCATCTGGAGGGGAGGGCGAGAGCTGACTCGCATCCCCCATTTTTTTGTCTTTTCTACTGTAATTCTCTCCTCCCCCCTTTTGTAACCTCGCCGAGGCGAGCTCACTATATGCAAAGTAACTTGTTAATGAAAATGATGACTTAGCTCTCACTTTGCCCATTTATCTTTTTTTGAATTTCCCTACTGCAATGCACTCGCCTGCGAGCTGTCCTCCTTCATAAAGCGACTTCACCTGGATGGTGCGAGCCACTAGAATGCATTTGAGTTAGGATTTGTGCCCGTGGAGAGGCCGTGAGGGCTCGCCACCCACGGACAATTACGGGCGGATCACTCGCCGTGCTAAGTTCGCGACTACCCTGCTCGCCAGTGTCAAACTGAAGTTGTTAAAAATTCACAAATAAAATCTTAGGAGGATAGAAATATACTGCCGAGGACCACCTCCCCTTTGCATTCCTTAGTAGATACCGAGACCTCAGCTCGCCACACCTTTTACCCTGCCTTTAGATATTTACCCCACGATAGTTGTGATGGATCATTTGTTGAGCTGAACGCGCGGACACCCAGCTCGCTTGCGGCAGCTCTTCTTCTTTGAGACTTGGCAAAAAAGCCAAGAATCTTCCCAGTAAAATTTTGGCGGGCTGGAGTGTAACTGTTGATAGTAGTCTCGGCTCGCCAACTGTTGAGGCTTCGGCTTGCCCCTTCCGGCCTGCCGACCTGCCGGCCTCAGCTCCTTATTATCCCTGCAATCTTTGCCTCTAGTTCAAATGTTTGGGTCCCATATTTTAGGCACTGCCTCGTCTACCGAGAACCCCCGTCCCTGCCAGCTAGGTGGAAGTCTGGTAGCGGGAGCATCTCGAGACTTAACCCCAGGACGAGAAGACTTGTTATTCATCAACCTCCGGGCGCTACCACCGACCCAATCAGCTTGGTGAGAGCCTGACGGTGGGTGTTGAGAATCCACCGGTCTCAGCCATCCAGGGTCATAACGACATCACTCCAGGATCCTGGCCCTGCCAGCTAGGTGGGAGCCTGACAGCGGGAGCGTCTCGGGACCTAACCCTAGAGCGGGAATACTTGATATCCATCAACCTTCGGGCACTACCACTGGCCCAATCAGCTAGGTGAAAGCCTAAACGCAGGTGTTGAGCATCCACCAGACTCAGTCCTCCAGGGTCATAATAATGTCACTCGAGGATCCCAGCCCTACCAGCTAGGTAGGAGCCTGACAGCGGGAGCGTCTCAGGACCTAACCCAGAGCGAGAAGACTTGTTATCCATTAACCTCAGGGTGCTACCACCAGCCCAATCAACTAGGTGAAAGCCTGATGGAGGGTGTTTAGCATCCACCGGGCTCAGCCCTCCAGGGTCATAATGACGTCACTCGAGGATCCTGGCCTTGCCAGCTAGGTGGACGCATGGCAGCGAGAGCGTCTTGATACCTAGCCCTACAGCGAGAAGACTTGCCATCCATTAATCTCCGGGCGCTACCACTGGCCCCATCAGCTAGGTGAAAGCCTAATGGCGGGTATTGAACATCCACCAAACTCAGCACTCCAGGGTCATAACGATGTCACTCGAGGATCCCGGCCTTGACAGCTAGGCGGAATCCTGGCAGCGAGAGCGTCTCGGGACCTAACCCCAGAGCGAGAAGACTTTCCATCCATCAACATTCGGGTGCTACCACCGGCCCCATCAGCTAGGTGAAAGCCTGACAACTGGTGTTGAGCATCCCCCAGACTCAGCCCTCTAGGGTCATAATGATGTCACTCGAGGATCTCGGCCCCGCCAGCTAGGTGGAATCCTGACAGCGGGAGCATCTTGGGACCTAACCCTAGAGCGGGAAGACTTGCTATCACTGACCCCCTCCCATGTCAGCTAGGTGAGAGCCTGGGAACGGGAGCATTTCAGGACTTAGCTTGACAAAGACAACTTACCATAAACTTGATTTGTAAAAGAGTTGGAGCATCAAAGGGTTTCTTATTCATAGAAAGAAAGGACGTACATATTTTCACGGATAGAAATACTTCAAGTCGTCACCACTCCGAGTGTGACTTAGGGTCTCGCCCTCAACATTTTGGAGATGATACCCCCCCCAGACCTCAGAGCTTCCTGGACGATGTATGGACCTGAAAGTTAGGGTTAGATCTGATATAATCTAGAGGGGGGGGGGGGGGTGAATAGAGTATCTTGAAACTTTTAAAGTTTTTTGCTGTAAATCAAAATTGGTCCTAAAGATAATCTACCACAGGCACAACAAATATAAATTAAATATCACAAACACAACAACCTAGCTAGCACAGCCACAACAAGAATAAAAGAAAAAGAAGGCAACTAGACAACACAAGAATTTTATAGTGGTTCCCCTAAACTTGGGTACATCCACTCTTCTACCACCCTGGTAGGAATCCACTCAGGTTTTTGATCAGGTGACTTCCACCAATGAGCTTTTGATCAGGTGCTCAAAAACCAATCCCAAGTCTTTTGATCAGGTGACTTGCAACCACGAATAACTTTTGAAGGGAGTTAAAGAACCCTTTTTATAGTGGGGGTGAGAGAGTGATGATGTCTTCTCTTTCTCAAATACAGTTAAGAAGACTTAAGTGGATCTTTGATGTTAACAAAGTATCCCCCTGATATATTGATTTGTTCAGGAAGGTTGGAGCTTTGCTTCACGGTGAGTAGGTCATCAATGTTTTAGCCTTGACCTGAAGGTATCCAGGAACTTCTTGACTGATAGAGTATTTGTTGTCCTCTGAAGAATCCTAGAATGAAGAGAGAAGAAAACTCTTGATTTTTGATTGATGTTCTTCTTCTTCTTCAGCTTACTGTTGTTGTTTTTCTGGTCTGGGGCTTGTTCTTTTCACTATTACTGTATGAATTCTTTTTCTGTGTTCTGAATGCTGCGTGCTATCTCTTGTTGTCAGGAGGAAGAAGAAAAATCCATTTATATTTTCCATGTCATCTTCCTTTTGAATTTTGAATTCTTCAACATTGATTACTGACGGCCTGAAGAATGTCGTCATTAAATGATTTCCCCAACTGTCCCATTGAAACGCGGCAAGTAATAATCCTGATGAAGATCGTAATCAATACTTGCTTCTAACGGTAATATTCAGAGAATATTTAAGCATTGATAACTCATGAATTATTGCAATAAAATAAGGACAGAGGGAGGGAAATTTCTAAGTCTGGAACTGCACAGAAATCATTGAGCAGAGAACAGAATTCGTCGACCTGAGTCCAGATTTCGTCGAGCTGAGAAGTTATACTCGTCGACCAGATAATCTTTATTGGTCGAGCTGAGATCCAAGATCGTCGAACTAAGAACAGATAACCGCTTTCTCCAAAGTCTTGCCAATTCTGTGCATCAAGATCATCGAGTTGAGATTCTAATTTCGTCGATGAGAGTTCAGTGAAATGTTTCTTGGACTTAAGAATGTAGAAGTAAAGTGTCCAGAAATCGTCGAACTGAGAATTAAGTTTGTCGACCTGAGAACTACTAACAGCTACTTGATACAACTTATTGAGACTGTGTTATAAGTTCATCGAGCTGAGAACATGAATTCGTCGACTGGAGTATGATTTTGGACTTAGAATATTTTAGATATTTCTAGACTTTAGAATGTTGATGTAGACCATCCAGAAATCGTTGACCTGAGAACCAAATTCGTCGAGCTGATATTTTGACTTCGTCGACTGGGGTTCAGGGAAAGGAATTCTGGACTTGGAATGTTGATGTATAGTGTCCAGAGATCGTCGAACTGATAACCAAGTTCGTTGAGCTTAGCTTAGAGAATTTTCTCTGAGTTCGTCGAGCTGAGCACGACTTTCGTCGAACTGAGTTCACGAACGTCGAACTAACTTTCTGAGTCTTTGAAATTTCTCTAAGTCCAGAGTCTTCTGCAGTCTGTTTATGGCTGGTCCATATGGTGTTGTCTCTAAGGACATGACCTAAACTCTAGGACATGACCTTAGCTATACATGTTGGGTCAAACATCTTAATTTAGTGAACCTAGCCTAAATCCAACCAGGGATCCAAGAATCTTCCCTTATTTGGGTAAGGTTACTATTTATAGACTTATATTAATAACAAAGCAAGAAAAATATATCTGGCAGGAATTTTAACATATGCAGCAGATATATATATACAGAGAGCTTTGTATCAAGAATATATACAAATAGTTTTAAAACAATAGAGAGACTAAAAACAGTTTAAAATGTTTATTTCTTCCTCTTGGGCTCCTTTGGCTTGACCTCCTTAGCTTTGTCACCAGGTTGTGTAAATATGATTTCCCTTTTAGGATTAGCTGCTTGAACTTTTTTCATTGTCATGTCTGTAGCTCCAATGATGTTAAGGGAAGTGGTCCTTGGCACTATAGATTTTGGTTGCAGTATCATATAGTTATCAACATTAAAAAATTTATTAGCTTTAGCAAACCTGTTGAGTTCCTCCTTCCTGTATTTGGACATGGTTGAATATTGATAAGGATCCTTTCCTTTAGCTTTTGCTTTGTTGATCATGAATAGGCCAACCAATTCCTAGAACCTGGCCATCCATGCAGTTGTAGTTGTCTCTGGATCTTCAAAAGGTATAGGAGGGGAGGCAGGCCTCTTTAGGCTTTCAGCTTTCTGAATTTTAGTGATGTGTTACTGTTGTTGTTGATGTTGTTGTTATTGCTTCCTGCCTGATGAATAATGCCTCTGATGGCTGCTTCCTGAAGTAGAGGAGGACCTACCCTGATGTCTCAGATAGGTTTGAAACTGGGTAGTCCTCTGAGTTGAAGAACTTGAAGCACCAACAGTAGGTGGAGGAGGAGGAGGATCCTTTCTATATCTCTGAGGAGGAGGGGAGTACTTCCTGCTTTTCTTCCTTTCTTTCTGTTGGTTCTTGGACAGCCACATCCATGCTGGCATTCCCTTACAAGGTGTGATTTTCTGAAGTATATAGTAATGGGTATCATTTGTAGGATTGGGTTTTGGATCAGGAGGTGGAGGAGCTTTCCTCTTCTTAGAGACTTTCATTTTCTAAGGCTCATCATCAGAGTCCTCTTCATCATCATCCTCATCATCAGAGTCTTGAGGAGCATCATACAATGCATCAATAGCTTTGAGTACAGATTTATCAATGGGTTTTTCATCCTGAATAGGAGTTGGAGAAAGAGCTGGAGGAGGAGCTAGAGCAGGAGGGCTATACACAACAGTGCTTTCAACAATTGTTTTATTTTCTTCTTCTATATCTTCCATCATCAATGCATCCAGATCAGGCATTAGGGAGTCATCCATGACAAAATTTGGAGCAGAAGGGGATGCAACAGTGAGGGGATCAGCTCTGGGTGGAGATGAAGTAATGAGGGGAGCATCTTTTGGTGGAGATGGAATGGCTGGAGCTTCTGGAACAGCAAAACTAGCCTTAAGTTGCATGGCAACCTTGGGGCTTATGGGGTGGTGTAGGGGACTATAGCCAAGGATGGATTTATGCTGTACTGAGGAAGTTCATTCAAATAAGCTGTATAAAAAACTTATAACAAATTCAGCAGATCTACTATGAGATTTATAATATAATCACCAACAGTGTCTATCTCAGCCAAAACAGGCTCATCCATATCAGTGTTTGATTCTATTAAATCTATTATGTCAGAAGGATCTGGATCTTCTAAAGAGTCAGTCATGAAAGCATCAAGTTCTGTTGCTGCTACTGCTGCTTCTGCTTCTGCTGTTTCTGCTATTGTTTCTGTTGTTTCTGTTCCTACATGCACTGGAGCTTCTTCATCATGAAGCATCTCACCCTAACTAGCCGTAGAAGGGCCTGGAGCCAGTCCCCCAGAAGAAGAAGGGACAAGGGATAGGGCATCAACTATGCCAGATAGATTTTTGAGGGAAGCAGTAAGAGGAGTTAGAGCAATAGTGAGAAGATTTTGAAGTGTGGGAGAGATGAAAGCAAGTAGATCCTTAGCAATATCAGAGAAATTTAAATATAGAGATTCTAGAGCAGTGGAGGAGTAGGGATTGTGGTGACCATAGTTTGAACAAACTGAAAATGCACTAGACATATCTTGGTGGGTATGGTTAGGTGCAGAAGATGGAATTTCAGTTGTGGGGATGGATTCTTGATGTGGGGATGATGGAGGAATCACTAGATTGAATGCGTGAGAAGAGAGAAAGGTGTCAGGATTTGTGGTGGTTAAATGAGGTGGAATAGGGGATTGAGGTGGGGAGCGTTGTGGTGATTGGGAAGGAGAGTGGTGTATGGATTCCTGAGTGGGAGAAGATGGGATTTCAGTTTATTGGATTGAGGTGAGATTTATTTAAGGAGAGGATGGAGGTGGAGAACGTGCAGGAGATGAAACTGGGGTAGAAATGTGAGGTTGAGGAGAAGAAGGAATGTTGGAGGAGGAGGGAGCCTCTTCTGGGGTTAGAGGAGCGGCTGTGACAGCCCTAGTGCTTTCAAAAGGCCTGGAGTAGGAAGAAGCCTTGGAGGGCTTGGTGATGTTCCTCTCCCACCTGCCAAAGAGAGCACAAGTGAGCCTCTTGGAGGAATTTATGAATATGATCGGGGTGACCAGGGATTCAACAACCATTTCTTGAAGGAAGATTCCTAGAATCCTTCCAAAACAAACCTCCTTTTTGGTATTCTTTTTCTTAATCAACTCAAACATGATTTGAGCCCAGTTCACTGTTTTCTTATTTATCACTGCGCACGTTACTAGGAATTGATGTCTGGTTATGTAGTCATGGGTTGTATGCCTGCCCAGCAGTACTTTCCCCACAATATTGGCTAAAACTTTATACTCAGCAGAGAGATATTTCTTCAGTAGTTTATTTGGGGTTGCTCCAGAGTAACCCATTTTAGTCAACATTTCATTAAACTCTTCATTATCAATTTTCAGTTCTTCGGTACCATTGCTTAATCCAAATATTTCAGTCAGAACGGCGGGGGTAAGAGAGACAGCGTTACCCGATATGGTGCCGGTTATGGTTTCTTCATCTGTGGTAGAGGAGGTGTATGCCCACTCTCTGATTTCTGCAATGGCGAGCTTGATCCTGTTGGTCATCAACTTTTTCAACTGTTGTTCTTCAAGAAGTTTTATAATATGTATGAAGATTGGATCGGAGTGTTGAAATGATTCAAAATCCACATCAAAACCAGTATCAAACTTCATAGCGGCAAGACTTCCCGCTGGAATCACCATTAGTTCACCTGCAAGAGAAAAACGAAGATCAAGTGCAAGGGAGCTGAAAGCACGAGACAGAGGTCGAAGAAAAACCTAGATATATGATTTTCAGAATATGAATCTGAAAGAGAAGCTAGATCTGATATACTCTAGAGGGGGGGGGGGGGTGAATAGAGTATATGGTGATTTTGAAACTTTTACAACTGCTGTTGTATTTTAGGTGTGTGTATGTGTGTGTGCAGCAAATACAATAAACACAAAAACAACAATGGACTAATCACAGCACAATCACAGAGCAAGGCAAGAAAACAAAAGGAAAAGAAAGCAACCAGACGACACAAGAATTTTATAGTGGTTCCCCAAATCTGGGTAGTCCACTCTTCTACCACCATGGTAGGAATCCACTGCAGGAAGGGGTTGGTCAGGTGTCCTGGCACCAATGGGGTTTTGATCAGGTTCCCAAAAACCAAACCCTCAAGTCTTTTGGTGGGAGACTTGCAACCAGAACAATTTTGAAGGGAATTAAAACCCTGTATAGAGGTGGAGTGAGAGGGTGATGATGTCTTCTCTTTCTCAAGTCAAATGAGAAGACTTGTGGAATGTTGTTTAGCAGCTTTGCTCCCCCTGAGATGTAGAATGGTTCAGGAAGAATACTGGAGCACTGCTTCAGGGTCATAGGTCTTCAAAGACCTAGAATTCCAGGTCCAGAGAAATGCTTCAGGAACTTCTTGCAACTGATATGAAAGTATTGTTTTGAAGTTCTCCTGAGTAAAAGCAGATGAAGAAGACTCTTGATATTGATGTAATGTTCTTCTTCTTCTTCTTCTAAATAATTTCTCTCTGGGCCAAGAATGAATGAATTCTTTTTCTTGTTTTGTCTGAATCTCTGTCTATATTTTTTTTGTTGTTGTTTGGTGTTCTGTACTGTATTCTTGTTGTATTGCTTCTGGTTTTTATATATCTCTTATCTGTCATGGAGAGACTTCGAATTTTTTGAATGTCGAGCAGTAATGACAGACGGCCTGGAAAGGAAGCAGCAATTAATTATTTCCCCAACTGTTTCCATGGGAAAATGGAAAACCTAAGTCTGAAGCATCTGGAACTACAACAACCTAGCTAGGAAATTGACCTAAATATATATTAAATATCACAAACACAACAACCTAGCTAGCACATCCACAACAAGAATAAAAGAAAAAGAAGGCAACTAGACAACACAAGAATTTTATAGTGGTTCCCCTAAACTTGGGTACATCCACTCTTCTACCACCCTGGTAGGAATCCACTCAGGTTTTTGATCAGGTGACTTCCACCAATGAGCTTTTGATCAGGTGCTCAAAAACCAATCCCAAGTCTTTTGATCAGGTGACTTGCAACCACGAATAACTTTTGAAGGGAGTTAAAGAACCTTTTTTATAGTGGGGGTGAGAGAGTGATGATGTCTTCTCTTTCTCAAATACAGTTGAGAAGACTTAAGTGGATCTTTGATGTTAACAAAGTATCCCCCTGATATATTGATTTGTTCAGGAAGGTTGGAGCTTTGCTTCACGGTGAGTAGGTCTTCAATGTTTTAGCCTTGACCAGAAGGTATCCAGGAACTTCTTGACTGATAGAGTATTTGTTGTCCTCTGAAGAATCCTAGAATGAAGAGAGAAGAAAACTCTTGATTTTTGATTGATGTTCTTCTTCTTCTTCAGCTTACTGTTGTTGTTTTTCTGGTCTGGGGCTTGTTCTTTTCACTATTACTGTATGAATTCTTTTTCTGTGTTCTGAATGCTGCGTGCTATCTCTTGTTGTCAGGAGGAAGAAGAAAAATCCATTTATATTTTCCATGTCATCTTCCTTTTGAATTTTGAATTCTTCAACATTGATTACTGACGGCCTGAAGAATGTCGTCATTAAATGATTTCCCCAACTGTCCCATTGAAACGCGGCAAGTAATAATCCTGATGAAGATCGTAATCAATACTTGCTTCTAACGGTAATATTCAGAGAATATTTAAGCATTGATAACTCATGAATTATTGCAATAAAATAAGGACAGAGGGAGGGAAATTTCTAAGTCTGGAACTGCACAGAAATCATTGAGCAGAGAACAGAATTCGTCGACCTGAGTCCAGAGTTCGTCGAGCTGAGAAGTTATACTCGTCGACCAGATAATCTTTATTGGTCGAGCTGAGATCCAAGATCGTCGAACTAAGAACAGATAACCGCTTTCTCCAGAGTCTTGCCAATTCTGTGCATCAAGATCATCGAGTTGAGATTCTAATTTCGTCGATTGGAGTTCAGTGAAATGTTTCTTGGACTTAAGAATGTAGAAGTAAAGTGTCCAGAAATCGTCGACCTGAGAATTAAGTTTGTCGACCTGAGAACTACTAACAGCTACTTGATACAACTTATTGAGACTGTATTATAAGTTCATCGAGCTGAGAACATGAATTCGTCGACTGGAGTATGATTTTGGACTTAGAATATTTTAGATATTTCTGGACTTTAGAATGTTGATGTAGACCATCCAGAAATCGTTGACTTGAGAACCAAATTCGTCGAGCTGATATTTTGACTTCGTCGACTGGGGTTCAGAGAAAGGAATTCTGGACTTGGAATGTTGATGTATAGTGTCCAGAGATCGTCGAACTGATAACCAAGTTCGTTGATCTTAGCTTAGAGAATTTTCTCTGAGTTCGTCGAGCTGAGCACGACTTTCGTCGAACTGAGTTCACGAACGTCGAACTAACTTTCTGAGTCTTTGAAATTTCTCTAAGTCCAGAGTCTTCTGCAGTCTGTTTATGGCTGGTCCATATGGTGTTGTCTCTAAGGACATGGCCTAAACTCTAGGACATGACCCTAGCTATACATGTTGGGTCAAACATCTTAATTTAGTGAACCTAGCCTAAATCCAACCAGGGATCCAAGAATCTTCCCTTATTTGGGTAAGGTTACTATTTATAGACTTATATTAATAACAAAGCAAGAAAAATATATCTGGCAGGAATTTTAACATATGCAGCAGATATATATATACAGAGAGCTTTGTATCAAGAATATATACAAATAGTTTTAAAACAATAGAGAGACTAAAAACAGTTCAAAATGTTTATTTCTTCCTCTTGGGCTCCTTTGGCTTGACCTCCTTAGCTTTGTCACCAGGTTGTGTAAATATGATTTCCCTTTTAGGATTAGCTGCTTGAACTTTTTTCATTGTCATGTCTGTAGCTCCAATGATGTTAAGGGAAGTGGTCCTTGGCACTACAGATTTTGGTTGCAGTATCATATAGTCATCAACATTAAAAAATTTATTAGCTTTAGCAAACCTGTTGAGTTCCTCCTTCCTGTATTTGGACATGGTTGAATATTGATAAGGATCCTTTCCTTTAGCTTTTGCTTTGTTGATCATGAATAGGCCAACCAATTCCTGGAACCTGGCCATCCTTGCAGTTGTAGTTGTCTCTGGATCTTCAAAAGGTATAGGAGGGGAGGCAGGCCTCTTTAGGCTTTCAGCTTTCTGAATTTTAGTGATGTGTTACTGTTGTTGTTGATGTTGTTGTTGTTGCTGCCTGCCTGATGAATAATGCCTCTGATGGCTGCTTCCTGAAGTAGAGGAGGACCTACCCTGATGTCTCAGATAGGTTTGAAACTGGGTAGTCCTCTGAGTTGAAGAACTTGAAGCACCAGCAGTAGGTGGAGGAGGAGGAGGAGGATCCTTTCTATATCTCTGAGGAGGAGGGGAGTACTTCCTGCTTTTCTTCCTTTCTTTCTGTTGGTTCTTGGACAGCCACATCCATGCTGGCATTCCCTTACAAGGTGTGATTTTCTGAAGTATATAGTAATGGGTATCATTTGTAGGATTGGGTTTTGGATCAGGAGGTGGAGGAGCTTTCCTCTTCTTAGAGACTTTCATTTTCTAAGGCTCATCATCAGAGTCCTCTTCATCATCATCCTCATCATCAGAGTCTTGAGGAGCATCATACAATGCATCAATAGCTTTGAGTACAGATTTATCAATGGGTTTTTCATCCTGAATAGGAGTTGGAGAAAGAGCTGGAGGAGGAGCTAGAGCAGGAGGGCTATACACAATAGTGCTTTCAACAATTGTTTTATTTTCTTCTTCTATATCTTCCATCATCAATGCATCCAGATCAGGCATTAGGGAGTCATCCATGACAAAATTTGGAGCAGAAGGGGATGCAACAGTGAGGGGATCAGCTCTGGGTGGAGATGAAGTAATGAGGGGAGCATCTTTTGGTGGAGATGGAATGGCTGGAGCTTCTGGAACAGCAAAACTAGCCTTAAGTTGCATGGCAACCTTGGGGCTTATGGGGGTGGTGTAGGGGACTATAGCCAAGGATGGATTTATGCTGTACTGAGGAAGTTCATTCAAATAAGCTGTATAAAAAACTTATAACAAATTCAGCAGATCTACTATGAGATTTATAATATAATCACCAACAGTGTCTATCTCAGCCAAAACAGGCCCATCCATATCAGTGTTTGATTCTATTAAATCTATTATGTCAGAAGGATCTGGATCTTCTAAAGAGTCAGTCATGAAAGCATCAAGTTCTGTTGCTGCTACTGCTGTTTCTGCTATTGTTTCTGTTGTTTCTGTTCCTACATGCACTGGAGCTTCTTCATCATGAAGCATCTCCCCCTAACTAGCTGTAGAAGGGCCTGGAGCCAGTCCCCCAGAAGAAGAAGGGACAAGGGATAGGGCATCAACTATGCCAGATAGATTTTTGAGGGAAGCAGTAAGAGGAGTTAGAGCAATAGTGAGAAGATTTTGAAGTGTGGGAGAGATGAAAGCAAGTAGATCCTTAGCAATATCAGAGAAATTTAAATATAGAGATTCTAGAGCAGTGGAGGAGTAGGGATTGTGGTGACCATAGTTTGAACAAACTGAAAATGCACTAGACATATCTTGGTGGGTATGGTCAGGTGCAGAAGATGGAATTTCAGTTGTGGGGATGGATTCTTGATGTGGGGATGATGGAGGAATCACTAGATTGAATGCGTGAGAAGAGAGAAAGGTGTCAGGATTTGTGGTGGTTAAATGAGGTGGAATAGGGGATTGAGGTGGGGAGGGTTGTGGTGATTGGGAAGGAGAGTGGTGTATGGATTCCTGAGTGGGAGAAGATGGGATTTCAGTTTATTGGATTGAGGTGAGATTTATTTAAGGAGAGGATGGAGGTGGAGAACGTGCAGGAGATGAAACTGGGGTAGAAATGTGAGGTTGAGGAGAAGAAGGAATGTTGGAGGAGGAGGGAGCCTCTTCTGGGGTTAGAGGAGCGGCTATGACAGCCCTAGTGCTTTCAAAAGGCCTGGAGGAGGAAGAAGCCTTGGAGGGCTTGGTGATGTTCCTCTCCCACCTGCCAAAGAGAGCACAAGTGAGCCTCTTGGAGGAATTTATGAATATGATCGGGGTGACCAGGGATTCAACAACCGTTTCTTGAAGGAAGATTCCTAGAATCCTTCCAAAACAAACCTCCTTTTTGGTATTCTTTTTCTTAATCAACTCAAACATGATTTGAGCCCAGTTCACTGTTTTCTTATTTATCACTGCACACGTTACTAGGAATTGATGTCTGGTTATGTAGTCATGGGCTGTATGCCTGCCCAGCAGTACTTTCCCCACAATATTGGCTAAAAATTTATACTCAGCAGAGAGATATTTCTTCAGTAGTTTATTTGGGGTTGCTCCAGAGTAACCCATTTTAGTCAACATTTCATTAAACTCTTCATTATCAATTTTCAGTTCTTCGGTACCATTGCTTAATCCAAATATTTCAGTCAGAACGGCGGGGGTAAGAGAGACAGCGTTACCCGATATGGTGCCGGTTATGGTGTTTTCATCTGTGGTAGAGGAGGTGTATGCCCACTCTCTGATTTCTTCAATGGCGAGCTTGATCCTGTTGGTCATCAACTTTTTCAACTGTTGTTCTTCAAGAAGTTTTAGAATATGTATGAAGATTGGATCGGAGTGTTGAAATGATTCAAAATCCACATCAAAACCAGTATCAAACTTCATAGCGGCAAGACTTCCCGCTGGAATCACCATTAGTTCACCTGCAAGAGAAAAACGAAGATCAAGTGCAAGGGAGCTGAAAGCACGAGACGGAGGTCGAAGAAAAACCTAGATATATGATTTTCAGAATATGAATCTGAAAGAGAAGCTAGATCTGATATACTCTAGAGGGGGGGGGGTGAATAGAGTATATGGTGATTTTGAAACTTTTACAACTGCTGTTGTATTTTAGGTGTGTGTATGTGTGTGTGCAGTAAATACAATAAACACAAAAACAACAATGGACTAATCACTGCACAATCACAGAGCAAGGCAAGAAAATAAAAGGAAAAGAAAGCAACCAGACGACACAAGAATTTTATAGTGGTTCCCCAAATCTGGGTAGTCCACTCTTCTACCACCATGGTAGGAATCCACTGTAGGAAGGGGTTGGTCAGGTGTCCTGGCACCAATGGGGTTTTGATCAGGTTCCCAAAAACCAAACCCTCAAGTCTTTTGGTGGGAGACTTGCAACCAGAACAATTTTGAAGGGAATTAAAACCCTGTATAGAGGTGGAGTGAGAGGGTGATGAGGTCTTCTCTTTCACAAGTCAAATGAGAAGACTTGTGGAATGTTGTTTAGCAGCTTTGCTCCCCCTGAGATGTAGAATCGTTCAGGAAGAATACTGGAGCACTGCTTCAGGGTGATAGGTCTTCAAAGACCTAGAATTCCAGGTCCAGAGAAATTCTTCAGGAACTTCTTGCAACTGATATGAAAGTATTGTTTTGAAGTTCTCCTGAGTAAAAGCAGATGAAGAAGACTCTTGATATTGATGTAATGTTCTTCTTCTTCTTCTTCTAAATAATTTCTCTCTGGGCCAAGAATGAATGAATTCTTTTTCTTGTTTTGTCTGAATCTCTGTCTATGTTTTTTTTTGTTGTTGTTTGGTGTTCTGTACTGTATTCTTATTGTATTGCTTCTGGTTTTTATATATCTCTTATCTGTCATGGAGAGACTTCGAATTTTTTGAATGTCGAGCAGTAATGACAGACGGCCTGGAAAGGAAGCAGCAATTAATTATTTCCCCAACTGTTTCCATGGGAAAATGGCATGTAATAATCCAGAATTAACTGCACATCCTAACGGTAGTATACTGTGAGGAACTGCCATTAATTGTCCAGGAATCAGCGCCATGAAATGAGACCGGAATGGAAGAAGACCTAGTCTGGAATCGTCGACCAAAGAACAGAATTCGTCGAGCTGAGTCTTGAATTCGTCGAGCTAAGCTGAGTTCATCGAGCTGACAGTCTTCATTCGTTGAATAGACAATCTTCGATATCAGACAAACATTATTCGTTGAGCAGAGAACCAAATTCGTCGAGCTGAGAATAAACTTCGTCGACCTGAGAAAAGTTCTGGACTTGGATGAAATACTCTGCATCTACTGAAAAGCTATGTCGAAACAAATTGGTGTCGACAGATTGATCTTGGTGTCGACACAACTCCTCTGGTGTCGACAGATTGGTCTTGGTGTCGACACAACTCCTTTGGTGTCGACAGATTGGTCTTGGCGTCGACACAACTCCTTTGGTGTCGACACACGCTGGTGTCGACTGAAATCCTGGGTGTCGAAACAAATCGTCTGGTGTCGACACAAGCCCTAAGTGTCTACACAGATTCTCTGAGCACAAAATTCGTCGAGTAGAGATTAGCATTCATCGACCTGAGAAGCTATGAACTTGAGGTCCAAGTTCGTCGAGCTCAGAATATAATTCGTCGAGCTTAGCAGTGCGAATTGTCTCAAGATCGTCGAGCGCACAACTTCCTTCGTCGAGCTGAGTTCGACGAACGTCGAACTCATTTCACTTAGTCTGAAAAACTGATAGATCTGGAGTTCCCGAAGGTCTTGAAAAAGGCTGCTCCATCTGATGTTGAGGTAGAGGACTGTCCTAGACTCTAAGACACAAACTTGACCCAGACTATACATGATGGGTCACATCCTAAGTCAGTGAACCTAGCCCAAATTAATTAGGGATCCAACAATCTCCCCCTATTTGGGTGAGGTCACTAACAGAAACTCCAAGCAAAGAACAAATAGAAAAACAAAGCAAAATTAAGAGATATATCTAGCAGAGAATTTACAACACATGTAACAGATATATATATACATACTGGCTTTGTTTTAATGCAAAGATATAGACTGAAACAGAAGCAGAAATAAAAAGAAAACACAAAATTACTTCTCTGATTTCTTCTGTTTTGGCTTGACTTCTGCTGCTTTATCTCCTGGCTTCTTGAAAATGATTTCCCTATTGGGATCTGAAGCTTGAGCCTTGGTCATAGTCATGTCAGCTGCCCCTATGATGTTCAGTGAAGTGGCTCTGGGGACAACTACTTCTGGGTGAAGATTCATGTATTCATCAACATTGAGTAGCTTGTTTGCTTTCCCAAATCTTTTTTAGCTCATCTCTTCTGTACTGAGACATAGTGGTTAAGCCTGTTGTGTCCTTGCCTTCAGCTTTAGCTTTATTGATTAGAGATAAGACAATGATTTCTTAGAATCTTGCCATTCTGGCTGTATTGGCTGTTTCTGGATCTTCAGGATGAGAATAGGGCCTTTCAGCTTCATGTTCCTTAGATTCCTGGGGATGCTGTTGTTGTTGTTGATGGTGTTGACTGCCTGAAGATGGTGGCCTTGGCTGACTACTGCCAGAGGATCTCCCTATTTGTCTCTGATAGGTTTGAATAGGAGCAGATCTCTGAGAGCTTGAGCTAGAGGCACCTGCTGCTGGAGGAGGAGGAGGAGGATCCTTTCTGTATCTATGCACTAGGGGAGGAGAGTATCTCCTACTTCTCTTCCTCTCTTTTTGCTGGTTCTTAGATAACCACATCCATGCAGGCATCCCTTTGTAAGGAGCAACATTATGCAGAATATAATATGGAGTGTCTGCAGTGGGATTAGGCTTGGGTGCAGGAGGAGGAGGAGCCTTCCTTTTCTTAGAGAGCAACTTCTTTTTCTTTTTAGCAGCCTCCTCATCTGATTCATCATCATCATCATCATCAGAATTTGAACTCTGAGGGTTATCATACAAAGCATTCAGCTTCCTCAGAGTGGCATCAGGAATGGTAAGAGGTTTTTCTTGAGGGGAAATAGAAGGTGCAGAGGGAGATGGTTCAACAGCAGTAGAGACAGAACTTGCAGCTGCTACCTTGATCTCTTCTTCAATGTCTGCCAGAATGAGCTCATCCAGGTCAGGCATGGGAGAATCATCCATGACAAAGTCTGGGACAGGGCAGATTTCTGGAATAGACACAGAAGTTTGAACAGCAGAGGGAGCAGCAAAGGATGCACAAAGTTGCCTGGCAACTGCTGGATTTACTGGAGAGGTATACTGGACAATAGCCAAATATGGCTTATCAATTTCTACTAAAGGAAGCTTCATATATACAGGATCAAAGATCTGAAGTATCTCAGATAAATTAACTGTGGGATTTATAAGAAAATCACCAGCAGTTGTTATTGAATCTACTGACTCATCAAAGCTACTGTCAGTCTCCATGAATTGAATAAAATCTATTACTGTATCTGTAACTGCAAGTGCATTATCAGGCACTGACTCAACTATATCTATAGTATCTGTATCTGTATCAACTATATCCACTTCTGCAGCTGCTGCACCAGCTTCATCATGGAGCATCTCCCCCTGCCTGGGTTCAGGAGAACCTGGAGCCAGACCCCTGAATGAAGAGGGGGCAGCAGAGAGGGCTGAGATTTGGGCAGATAAAGAATCAATTGAATTCACCAAAGGTGTAATAGCCTCTGTGATGAGTGATTTGATAAGAGGAGTCAGAAGAGAGATGATGGTGGGAATGGTGGAAGAATCCATAGGTGGAGAGAAGGTAGTAGAGGAGGAAGGAAGAATATGTGGAGGGGATAAGGGAGGGAGAACAGGGTGTGGTTCAGTGGGTATGGTGTAGGATGGAATAGTGGAAAGGTGTGGTGGAAGAGGGGATTGAGGAGGTGAGGGAATATATGTTTCAGTGGGGGAAACTGGAGGTGTAGGCATATATGTAAGATCAGGCGGTGGAGATTGATGTTGAGGTGGAGTCAATTGAGGTGCAGGAGGAGTGGGAAGAGACTTGGTAGGGGGAATGACCTCTTCAGAGTTAGGGTGAGGAGTGACCTTGATGGTCCTGGTGCTCTCAGAAGCATTAATGGAGGAGGAGGAACCCTTGGAGGGTTTGGAGATTGTCCTCTCCCATCTGCCAAACAAGGCGCAGGTGAGGCGCTTGCTGGCATTGATGAATGTGGTCGGGGATACCAGACATTCACTGGCTTTTTCCTGGAGGAAAATCCTCAGGATTCTGCCGTAGCAGACTTCCTTCTTGCTAGTTCTTTTCTTGATAAGGTCAAAGAAAACCATGCCCCAATCAACCTGACGCTTGTTGAGCACGACGCACATGATCAGGAATTGATGGCGAGTGATGTAGTCGTGTGCCGAGTGCTTGCCTAACAGAATTTTCCCTACAATGTCAGCCAAAAATTGATAAGCGGCGGACAATTGTTTCTTCAGAAGCTTATTAGGGTTGTTGCCGGAGAAACCCATGACTTTCAGCATATCAACATATTCCTCAGCGTCCATTTCCAAATTGCCTTCCCCATTGATCAGTCCAAAAATTTCAGAGAGTACTGCTGGGGACAGGGAAACGGCAGTGTTTCCAATAGTTCCTGTCAGATTTCCATCTTCAGAAACTGTGGCAGTATACACCCATTCTCTTATCTCTGTTGAGTGTAGCTTGATGTTGCGTGTCATGAAGTCCTTGAGATGCAGTTCTTCAAGTAATTCAAGGATGTACAGAAAAATGGGATCGGAATGCTGGAAGGACTCAAAGTCCATTGAGAATGCTGCATCAAACTTCATCGCTGTCAGTGCTCCTGGAGGAATCGCCATTGATGACCTGCAAGGAAAATTACAGAGAAAACGGCGATCAAGAGCAAAGGAACTGAAAGCGCGGGACGGAGGTCGAAGAAAACTAGATATAAGATTTTCAGAATATGAATCGACAAGCTCCGTTCCACGAAAAAGAAGACAGGTCTTCGAACTGAGATCGACGAAATAAGGTATAGGAGAGTAGTTCGTCGAACCCATTCAGAAGAATTGAAAACAATTCGTCGAACTCCGGTCGATGGAATGGTTTCTGAAACAAGGTTCGTCGATCTCCGGTCGACGAAAATTTCTTCCACACAGAGAATTCGTCGATCTCCGTTCGACGAGAATCTCTCGAACTCTCCCTAATTCGTCGAACTCCGTTCGACGAACTCTGGAGAATTCGTCGAATGCAGACAGAAATTAATTTAACTCTTCTCCATCAATCATTCCCAGTTGATTTATAAAGAACAGATGAGTTTTCTCATCCAAAGGCTTGGTGAAGATATCTGCTCTCTGTAGATCAGTAGGAATGTGGATCAAGTTAATTTTCTTTTTGTCCACATTATCTCTAATGAAATGATGTCTTATTTCAATATGTTTAGTCCTAGAATGATGAACTGGATTCTGGGCTATAGCAATAGCACTAGTATTATCACAAAATAAGGTTGAATTATTTAAGTTGATACCATAATCTAGGAGTTGGTTTTGTATCCATAACATCTGTGAACAGCAGCTGCCAGCAGCCATATACTCTGCCTCAGCAGTTAATGTAGACACAGATGTCTGCTTTTTGCAAAACCAAGAGACAAGTCTCATACCCAGGAACTGGCAAGTTCCAGAGGTACTTTTCCTGTCCACTCTGCATCCAGCATAGTCAGCATCTGAGTATCCAGTTAACTCAAATTCTGACTCTGCAGGATACCAGAGTCCTAAACTAGGACAACTCTTTATATATCTCAAAATCCTTTTTAGAAAAATAAGATGAGATTCTTTAGGATTCACTTGGAATCTAGCACAAATGCATGTGACAAACATTATGTCAGGCCTGCTAGCTGTTAAGTATAATAGGGATCCAATAATTGCCCTATATTGTTTCTGATCTACAGGTTTCCCTGCTGCATCAGAATCCACAACATCATTTGTAGCCATAGGTGTTTTCCTTCCTGAGGCATCACCCATCCAAAACCTTTTAATAAGCTCTTTAGCATACTTGATTGGGAGAGGAAGATACCATCAGGGAGCTGCTTCACTTGGAGACCAAGGAAGTAGGAAAGCTCACCCATGCTACTCATCTCAAATTTGGAATGCATGAGTTCAGCAAACCTCTGGCACAATTTGAGATCAGTAGACCCAAAAATAATGTCATCCACATATATTTGTACCAATAAGATTTGGTCCTTATGATGTCTAGTGAAAAGGGTTTTATCTATGGTTCCTCTTATAAATTTATGCTCTAAAAGAGAGCTAGCTAGGGTCTCATACCAAGCTCTTGGAGCTTGCCTTAAACCATAGAGAGCTTTATGCAATATGTAAACATAAGAGGGTTGAGTTAGAGAGATAAAACCTGGAGGTTGTTCTACATAAACCTCTTCTTGAAGTACACCATTCAGAAAGGCACTCTTAACATCCATCTGGAATACCTTGAATTTTTTGTATGCTGCATAGGCTAGGAATATTCTAATGGCCTCCAACCTTGCAACAGGGGCAAAGGTTAGGTCATAGTCTATTCCTTCTTCTTGCCTATATCCTTGGGCAACCAGTCTAGCCTTGTTCCTTACTATGTTCTCTTCTGCATCTAACTTGTTCCTATAGACCCATTTGGTTCCAATAACTGGGTAGTTATGGGGTCTTGGAACCAAATCCCAAACTCTACATCTCTCAAATTGATTTAGTTCCTCTTGCATTGCAAGAATCCAGTGGGGATCTTGCTCAGCTTCATGGATGGTGAGAGGTTCAATTTGAGAGAGAAAACAGGCATGCATCAAGTCTTGATTGAGCTGATGTCTTGTCTGTACACCAACTGAAATGTCCCCAATCACTTGAGATCTGGGGTGATCTCTAAGTGTGACAAGATCAGTTTGTGGAGTTGGTTGAGCAACAGCTTCTGCAAATAATTCCTCTTGAGGAATGGTACTGGCTGTTGATGGAAGTTTAGTTACTTCCTCTTGGATTTCTTCTTCACTATCTTCATTAGCCTGTGGAGTGGGATGATTTGGAACCTCTTGGGTAAGGTTTAGTCCATCCATAGACTCACACATTGGTGAAACCTGCAAAGAACTATTGGTAGAAATGTCTTTCTCCTTATAAGACATGTTAGCTTCATCAAAAGACACATGGACAGATTCTTCAATTTTAAGGGATGATTTGTTGAAAACCCTATAGGCCTTGCTTACTTGGGAATATCCTAGAAAAATCCCTTCTTCAGCCTTGGCCTCAAATTTTCTGATGTATCTTTTGTTATTAGTGTGGATGTAACATATGCAACCAAAAACTTTAAAGTAAGTGATTTTAGGTTTCTTTTCTTTAAGCAATTCATAGGGGGTCTTGTGTTTTAGTTTATGTATAAGACATCTGTTCAGGACATAGTTAGCTGTGGTTACAGCTTCTGCCCAAAAGGATAGAGGCATGTAGGCATCTGCTAACAATGTACCTGCAGCTTCAATGAGTGTCCTATTTTTCCTTTCAGCAACCCCATTTTGTTGGGGAGTTCTAGGATCTGAAAAGCACTGCCTGATACCTTCCTTCTCACAGAACTCATGCATAAGAAGAGACTCAAACTCTGTGTCATGATCACTTCTGATCAATGCAACATGAGTAGAGAACTCAATCTGTATGGTCCTGAGAAAATCTGTAAGAACTTTGAATGTATCTGACTTAGCTCTCAGGAATGCTACCCAACTGAATCTGGAGAAATCATCAACAATAACTAAGGTGTAAGACTTCCCTCCTAGGCTTTGTACTGCAATGGGTCCAAAAAGATCCACATGAAGCAGATACAATATCCTAGGTGAATCACTTTTATTAATGGATTTGAAGCTGGCTTTAGTTTGCTTGCCTAGTTGACAAGCCCTGCATAGGCTTTCCTTCTTGTAGGGGCCAGAAGGTAAACCTCTACCAAGGTTGTCTTTAGATAACCTAGATATATTCTTAAGGTTTACATGTCCTAGCCTTTTGTGTCATAGCTCATTTTGGTTACTAGTGATATTGAGTAAACAAATATCAGTTGTGGCAGAAATGAAATCTACTAAATATATGTTTCCTTGTCTAAGTCCAATTAAAACAGTTTGGTTTTTATCATTTATAATAGAACAAGAGGTAGAGTTGAAATGTACCTGATAACCTTTATCACATAATTGACTTATGGATATAAGGTTATGTTTAAGTCCTCTTACATATGTCACCTTTTTGAAGGTCACTGCTCCAATGCTTACTTTTCCATATCCTTCTGACTGACCACTCTTTGAGTCTCCAAGTATCACCTTTGGTCCTAGCTTGGACTTATAGTTGGAGAGATTTGCTTTGCTGCCAGTCATGTGCTTGGAGCAGCCACTGTCCAGGTACCATGTCTGACTTAGCCTTGGACAGTTCTTCACCTGTACCTGCATCAAACAATAAAGCTCAATTGTTCTTGACCCAGGTTACCTTGGGTCCTTGGTTTGGTTGAAAAGAAAAACTAGAAATGACTGATAATGCACGTTGAGACTTATACCCTAGAGGGTGATATCTCCTAGGTGCAATTATCCAATCAGCTACTGAGTTAAATGTCTTGTTAGCTGTTTTAACATTTCTATATGAGAAATTATTTATATTTGGTCGTTCTGGGATCGACGAATTATTGGAAGTTCGTCGACTAGCGTTCGACGAATGGGGATAAGATCGTCGACCTCTACTCAGAGAATGACCATGGTCATTTTCTGCATCCCACGTTCGTCGACCTCTGCTCGACGAACCATGCACAGTTCGTCGATCGCAGTAAGACGAATAATTATTTCTGAAGTTTGCGTTCAACGTTCGTCGATCGGGGTTCGACGATCTTACAGGATTTCGTCGATCTAAGTTCGACGAATTCTGCTGAACTTGGTTTTTAACAGCTTTCTTCTGTTTTCTGTTGCTATTGTCTAGGGGATTTGACTTGTTTTCTGATCTGGGTTTTTCAGTTAGTTTCTCTTTACCTTTAGCAGTGATAAACTTTATGGGAGTGGAAAGTATATTCTTCTTTATTAAGAGGGGTAAACCTGATGAAGCACCCAAGCCCAGCCCGCCATTTAATCTGACATTTAATGTGCTTGTGATATCCATCAGCTTGAGGCTTCTCCCATTGAGAGATTGCTCAAGTTGTTTTGCCTCACATAATTCAGATTTTAACTTGATTATCTGTTCATTAGCTAGAGTCAATTGGTCAGTTAGTTTTCTGTTTTCTGTGCTGACAGATTCAAGATTTTCTACTCTAGTCCTCAGGATTTTTATTTCTTTTTCTGAGTTTATTAAATCCATGCACATAGTTTTAAATTCTACTTTAAATAAGTCAGAATTAAAATCAAAACTAGAGATCACCTGATCAGCCTCTGAGTCTGAGGCACCTTCATCTTCATAGTCCTCTTCTGATCCACAGTTGCTTCTGGAGGCATCTATTGCCATTAGGCACACCTCCTTGGATCTGGCTTCTTCCTCTTCTTCACTAGAGCTGGAGGAGGATGTTTCCTCTTCTGTGTCACTCCAGGACTCAGCAACAAATCCTTTGTCCTTCCTTTTATACTTGTTGGAGGAGGGTCTGCTGCTTTGTTTTCTTCTGGGATCCTTGTCCCTGCCCTTGTCCTTTTTTTGATTCTCCGGGCATTCTGAAATATAGTGCCCAGGCTTTCTGCATCCAAAACACACAACCTCCTTAGTTGGTGTCTTGTCATATTTTGGGTTTATCATCCTGCCTGGATGATTTTCTTCTAAAGTCCTTTCTTGCCATTTTGTAGAATCTTTTGGCAAAGAGGCTCATTAACTCTTCATTGGAGGTAGATGTTTCACTGTCTTCAGAAGCTTTGAGGTCCAAGTTGTGCTCCTTCCTAACTGGGGCAGTTGCCTTCTGTTCTGCTGCCTCTCTTGATTTGACAAGCTGCTCATATGACTTCAGCTTGCCTAGCAGAGATTCTGTTGAGATCTCATTGAGGCTTCTGGCTTCTTTGATTGGCCAGATTCTGGAGTCCCATGAACTGGGGAAACACATTAATATCTTGTCATTCAGCTCAGTTAAGGTGATGTCCTTGTCAAGAGTCTTGAGTTCACTAATGATTGAACTTAATCTATTGTACATCTCAGCCACTAATTCTATCTCATCCTTTTTGAAATTCTCATAGAGAGAAATGAGACTGGATCTCCTATCCTTTCTTTCATCAGCTGAGCCTGCTACCATTTGATTGAGAGAGTCCCAAATGGCCTTGGCTGAGGTGCACTCAGCCACCTTCTGAAATATGTCATCTGACATTGTTTGGGCCAGAATATTCATAGCCTTTGCATCAGCCATCTTGGCTTTCTTGTAGGCTTCAGTATTGTCTGGAGGTGGTACTACACTCAGATTAGTTGATGTGCTGGCAAAAGTTGTAGGAGCTTGAGGAACACCTGTTGAAATGACAGAAAAAATATCCTCATCAATGGAGTTCATATATAATTTGATTCTTGCCTTCCAGATGGCAAACTTGTTAAGATTGCACACTGGAGGTCTGATGCTTGTATAATCCTTGTTTTGGGCCATGTCTGTGAGAACAAAATCTAATAACAGAATAACAATAAAGAGATCTAACTAAGGGATCTTTGGGTTCAGGTGTTAGCCTGTACAACCAATCAGGTATGGTATGTTTAACCAACCTGGCTCTGATACCAATTGAAAGAGCAGCTAGATCTGATATACTCTAGAGGGGGGGTGAATAGAGTATATGGTGATTTTGAAACTTTTACAACTGCTGTTGTATTTTAGGTATGTGTATGTGTGTGTGTAGCAAATACAATAAACACAAAAACAGCAATGGACTAATCACAGCAGAATCACAGAGCAAGGCCAGAAAACAAAAGGAAAAGAAAGCAACCAGACGACACAAGAATTTTAAAGTGGTTCCCTAAATCTGGGTAGTCCACTCTTCTACCACCCTGGTAGGAATCCACTGCAGGAAGGGGTTGATCAGGTGTCCTGGCACCAATGGGGTTTTTATCAGGTTCCCAAAAACCAAACCCTCAAGTCTTTTGGTGGGAGACTTGCAACCAGAATAATTTTGAAAGGAATTAAAACCCTGTATAGAGGTGGAGTGAGAGGGTGATGAGATCTTCTCTTTCTCAAGTCAAATGAGAAGACTTGTGGAATGTTGTTTAGCAGCTTTGCTCCCCCTGAGATGTAGAATGGTTCAGGAAGAATACTGGAGCACTGCTTCAGGGTGATAGGTCTTCAAAGACCTAGAATTCCAGGTCCAGAGAAATTCTTCAGGAACTTCTTGCAACTGATATGAAAGTATTGTTTTGAAGTTCTCCTGAGTAAAAGCAGATGAAGAAGACTCTTGATATTGATGTAATGTTCTTCTTCTTCTTCTTCTAAATCAATTTCTCTCTGGGCCAAGAATGAATGAATTCTTTTCTTGTTTTGTCTGAATCTCTGTCTATGTTTTTTTTTGTTGTTGTCTGGTGTTCTGTACTGTATTCTTGTTGTATTGCTTCTGGTTTTTGTATATCTCTTATCTGTCATGGAGAGACTTCGAATTTTTTTAATGTCAAGCAGTAATGACAGACGGCCTGGAAAGGAAGCAGCAATTAATTATTTCCCCAACTGTTTCCATGAGAAAATGACATGTAATAATCCAGAATTAACTGCGCATCCTAACGGTAGTATACTGTGAGGAACTGCCATTAATTGTCTACGAATCAACGTCATGGAATGAGACGGGAATGGAAGAATACCTAGTCTGGAATCGTCGATCGAAGAACAGAATTCGTCGAGCTGAGTCTTGAATTCGTCGAGCTAAGCTGAGTTCATTGAGCTGACAGTCTTCATTCGTTGAATAGACAATCTTCGATATCAGACAAACATTATTCATTGAGCAGAGAACCAAATTCGTCGAGTTGAGAATAAACTTCGTCGATCTGAGAAAAGTTCTGGACTTGGACGAAATACTCTGCATCTACTGAAAAGTTGTGTCGACACAAATTGGTGTCGACAGATTGATCTTGGTGTCGACACAACTCCTCTGGTGTCGACAGATTGGTCTTGGTGTCGACACAACTCCTTTGGTGTCGACAGATTGGTCTTGGTGTCGACACAACTCCTTTGGTGTCGCCACACGCTGGTGTCGACTGAAATCCTGGGTGTCGACACAAATCATCTGGTGTCGACACAAGCCCTAAGTGTCGACACAGATTCTCTGAGCATAAAATTCGTCGAGTAGAGATTAGCATTCGTCGACCTGAGAAGCTATGAACTTGAGGTCCAAGTTCGTCGAGCTCAGAATATAATTCGTCGAGCTTAGCACTGCGAATTATCTCAAGATCGTCGAGCGCACAACTTCCTTCGTCGAGCTGAGTTCGACGAACGTCGAACTCATTTCACTTAGTCTAAAAAACTGATAGATCTGGAGTTCCTGAAGGTCTTGAAAAAGGCTGGTCCATCTGAAGTTGAGGTAGAGGAATGTCCTAGACTCTAAGACACAAACTTGACCCAGACTATACATGATGGGTCACATCCTAAGTCAGTGAACCTAGCCCAAATCAACTAGGGATCCAACAGAATCGACAAACTCCGTTTCACGAAAAATAAATAATTCTTTGATCTGAGATCGACGAAATAATTTGTAGTTAACTAATTCGTCGAGCTCAGTCTAAAGATTTGAAAACATTTCGTCGAGCTCCGTTCGACGAAAGTTTTCTGAAGCAGATTCATCGATTTCCGTTCGATGAAAACAACTTCACTCACAGAGAGTTCGTCGATCTTCGTTCGACGAATATCTCAAGAACTTTTCCCAGTACGTCGAGCTTCGTTCGACGAACTTTGAAACATTCGTCGAGTGCAGACATAAGTTAAATCAGAGCTTCTTCATTTATCATACCCAGCTGGTTTATAAAGAATAGATGGTTTATTTCATCCTAAGGTTTGGTGAAGATATTTGCTCTTTGTAAATCAGTGTAGATATAAACAAGTTTGATTTTATTTTTATCTACACACTCTCTAATGAAATGATGCCTAATGTCATATGCTTAGTACTACTATGATGGACTGGATTCTATACTATGAATATAGCACTTGTGTTATCACATAAGAGAGTTGAATTATTTAAGTTCAACCCATAGTCTAAGAGTTGGTTTTGAATCCACAACATCTGGGAACAACAACTGCCAGCTGCAATGTATTCTGCTTCAGCAGTTGATGTGGACACAGATGATTGTTTCTTGCTGAACCAAGACACTAATCTCATACCAAGGAACTGACAAGTTCCTGAGGTACTTTTCCTGTTTACCCTGCATCCAACAAAGTCAGCATCTGAATATCCAGTTAAATCAAATTCTGACTCAGTAAGATACCAGAGACCTAGACTAGGACAACTCTTTATATATCTCAAAATTCTTTTTAGAAAAACTAGATGAGATTCTTTAGGGTTCACTTGGAACCTAGTACAAAGACATGTGACAAACATTATGTCTGGTCTACTTGCTGTAAGATATAGTAGGGACCCAACAATGCCGCTATATAGTTTTTGATCAACTGGTTTCTCATGTTCATCAGTGTCTATTACAGCATTAGTAGCCATAGGTGTTTTTTTTGCTGAGGCATCAGCCATACCAAACTTTTTAAGAAGGTCTTTAGCATATTTAGCCTGGGAGATGAAGATTCCATCAGGTAGCTGCTTCACTTGGAGACCAAGGAAGTAGGAGAGCTCACCCATGCTACTCATTTCAAACTTAGAATGCATGAGGTCAGAAAACCTCTTGCATAGTTTAGAATCAGTAGACCCAAATATAATATCATCTACATATATTTGTACAAACAATATATTATCCTTATGGTGCCTAGTGAACAATGTTTTACCTACTATGCCTCTAGTGAATTTATGCTCTATCAGGAAGCTAGCTAGGGTCTTATACCAAGCTCTTGGAGCTTGCTTTAGACCATAAAGAGCTTTATGCAATTTAAAAACATATGAGGGATGGGTTGGAGAGATAAAACCTGGAGGTTGTTAAACATAAACCTCTTCTTTCAGTACTCCATTCAGGAAGGCACTCTTTACATCCATCTGATAAACTTTGAACTTTTTGTATGCAACATAGGCAAGGAAGATCCTGATTGCTTATAACCTTGCAACTGGTGCAAATGTTTGATCATATTCTATACCATCTTCTTGCCTATAACCTTGAGCAACAAGTTTAGCCTTGTTTCTCACAATTACACCATGGGCATCTAGTTTGTTTCTGTATAGCCATTTAGTTCCCATGACTGGGTAGTATTTGGGTCTTGGAACTAAATCCCAAACTCTATATTTCTCAAATTAGTTGAGTTTCTCTTGCATTGTAATGGTCCAGTGGGGATCTTGCTCAGCATTTTTTATGAATTGAGGCTCAACTTGAGAGAGAAAACAGGCATGCAACACATCTTGGTTGAGTTGATGCCTTGTCTGTATACTTTCTGATATATCTCCAATCACTTTGGATCTAGGGTGATCCCTTAGTGTGACAAGATCAGTGGGTGGAGTTGGTTCAGCAATAGCATTTGGAATTAATTCCGCTTGTGGAATTATGTCTGCTGTTGAATGAAGTTCAGCCTCTTCCAAAGGTTCATCTTCACTGTCTTCATCAACTTGTGGAGGAGAAGGTACTGTAACCTCTTGTGGAAGGTTTAATCCACCCATTTTCTCACACAAGTGAGGTACCTGCAAGGTGCTATTGGTAGAAATCTCTTTCTCCTTATAAGACATGTTAGTTTCATTAAAAGTAACATGAATTGATTCTTCAATTTTTAAAGAGGATTTGTTAAACACCCTATAAGCTTTGCTTACTTGGGAATATCCTAGAAAGATTCCCTCTTCAGCCTTAGCTTCAAACTTTCTAATATATTTCTTGTTGTTGTTATGTATATAACATATGCAGCCAAAAACTTTAAAATAGGTGATTTTAGGTTTCTTCACTTTAAGCAATTCATAGGGAGTCCAATCCTTAAGTTAGTGTATTAGGCTTCTGTTCAGTACATAGTTTGCTGTGCTTACAACCTCTGACCAAAAGGATAGGGGTATGTAAGCATCTGCAAGTAATGTGTCGACAGCTTCAATTAAGGTTCTGTTCTTCCTTTCAGCTACCCCATTTTGTTGGGGAGTTCTAGGAGCTAAGAAGCAGTGCCTGATACCTTCCTTCTCACAGAACTCATGTATAAGAAGAGACTCAAACTCTGTACCATGATCACTTCTGATCAATGCAACATGAGTAGAGTACTCAATCTGTATGGTCCTGAGAAAATCTGTAAGAACTTTGAATGTATTTGACTTAGATCTCAAAAAGAACACCCAAGTGAATCTTGAGAAGTCATCTACAATAACTAAAGTATAGGATTTCCCTCCTAGGCTTTGTACAGCAATAGGTCCAAATAGGTCCATGTGTAGCAAGTACAAAATCCTAGGTACATCACTTTTATTAACTGATTTAAAACTATATTTAGTTTGCTTGCCTAGTTGATAAGCCCTGCAAAGGCCTTCCTTCTTGTAGGGGACAGAAGGTAAACCTCTGACAAGGCTGTATTTAGATAGCCTAACAATGTTTTTCATATTTACATATCCTAGCCTTTTATGCCATAATTCATTTTGATTGCAAATAATATTAAGCAGACAAATATCTGAATTAGCAGAATGAAAGTCAACTTAATATATTTCCTTGTCTATTTCCAATTTAAACATTTTGTTTTTCTTTATTAGAAATAATACAAGATGTTGAGTTAAAGTGTACCTGATAACCTTCATCACATAGTTGGCTTATATAGATGAGGTTATGCTTGAGTCCACTCATATATGTCACCTTCTTGAAAGTGACTGCTCCAATCTTTACTTCTCCAAAGCCTTCTAACTGGCCACACTTTGAATCACCAAAGATAACCTTTGGTCCCAGCTTGGACTTGTAATTAAATAAATTGTCCTTGCTGCCAGTCATGTGCTTGGAGCATCCACTGTCCAGATACCATTTTTGATTATCTGCTGGACAGATCTTTTCCTGCAAAGAAAACAGTTAGTTGTTCTTGACACAGGTTACCTTGGGTTTTTTATATTGTTGATAGGAGAGACTAGATATTACTGAAAATTCAGGTTGTGATTTATACCTAAGGGATGATACCTTCTTGGAGGAATTATGAAAGTGAGGAGTTAAATACGGAATACTCTAGAGGGGGGGGGGTGAATAGAGTATCCTTAAAAACTTTTCAAATTGTGTAGTAAATAAAATACTGCAGAATATAAACTAATTAAACACAAACACAACAGTCCTAATTAGCACATCCACAACAAGAACAAAAATAAAAGGGCAACCAGACAACACAATAATTTATAGTGGTTCCCCAACCTGGGTACATCCACTATTCTACCACCCTGGTAGTAATCCAATCAGATTTTTGATCAGGTGCCTAACACCAATAAGCTTTTGATCAGGTGCTCAAAATCCAATCCTCAAGTCTTTTGGTCAGGTGACTTGCAACCAGGAATAACTTTTGAAGAGAGTTAAGAACCCTTTATACAGTGGGGGGATGAGAGATGATTTTGTATTCTTTTTCTCAAGTTACAACTGAGAAGACTTAAGTGGATATGATGTTGGCAAAAGGCTCCCCCTGAGATGTTGAATGGTTCAGGAAGATGGAGCTTTGCTTCAGGGTGATAGGACTTCAGTCTTTCAGCTATGACCAGAAAAAGTACAGGAACTTCATGACAGATAGAGGATTTGTTGTCCTTTGAAGTGTCCTGTAGTGTAGAAGGAACAAGACTTGATTTTGATTTGATGTTCTTCTTCTTCAGATTGCTGATGTTCTTCCAGTCTAGATCTTGTATGTCTGTATCAGATTTCTCTATCTGTGTATCAGCATTCTTTCGAGAGAGAGAGGCAGAGGAATCCTTGTTGCAGACTGATTGCTCTCTTCCTGACTTGCCGATCCAATGTTCAGTAAAAGAGAAAATCTCTTTTATATTTTCCAAATAAGTTTGCTTTTGAAATTTGAAATTCTTCTGCATTCAATGCTGACGGCCTGGAGAATGTTTGGTATTGATTGAGTTTCCCCAACTGTCCCATGGAAAAATGACAAGCAATAATCCTGGAGAAGACCATAATTAATGCTCCATCTAACGGTAAATATTCAGAGAATATTTTAGCATTAATTACTCAGGAATTATTACAGTAGGAAAGGGTTAGAAGGATGGAAATAACCAAGTCTGGATTTTTCAAATAGAGAACAGAAATCGTCGAGCTGAGTCCACAGTTTGTCGAGCTGAGGAGTTGTGTTCGTCGACCAGATGGCTTCTGTTCGTCGAGCTGAGTTCCAAGATCGTCGAGCTGAGAATAGATAACTGCATTCTCTAAAACCTTGCCTTTTCTACACATCAAGTTCGTCGAGCTGAGAATTTGACTTCGTCGACCAGAGTTCAGTGAAGTGTTTTTGGGCTTAGATATTTCTGGAATGAAATGTTGAAGTAGAGTATCTAGAAATCATCAACCTGAGAACTGGGTTTGTCGAACTGAGAACTAGTTTCGTTGGGCTGAGAACTTCTAACTACTGTTAGATAACTCTTACCAATGTGGTCTAACTTTGTCGAGCTGAGTCCATAGTTCTTCTTTAACTTCTTGACACAACTTCTGTGGAATGTGTCGACACAAGTCCTGTGTGTCGACACAATTGCTTCTTTTCTTGACATAGTTACTGTTTTGACAGTAATCTGGAGTGTATTGACACAAGTCCTGTGTGTCGACACAATTGTTGTCGACAGATGTTCTGTGTGTCGACACAAGTCCTGTGTGTCGACACAATCTGGCTTCTGGTGTCGATACAGTTGATGTCGATAGATGTTCTATGTGTCGACACAAGTCCTGTGTGTCGACACAATCTGGCTTCTGGTGTCGACATAGTTGATGTCGACAGATGTTCTGTGTGTCAACACAAGTCCTGTGTGTCGACACAATCTGGCTTCTAGTGTCAACATAGCATTTCCGAAGTGTCGACATAATTGCTTGAGTCTCTGGCAGTCTGTTGAAGGCTGGTCCTTGTGATGTTGATTTTAAGTACTTAGCCTAGACTCTAGGACAAAACCATGCCCCTGGCTATAAATGATTTCCCTATTGGGATCTGCAGCTTGCACCTTTGTCATTGTCACATCAACAGCCCCTATGATCTTTAGAGATGTAGCCCTGGGCACTACTGCTTCTGGATGCAGTTTCATATAGTCATCAACATTGAAAAATTTATTAGCTTTTTCAAACCTGTTGAGCTCTTCCTTCCTATATTTTGACATAGTAGTATATTCTGACGGATCCTTCCCTTCAGCTTTGGCTTTGTTGATCATAGAAAGGCCAACAAGTTCTTGGAACCTGGCCATCCTAGCTGTTGTTGCTGTTTCAGGATCTTTATATGGTATAGGTGGGGAAGCAGGTCTCTTTGGGCTTTCTGCTTTTTGATGGTCAGGGAGTTGTTGTTGTTGTAGTTGTTGTTGATGCTGCTGCTATTGAGGTTGGTGTTGCTTACTTGAAGAGTAGTATCTCTCCTGGCTGCTTCCCGAGGATGAGGACCTACCCTGATGCCTTTTATAAGTTTGAAACTGAGTAGTCCTTTGAGATGTTGTGCCTGAAGCACCAGCATTTGGAGGAGGAGGTGGAGGAGGATCCTTTCTATATCTTTGAGTAGGAGGAGGTGAATACCTTCTGCTCTTCTTTCTCTCTTTCTGTTCATTCTTGGACAACCACATCCAAGCAGGCATTCTCTTGTAAGGAGTGATCTTCTGGAGGATATAGTAAGGTGTGTCATTTGCTGGATTGGGCTTTGGAGCAGGAGGTGGAGGTGCTTTCCTTTTCTTAGAAACATTCCTTTTCTTAGGATCTTCATCCGAGTCCTCATCTTCATCCTCATCATCATCAGAAGATTCTTGTGGATTATCATATAGTGAATCCAGTGCTTTGACAGCCTCTGCAGAAATTAGAGGTTTCTTAGGCTGGGAGGGAGCTGGAGGAGGAACTGCAACTGGTGCTGGAACAGGAACTAGAGAGCTGTACATGATAGTGGTTTCAGCAACTATCTTATTTTCTTCTTCAATATCATGCATGATCAGAGCATCAAGATCATGCATGGGAGAATCATCCATTACAAAACTTGGAGCAGAAATGGTTTCTGGAGGGGATGAAATACTGACTGAATCAGCCTTAGGTGGAGATGGAATGGATGTAGTATTTGGAGCACCAAAAATATCTTTGAGTTGCTTGGCAACTTTAGGACTTATTGGAGAGGAATAAGGAATAATAACCAAAGATGGCTTAGTACTGACAGCTGGAGGAAAGCTCAAATAAGCTGTATCAAAAATTCTCAAAAGATTTACTAAATCTACTGTGGGATTAATAATGAAATCACCAACAACAATTATTTCTTCTGTTATTGACTCATCTATGTCCATGTCAGTTTCAATAAAAAGAATAAAATCAAATAAATCTTCATCATCTGCTGGAAATAAATCTGCATTATCTGCTGCTGCTGCTACTGCATCTGCTGGAACTGTTACTGCTGCAGCTGCTACTGCATCTGCTGGAACTGTTACTGCTGCAGCTTCTTCATCAAGTACCTCCCCTACCTGGTTTCAGTGCTAACTGGACCCAGGCCCCTTGCTGAAGAGAGGGCAGCAGAGAGGGAATTTATTGGAGCAGCAAGGGAGGATATAGAAGTAGCAAGAGGTGAAATAGCCTCTGCTATAAGATTTTTGAGGAGGAGAGTAAGTAGGGAAATAAGAGAGGAAATGGTGGAGGGTTCCAAGGGTAGAGTTGTAGATGGTGGAATGGAAGGCGGGTGAGGAGAAACAGATGGAGGAATGGAAGTTGATGGTGGAGTAGGAGTGATAGCATCTTGCATGGTTGTATCTTATGCAGAAGGAGTGTTGAGAGGGGAGGAGAGTAGATTGAATGTTGGGATGTTGGCTAGATGGGGAGGTAAGGGAGATGAAGGTGGTGAAGGAATGTGGGTATTATGGGGGGACTGAGGTGGGGTTGGTTGTGGTGATTGAGATGGAGAAGGTTGATGATATTCCTGAAGAGGAGAAGAGGGGATGTCAGTAAGATCTATTGGTGGAGAAGTGGCAGGAGATGTAGCTAGAGTAGGAACATGAACAGGTTGTTGTGGTTGTTGTTGTGGTTGTTGTTGGGTTTGTTGGAGAGGAGGAATGTTGGAAGATGATGAAGGTGTAGGGGGGATCTCTTGAGAAGTGGCTGGATCAGCCCTGTACTTTCAGAAGCTCTTGTAGAAGAGGAAGCCTTGGAGGGCCTTGTGATGGTCCTCGCCCACTTGCCAAAAAAGGGCACAAGTTAGCATCTTGCTCGCATTTATGAGTATGGTCGGGGAGACCAGGGATTCAACAGCTTTTTCTTTCAAGAAGATCCCCAGGATCCTTCCAAAACTGACTTCCTTTTTATTATTCTTTTTCTTAATAAGATCAAACATAATCTGTGCCCAGTTCACCTTTTTTTTGTCCACCACTACACACATAACCAGAAATTGGTGCCTGGTTATATAGTCGTGTGCAGTGTGCTTGCCCAGTAAGACTTTCCCTACTATATCTGCTAAGAATTTAAACTCTGCAGATAGATGTTTCTTCAACAACTTGTTTGGGGTTTGTATAGAATAACCCATTTGACTAAGCATCTCATCATACTCATCAGTATCCATGTCTAAATCCTCTTCACCATTACTTAAGTCAAATATTCCTGTTAAAATGGCTGGAGTGAGAGAAACGACATTACCCGCGATTGTGCCAGTCATGGTGTTATCATTTGTTACAGAAGAAGTATATACCCATTCCCTGATTTCTGTGCCAGAGATCTTTATCCTAGTGGATAGTAGAGTTTTCAATTTCTGATCTTCAAGAAGTTATAGGATGTCCAGGAAGATGGGGTCAGAATGTTGGAAGGAGTCGAAATCCACATCGAATCCAGTACCGAATTTCATTGCTGCATGGGTTCCCGCTGGAATCGCCATTTGAGTACCTGCAAGAGAAAAACGACGATCAAGTGCAAAGGAACTGAAGGCACGGGATGGAGGTCGAAGAAAACCTAAATATAAGGTTTTCCAGATGAATCGACAAACTCTGTTCCACGAAAATTAATAAATTCTTCGACCTGAGGTCGACGAAATAATTGATAGTTAAATTATTCGTCGAGCTCAGTCTGAAGATTTGAAGATATTTCATCGAGCTCCGTTCAACGGAAGTTTTCAGAAGCAGATTCGTCGATCTCCGTTCGACGAAAACAACTTCACTCACAGAGAGTTCGTCGACCTCCGTTCGACAAATATCTCAAGAACGTTTCTCTGTTCGTCGAACTTCGTTCGATGAACTTTGAAGAGTTCGTCGAGTGGAGACAGAAACTAAACTAAGTCTTCTACATTGATCATTCCAAGCTAATTTGTAAAGAACAGGTGGTTTATTTCATCTAGAGGTTTGGTGAAGATGTCAGCTCTTTGTAAATCAGTGTAGATATATACAAGTTTAATTATGTTTTTGTCTATACACTCTCTTATGAAATGATGCCTAATGTCTATATGTTTAGTCCTACTATGGTGGACTGGATTTTGTGCTATGGCTATAGCACTTATGTTATCACAGAATAGAGTTGAATTATTTAAGTTGATACCATAGTCCAGTAATTGATTCTGAATCCACAACATCTGTGAGCAGCAACTGCCAGCTGCAATGTATTCTGCTTCAGCAGTTGAAGTTGTCAGAGATGATTGTTTCTTACAGAACCAAGACACTAATCTCATACCTAGGAACTGGCAAGTTCCTGAAGTACTTTTTCTGTCAACCATGCATCCTGCAAAGTCAGCATCTAAAAATCCAATTAAATCAAATTCTGAATCAACAGGATACCATAGGCCTAGACAAGGACAACTCTTTATATATCTCAAAATTCTTTTTAGAAAAATTAAGTGAGATTCTTTAGGGTTCACCTGGAACCTAGCACAAAGGCATGTGACAAACATAATATCAGGTCTGCTTGCTGTAAGGTATAGTAGGGACCCAACAATACCCCTATATAATTTCTGATCCACAGGTTTCCCATGTGCATCAGAGTCTATTACAGTATTTGTATCCATGGGTGTTTTCTTTGCTGAGGCATCAGCCATCCCAAACTTCTTTATAAGCTCTTTAGCATATTTAGCTTGGGAGATGAAGATGCCATTAGGGAGCTGCTTCACTTGGAGACCAAGGAAGTAGGAGAGCTCACCCATGCTACTAATTTCAAATTTAGAATGCATGAGGTCAGAGAACCTCTTCCATAATTTGGAATCAGTAGACCCAAATATGATGTCATCCACATATATTTGTACTAACAAGGTTTGATCCTTATGATGTCTAGTGAAAAGTGTTTTATCTACTATGCCTCTAATGAATTTATGCTCTATCAAAAAGTTAGCTAGGGTCTCATACCAAGCTCTTGGAGCTTGCTTTAGACCATAAAGAGCTTTATGCAATTTAAATACATGATAAGGATGAGTTGGAGAAACAAAACCTGGAGGTTGTTCAACATAAACCTCTTCTTTAAGTACTCCATTCAGAAATGCACTCTTCACATCCTTCTGATACACCTTGAATTTCTTGTAGGCAGCATAGGCCAGAAAAATTCTAATGGCCTCTAACCTTGCAACTGGTGCAAATGTTTGGTCACAGTCAATCCTTTCTTCTTGTCTATAACCTTGAGCAACAAGCCTAGCCTTGTTTCTCATAATCACACCTTGGGCATCTAGTTTGTTTCTAAACACCCATTTCGTTCCAATGACTGGGTATTCTTGGGGTCTTGGAACCAAATCCTATACTCTACATCCCTCAAATTGATTTAATTCCTCTTGCATAGCAATGATCCAGTGGGGATCCTACTCAACATCATGAATGGATTGAGGTTCAACCTGAGAGAGAAAACATACATGCATCAAGTCCTGGTTGAGTTGATGCCTTGTATGTACACCTACTGATTTGTCTCCAATCACTTGAGATCTAGGGTGATCCCTTAGTGTGACAAGATCAGTTGGTGGAGTTGGTTCAGCAATAGTATTTTGACTTAATTCCTCTTGTGGAATTGAGTTTACTATTGGATGAGGTTCAACTTCCTCGGTGCTTTCTTCTTCACTTTCTTCATTAACTTGTGGAGAAGGATGTGTTGGAACCTCTTGGGTGAGGCTTAGTCCATCCAAATACTCACACAAGTGAGGTACCTGCAAAGTATTATTAGTAGAAATCTCTTTCTCCTTGCAAGACATGTTAGCCTCATCAAAAGTAACATGAATAGATTCTTCAATTTTTAAAGATGATTTATTGAATACCCTATAAACTTTGCTTACTTGGGAATATCCTAGAAAAATTCCCTCTTTAGCCTTGACTTCAAACTTTCTATTGTATTTCTTGTTGTTGTTATGTATATAACATACACATCCAAATACTTTAAAATAGTTGATTTTAGGTTTCTTCCCTTTAAGTAATTCATAGGGAGTCCTATGCTTCAGTTTATGTATCAAGCTCCTATTCAGGACATAGTTTGCTGTGCTTACAGCCTCTGCCCAAAAGGTTAGTGGCATGTAAGCATCTGCAAGTAATGTGCCTGCAACTTCAATTAGTCAGCTACCCCATTTTGTTGGGGAGTTCTAGGAGCTGAGAAATAGTGCCTGATACCTTCCTTCTCACAGAACTCATGCATAAGAAAAGACTCAAACTCTGTACCATGATCACTTCTGATCAATACAACATGAGTAGAGTACTCAATCTGTATGGTCCTGAGAAAATCTATAGGAACTTTAAAAGTATCTGACTTAGATCTCAGAAAGGACACCCAAGTGAACCTTGAGAAGTCATCTACAATAACTAAAGTATAGGATTTCCCTCTTAGGCTTTGCACAACAATGGGTCCAAAGAGATCCATGTGTAACAAATATAAAATCCTAGGTGAATCACTTTTATTAACTAACTTAAAGCTAGTTTTAGTTTGCTTGCCTTGTTGACAAGTCCTGCAAAGGCCTTCTTTCTTGTAGGGACCAGAAGGTAAGCCTCTTACAAGACTATCTTTAGATAGCCTAGCAATATTTTTCATGTTAACATGACCTAGCCTTTTATGTCAAAGTTCATTTTGATTGCAAACAATATTAAGCAAACAAATGTCTGATTTGGCAGAATAGAAATCAGCTAAATATATATTTCCTTGTCTATTTCCAATTAAAACAATTTGTTTTTCTTTATTAGAGATAGTGCAGGAGGTTTAGTTAAAGTGTACCTGATAACCTTCATCACACAATTTACTTATGGAGATGAGGTTATGTTTGAGTCCTCTGACATATGTCACTTTCTTAAAGGTGACAGCTCCAATTTTCACTTCTCCATAACCTTCTGAGTGGCCACACTTTGAATCACCAAAGATTACCTTTGGCCCCAGCTTGGACTTGTAGTTGATTAAATTGTCCTTGCTACCAGTCATGTGTTTGGAGCATCCACTGTCCAGGTACTAAGTTTGATTATTCACTGGACAGCCCTTTTCCTACAGTAAAAATAGTTAGTTGTTCTTAACCCAGGTTGCCTTGGGTCCTTTATATTGTTGATATAAAAACTAGATATCACAGAGAATTCTGGTTGAGATTTGTATCCTAAAGGATGATATCTTCTTGGTGGAATTATCCAGTCAGCTAATGGATTAAATGATTTTCTGGATTTGATAGAATTGATGTTATAGTTATAATTTTTGTAAGTCTTTTTGGGTTCGACGAAATATTGTGCGTTCGTCAACCAGAGTTCGACGAATTGGGATGAGATCGTCGATCTCTGCCCAGAGAATGAACATAGTCATTTTCTGTGCCCCACGTTCGTCGATCTCTGCTCGACGAACCATACAAAGTTCGTCAATCGCAGTTAGATGAATAATTATAGCTTAAGTTTGCGTTCAGAGTTTGTCGACTAGAGTTCGACAAACTGGCCACATTTCGTCGATCTAAGTTTGACGAAATCTGCTGAACTTTGTTTTTACCTAAGGTTTTCTGATTTTTGTTATTTTGACCTTTTGATTTGGGAATTTCTTTTATGGTTTGTTTATGGTTTATTGTTTCTTTCCCCTTAGCTGAAACAAATTTAATGGGAGTTGTCAAAATATTCTTCTTAAGAATGGGGGGCAAACTTGATGAAGCACCCAAGCCCAGCTTACCATTCAGTCTGGCCTTTACAGTGCTTGTAATGTCCATCAGCTTGAGGCTTCTCCCATTGAGAGATTTCTCAAGTTGTTTAGCCTCACATAGTTCAGTTTTTAAAGAGTTAATCTGTTCATTTGCTAGATTTAATTCTTCCTTTAACCAAGTGTTTTCAGATGTCAGTATCTCTTGACTAGCTAGTTTCTCCTTAAGTGCTTTGATTTCATTTTCAGAGTTTATTAGGTCAATGCACATGGTTTAAAATTCAGATTTGAATGATTCAGAATTATAGTCAAATGAAGAAAATACCTGGTCAGCCTCAGATTCTGAAGTTTCTTCACTGTCTGACTCTTCTTCATCTGAATGAGTTCTAGAAGCATCAATTGCCATGAGACAGACTTATTTGGCCCTTGCCTCTTCTTCTTCTTCACTGGAGCTGAAATATGTTGATTCATCTTCAGTTTCACTCCAGGATTCAGCTACAAATCCTTTCTCCTTCTTATTGTGTCTGTTGAAGGAAGGCCTTGAGCTGTGTTGCCTTCTGGTATCCTTCTCTCTTCTCTTATCCTTCTTTTGATTTTCTGGACACTCTGAGATGAAGTGTCCAGGTTTTCTGTAACCAAACCTGACCACTTATTTAGTGGGGGTTTTATCATACCTTGGCTTGTCATCCATCCTGGATGACTTTCTTCTGAAGTCTTTCCTTGCCATCTTGTAAAATATTTTGGCAAGTAGACCCATCAACTCTTCATTTATTATTGGTGCTTATGTCTCCTCATCAGTCTTGAATACAATGTTATGCTCCTTCCTTGCTGGTGGAGGTGTTCTTTGCTCAGCTGCTTCTCTGGATTTGATAACCTGCTCATAGGACTTTAGTTTTCCTAAAAGAGATTCAGTGGAAATCTCATTCAGGCTCCTGACCTCCTTGATGGGCCAGATCCTTGAATCTCATGAGCTTGGGAAGCACATAAGGATTTTATCATTCACCTCTATGAGGGTGATGTCCTTGTCCAAGGTTTTCAGCTCATTAATGATTGAGCTCAACCTATTGTACATGTCTGCTACTGATTCAGCTTCCTCCCTCTTGAAATTCTCATATTGGGATATGAGATTGGATCTCCTATCCTTTCTTTCATCAACATATCTAGCCACCATTTGATTGAGGGAATCCCAGATGGCTATGGCTGATGTGCATTCAACCACTTTTTGAAAGATGTCATCTGACATTGTTTGGGCCAGTATATTCATGGCCTTGGCATCAGTAATTTTAGCCTTCTTCTAGGCCTCAGTCCACTCAGGTGGTGGAACTGTATTGTTGCTGGATGTTGCTGTAGAGGTGGAGGCAGATGGTTGAAGTGGACCTGTCATAATGGAATTAAAAATATTCTCATTAATAGGGTTCATATATAACTTGATTCTTGCCTTCCAGATGCCAAACCTGTTTAGGTTGCAAACTGGAGGCCTGATGCTTGCATAGTCTTTGTTCTCTGTCATGCTGTGTGTGAATATTTTATAAAAATGAAAAGACAGATCTAACACAGGATCTTTGGTTCAAGGGTTAGCTTATACAACCAAGGAATCCAGGCTTTGATACCAATTGAAAGTGAGGAGTTAGATCTGGAATACTCTAGAGGGGGGGGGGGGTGTGAATAGAGTATCCTTAAAAACTTTTCAATTTGTGTAGTAAATAAAATACTGCATAATATAAACTAATTAAATACAAACACAGCAGTCCTAATTAGCACAGCCACAGCAAGAACAAAAAGAAAAGGGCAACCAGACAACACAAGAATTTATAGTGGTTCTCCAACCTGGGTACACCCACTCTTCTACCACCCTGGTAGGAATCCACTCAGATTTTTGATCAGGTGCCTGACACCATTGAGCTTTTGATCAGGTGCTCAAAAACCAATCCTCAAGTCTTTTGTTCAGGTGACTTGCAACCAGGAATAACTTTTGAAGGGAGTTAAGAACCCGTTATATAGTGGGGGGATGAAAGATGATTTTGTCTTCTCTTTCTCAAGTTACAACTGAGAAGACTTAAGTGGATATGATGTTAGCAAAAGGCTCCCCCTGAGATGTTGAATGGTTCAGGAAGATGGAGCTTTGCTTCAGGGTGATAGGCCTTCAGTCTTTCAGCTATGACCAGACAAAGTACAGGAACTTCTTGACAGATAGAGGATTTGTTGTCCTTTGAAGTGTCCTGGAGTGTAGAAGGAAGAAGACTCTTGATTTTGATTTGATGTTCTTCTTCTTCAGATTGCTGATGTTCTTCTGGTCTAGATCTTGTATGTCTGTATCAGATTTCTCTATATGTGTATCAGCGTTCTGTCGAGAGAGAGAGAGAGAGAGGCAGAGAAATCCTTGTTGCAGACTGATTGCTCTCTTCCTGACTTGCCTATCCTCTGTTCAGGAAAATAGAAAATCTTTTTTATATTTTCAAAATAAGTTTGGTTTTGAAATTTGAAATTCTTCTGCATTTAATGCTGACGACCTGGAGAATGTTTTGCATTGATCGAGTTTCCCCAACTGTCCCATGGAAAAATGGCAAGCAATAATCCTGGAGAAGACCATAATTAATGCTCCGTCTAACAGTAATATTCAGAGAATATTTTAGCATTAATTACTCAGGAATTATTATAGTAGGAAAGGGACAGAAGGATGGAAATAACCAAGTCTGGATTCGTCGAACAGAGAACTGAAATAGTTGAGCTGAGTCCACAGTTTGTCGAGTTGAGGAGTTGTGTTCGTCGACTAGATGGCTTCTGTTCGCTGAGCTGAGTTCCAAGATCGTCGAACTAAGAACAGATAACTGCATTCTCCAGAACCTTGCCTTTTCTACACATCCAGTTCGTCGAGCTGAGAATTTGACTTCGTCGACCAGAGTTTAGTGAAGTGTTTTTGGACTTAGATATTTCTGGAATGAAATGTTGAAGTAGAGTATCCAGAAATCGTCGACTTGAGAACTGGGTTCGTCGAACTGAGAACTAGTTTCATTGGGCTGAGAACTTCTAAATGTTGTTAGATAAGTCTTGCCAATGTGGTCTAAGTTCATCGAGTTGAGTCCACAGTTCTTCTTTAACTTCTTGACACAGCTTCTGTGGAATGTGTCGACATAAGTCTTGTGTGTCGACACAATTGTTTCTTGTCTTGACATAGTTGTTGTTTTGACAGAAATCTGGAGTGTATCGACACAAGTCCTGTGTGTCGACACAATTGCTGTCGACAGATATTCTGTGTGTCGACACAAGTCCTGTGTTTTGACACAATATGGCTTCTGGTGTCGACATAGTTGATGTAGACAGATGTTCTGTGTGTCGACACAAGTCCTGTGTGTCGACACAATCTGGCTTCTGGTGTCGACAGAGTTGATGTCGACAGATGTTCTGTGTGTCGACACAAGTCCTGTGTGTCGACACAATCTGGCTTTTGGTGTCGACACAGCCTTTCCGAAGTGTCGACACAATTGCTTGAGTCTCTGACCGTCTGTTGAAGGCTGGTCCATGTAATGTTGATTCTAAGGACTTGTCCTACACTCTAGGACACAACCATGACCCTGACTATACATGATGGGTCATATGATCCTAACTTAGTGAACCTAGCCCAAATCCAACTAGGGATCCAACAAATTATCCAATCAGCTAGTGGATTAAAAGGTTTCCTAGATTTATTAAAATTGTTGTTATAGTTATGAGTTTTATTAAGTCTTTCTGGGTTCGACGAAATGTTGTGAGTTTGTCGACCAAAGTTCGACGAAATGGGATGAGATCGTCGATCTCTGCTCAGAGAATAAACGTATTCATTTTCTGTGCACCAAGTTCGTCGATCTCTGCTCGACGAACCATACACAGTTCGTCGATCGCAGTAAGACGAATACTTATCATATTGATTTTCGTTCAGAGTTCGTCGACTTGAGTTCGATGACCTGGCCACATTTTGTTGATTTGAGTTCGATGAAATCTGCTGAACTTTGTTTTTATCTAAGGTTTTCTTATTTTGATTTTTCTTATTTTTGTGTGTGGTTTTAGGTTGATTGGGAATGTTATTATCTACCTTTTCTTTACCCTTTTCAGACACAAACTTTATTGGTGTGGTTAATATATTCTTCTTGAGTATGGGGGGTAAACTTGATGATGCACCCAAGCCTAGTTTGCCATTCAGTCTGGTATTGACTGTGCTTGTGATGTCCATCAGCTTAAGGATTCTCTCATTGAGAGATTCCTCAAGTTGTTTGGCCTCACATAGCTATGTTTTTAAAGAATTAATTTGTTCATTAGCTAATGTTAGTTCTTATTTTAATTTGGTGTTTTCAAAATGATGTTTTCCTAATTTAATAACCTTTCCCTATGTATTTTGATTTCCTTTTCTGAGTTTATTAAATCAATGCACATAGTTTAAATTCAATTTTGAAAATGTCAGAATTATAATCAAAAGATAACAATACCTGATCAGCTTCTGATTCTGAAGCTCCTTCATTGTCAGATGCATCTTCTTCATCTGATTGACTTTTGGAGGCATCAATGGCCATGAGACAGACTTGTTGAAACCAAAAACTTGGTCTCTGTGGAGTTCGGGGTCCCTAGAAAGGGGTGACCTCACACCTACTACACTCAAGAGAACGTCACAGACCAAAGGATCAAGAAGCTAGGAACAGACCCTCGGCTCTAGCGCGGAGGTCCCACCTCACACCCGGAAGGCTACCTGAGCACTTCCCCTCCCTAGCCAATGCTCGAGCTAGGGTGCCTTGAAGAGCTCTCTCAACTCTACCAAGAAGAAGCTAAGGGAGGAGAAAACTCAAAAAAGGATCCTCTCCAAGGCACCCAAGGGGGTCTATTTATAGTTTTCCAAATCCCTTGGGCCAAAAATGACCAAAATACCCCTACGGCAAAAAGGCCTCGGGCCAATAGGAAACCGCCACGCCGGGGGGTAGAGAAGGAAAAACACGTCACCTAAAGCAAATAGGGGACCCACCCTGCGGGAGGGGTCGAGACCCGGCCTGGGGGCCAGTCTCGCCCGGCCTACCCGCCGGGCTTGGCGAGACTCGGCCTGGGGGCCGGTCTCGCCTGGCTGCCCGCGGGGCAGGGCGAGACCCGGCCCTGAGGGCCGGTCTTGCCCGGCCTACCCGTCGGGCTCGGCGAGACCCGGCCTGGGGGCCGGTCTCGCCTGGCTGCCCGCGGGGCGGGGCGAGACCCGACCCGAAGGCCGATCTCGCCCGGCCTACCCGCCAGGCTTGGAGAGACCCGGCCTGGGGGCCGGTCTCGCCTGGCTGCCAGCGGGGTGGGGCGAGACTCGGCCCGAAGGCCGGTCTCGCCCGGCCTACCCGTCGGGCTCGGCGAGACCCGGCATGGGGGCCGGTCTCGCCTGGCTGCCCGCGGGGCGGGGGGAGACCCGGCCTGAGGGCCGGTCTCGCCCGGCCTACCCACCGGGCTCGGCGAGACCCGGCCTGGGGGCCGGTCTCGCCTGGCTGCCCGTGGGGCGGGGCGAGACCCAGCCCGAGGGCCGGTCTCGCCCGACCTACCCGCCGGGCTCGGCGAGACCCGGCCTGGGGGCCGGTCTCGCCTGGCTTCCCCCCGGGGCGGGGCGAGACCCGGCCCGAAGGCCGGTCTCCCCGGCCTACCCGCCGGGCTCGGGGCTGGTCTCGCCGGCCTGAGGGAAAAAAAGGGGGAGGGGGAGGGCCTGCTGATCCCGCCTCCACACACAATTGGCCCGGGCGGGTGCCTACCAACCTGCCGCTCTCACACTCCAACTAAGGGGCCGCGGGGGGAGGCCGATTTCTCCTCCCCCTACTAGTATATTTCCAAGCTAGAGCCAAAATTGGCCACCGAGAGTTCAAAATACTCAAAAAGCTTAAAAACTAGGCACGCCTCATTTAGGGTCCACTCTTCGCGAATACGAGGTTGTACACAATCCCCGCTCTTTTCGAGGTTGGCACAAGCTTGGAAAGAAACATCCAACCCAACGTATTCGCGGAGTGTAACTTCCCTGCGGGGTCAACCTGCCATGCCAGCTATGGGAGCCTGGGTGGCGAGACCTCCTCTGGGTGAAAACACTTACCCTCCCCGAGGGGTCAACCTGTCAAGCCAGCTAATGGGAGCCTGGGTGACAAGACGGCCTCGGGGTGAAAACACTCAACCTCCCCGAGTAGTCAACATGTCAAGCCAGCTAATGGGAGCCTGGGTGACGAGACAGCCTCGGGGTGAAAACACGCAACATCCCCGAGTAGTCAACATGTCAAGCCAGCTATTGGGAGCCTGAGTGACGAGACGGCCTCAGAGTGCAAACACTTACTCTCCACGAGAGGTACCACCGGCCCTGTCAGCTAGTGGGAGCCTGGCAGTGGGACCACCTCGGAGCAAAGGGACTTACTCTCCACGAGAGGTACCACCGGCCCTGCCAGCTAGTGGGAGCCTGGCAGCGGGACCGTCTCGGAGCAAAGGGCTTGGGCTACCACGAGAGATCAACCTACCCAGCCAGCTAGTGGGAGCCTGGCGGCGGAATCGTCATCAGAGAGAAGGAACTTGAGCTTCCACGAGAGATCAACCTGCCCTGCCAGCTAGTGGGAGCCTGGCCGCAGAATCATCATCGGAGCAAAGGGCTTGGTCTACTACGAGAGATCAACCTACCCAGCCAGCTAGTGGGAGCCTGGCGGCGGAATCATCATCGGAGCAAAGGAACTTGAGCTACCATGAGAGATCAACCTGCCATGCCAGCTAGTGGGAGCCTGGCGGCAGAATCATCATCGGAGCAAAGGACTTGGGCTACCACGAGAGATCAACCTGCCCTGCCAGCTAGTGGGAGCCTGGCCGCGGAATCATCATCGGAGCAAAGGACTTGGGCTAACACAAGAGATCAACCTGCCATGCCAGCTAGTGGGATCCTGGCGGCGGAATCGTCATCGGAGCAAAGGACTTGGGCTACCACGAGAGATCAACCTGCCCTGCCAGCTAGTGGGAGTCTGGCCGCGGAATCATCATCGGAGCGAAGGACTTGGGCTACCACGAGAGATCAACCTGCCATGCCAGCTAGTGGGAGCCTGGCCGCGGAATCATCATCGGAGCAAAGGACTTGGGCTACCACGAGAGATCAACCTGCCATGCCAGCTAGTGGGAGCCTGGCCGCTGAATCATCATCGGAGCAAAGGACTTGGGCTACGCAATCAAACCTTACTGAATCCTACATCCTCAAACGGGGAAAATAGATGGGTTACATGATCCCCCCGACTCAGTTGGTCGGGGGTTAGACTCATTACAAGATAAGACACATACAGGACTCTGCCGAGGTGAGGCTTCCTCAGGGGGTCTAGGCCCGGTGGTCGTCATCCGCTTCCTGCTCGTCGGACACTTCCATCCTGCTCAGGCTCTCCATGACCTTCTCCATCTCCTCTGCCTTGGCCAACCAAGAGATGGTGTTGACGGCCGTGACGTAGCAATGCCTTGCCATCCTGAAGTCTCCCTTGACTCTGACCTGGATCCCTCCTGAGCTGAACTTGAGGCATTGGTGGAATGAAGACGGCACACAACAGAAGGCGCTGATGAGGGGTCTTCCGAAGATGACGTTGTAGCTGCTTGGAGCGTCAACAATGACGAACTGGCAGTTCCTCGAGACTCCTCCCAATTTTACTTGGAGTCCAACTCCACCCTCCACCTCCTTCCTCTCCCCTGAAAATCCGAACAGGGGGTCTGTCCGAGGCCAACACCCTCCTTGGCTCCACCTTCATCTCGTCAAACGCCTTCTTGAAAATGACGTTGACGGAGCTTCCATTGTTAACCAGGATCCGGGAGACGGTGTAGCCTTTGATGGCTGTCTGGATAACCAACGCATCACAGAATGGATCCTCATGATTCGGTAGGTCCTTAACTGAGAAGGTGATCTTTTCCTCTGGGGGCGGGGTCTGGGAGGTTGAGGCGACGCTCCTTCGGTACATGACATGGAGGCTTGCCTTCCGGGTGGCCTCAACCCCCACTCCACCGTGGATCACTCCTATACCGCCTCGGGTTCCCACGTCGACCCGATCCTCGCATATATCATCACCCCTTCTCCGGGTAGAACCTCTTCTACTCGTACCGGCGGCTGTGGCTGGGCAGGGCCTCTCTCCCCACTCACCTCCAAGAACTTGGGGCAGGTAGTCGTGGCGTGCCCCTCCACCTGGTGGAAGTTGCAGTAGAGCATCGCTTTTTCTCCCCTCTTTCGGCGGGCTGGACGCTCTCTCCTGTTACCTCTTCCCCCTCCTATCGCCAAGGCTTGCTGTGGCGGGGGTAAGAGTTGCCTTGGGGCCTGCCTCTGGAAGTTGAACCTCCCTTGGCCCCCGTGGAAGTTCCCCCCTCCTTGGATGAGAGCTCTTCCTGGACCTTGGGCAGGTCCTCCCTGCTGCCTCCTGCCTGGTTCCGGACCCTCCTGTCCTTGGAACCCATGAGCTCTCTGCTCCTCTCTCCTTCTTCCTTCCTGATGACTTGAGCCACCCTGCTCCTTTGACTCCACCTCCGTCAACTTTTCCAACCTCTTGACAAACGCCGGGTTGGCTGCCTCCATGGAAATCTCCTCTGCTGCCCTTTCCATCAGCTCCTCGAAGGAAAGGGGGGCCTTCCGGGTCAAGCTCATCTTGAAGAAGCCCTCCTTCAGCCCAACGGTGAAGGACATCTAGAGAGCATACCCTGGCATCTCCTGGACCTCCAAGATCTCCTCTTGGAACCTGTCTACGTAGCGGGCCAGCGACTCCTCGACCCCCTGCCTTATCAAGAAGATGGACTCAGAACTCCTCTTCCGCTTATTGGAGGTGGAGAAGCGGAGCTGGAAGCTGCGGCTCAAGTCCTCGAACCCATAGATCGACCTCGGAGGGAGTTGATGAAACCAGTCCCTTGCTTTCTCCTTCAGCGTGATCGCAAAGAGGCGACACTTGAAGGCATCTGTCATCGGCCTGATGGAGACGGCATCCTCGAACCACTGCAGATGTTGGACGGGGTCATCCTTCCCCGTATAGTAAGCCATGTCTGGCACTCTGAACCCCTCGGGAACGGGAGCTGAGATGATCAGCTCGCTGAAGGGTGACCCCCTAAGGGGTGGTCTCGCCACCTCCACTCGCGCAACCTGCTCGCCTGGGAGGTTGGCACTTGCCGGGCTAGAGAACAACTCCCGGCCGGTGAGGTCTCGCTCGACCCCATCTCCCATCCTCTCCTTCCCTGGCCTTCTTCCTGGTGCACTTCCTTCTCCACCCGCTGGGGTCATCTCGCCTAGACCCCTGGGAGTCGACTCGTCGAGGGGGGGAGCTAGCTCCTGGGGGATCGGGGTGGAGCTGCCACCCTAAGGAGTAATGCTTCACAGCATCTCCATGATACCTTGGATGGAGACTGGGCTGGGGAGCTCGCCGAGATCATCACCGCCTCCTTGACCTCCCGTCATGACACTCTCTCCAGATCTTCTGTGCTGGTCACTGTCCACGCTCACCGCACCAAAATGTTGAAACCAAAAACTTGGTCTCTGTGGAGTTCGGGGTCCCTAGAAAGGGGTGACCTCACACCTACTACACTCAAGAGAACGTCATGGACCAAAGGATCAAGAAGCTAGGAACAGACCCTCGGCTCTAGCGTGGAGGTCCCACCTCACACCCGGAAGGCTACCTGAGCACTTCCCCTCCCTATCCAATGCTCGAGCTAGGGTGCCTTGAAGAGCTCTCTCAACTCTACCAAGAAGAAGTTAAGGGAGGAGAAAACTCAAAAAATGATCCTCTCCAAGGCACCCAAGGGGGTCTATTTATAGTTTTCCAAATCCCTTGGGCCAAAAATGACCAAAATACCCCTACGGCCAAAAGGCCTCGGGCCAATAGGAAACCGCCACGCCGGGGGGTAGAGAAGGAAAAACACGTCACCTAAAGCAAATAGGGGACCCACCCTGCAGGACGGGGCGAGACCCGGCCTGGGGGCCGGTCTCGCCCGGCCTGGGGGCCGGTCTCGCCCGGCCTACCCGCCGGGCTTGGCGAGACCCGGCCTGGGGGCCGGTCTCGCCTGGCTGCCGGCGGGGCGGGGCGAGACCCGGCCCTGAGGGCCGGTCTCGCCCGGCCTACCCGCCGGGCTCGGCGAGACCCGGCCTGGGGGCCGGTCTCGCCTGGCTGCCCGCGGGGTGGGGCGAGACCCGGCCCGAAGGCCGGTCTCGCCCGGCCTACCCGTCGGGCTCGGCGAGACCCGGCCTGGGGGCCGGTCTCGCCTGGCTGCCCGCGGGGCGGGGCGAGACCCGGCCCGAGGGCCGGTCTCGCCCGGCCTACCCGCCGGGCTCGGCGAGACCCGGCCTGGGGGCCGGTCTCGTCTCGTTGCCCTCGGGGCGGGGCGAGACCCGGCCCGAGAGCCGGTCTCGCCCGGCCTACCCGCCGGGCTTGGCGAGACCCGGCCTGGGGGCCGGTCTCGCCTGGCTACCCGCGTGGCGGGGCGAGACCCGGCCCGAAGGCCGGTCTCCCCGGCCTACCCGCCGGGCTCGGGGCTGGTCTCGCCGGCCTGAGGGAAAAAAGGGGGAGGGGGAGGGCCTGCTGATCCCGCCTCCACACCCAATTGGCCTGGGCGAGTGCCTACCAACCTGCCGCTATCACACTCCAACTAAGGGGCCGCGGGGGGAGGCCGATTTCTCCTCCCCCTACTAGTATATTTCCATGCTAGAGCCAAAATTGGCCACCGAGAGTTCAAAATACTCAAAAAGCTTAAAAACTAGGCACACCTCATTTAGGGTCCACTCTTCGCGAATACGGGGTTGTACAAGACTTCTTTGGCTCTTGCCTCTTCTTCTTCTTCACTGGAACTGGAAGATGTGGATTCATCTTTAGTGTCACTCTAGCTTTCTGCTACAAAGCCCTTCTCCTTCTTCTTGTATTTACTGGAGGAAGGCCTTGAGCTTTGTTGTCTTTTAGAATCCTTTTCTCTTCTCCTTTTTTTCTTTTAATTTTTTGGGCACTCTGAGATGAAATTCCCAGGTTTCCTGCAGCCAAAGCACACTACTTCTTTAGTAGGGGTCTTATCATACCTTGGCTTATCATCCTGCCCGGATGATTTCTTCCCGAAGTCTTTCCTTGCCATTTTGTAAAATCTTTTGGCAAGGAGACCCATTAGCTCTTCATTTATTGTTGAAGCTTCTATCTCCTCAACAGCCTTGAATACCAAGTTGTGCTCTTTCCTTGCTGGTGGAGTAGTTCTTTGTTTAGCTGCTTCTCTGGACTTGATTAGCTGCTTATAGGACTTGAGCTTTCCCAAGAGAGATTCTGTGGAAATCCCATTTAAGCTTCTGGCCTCCTTGATTGGCCAGATCCTTGAATCCCATGAGCTTAGGAAGCATATGAGGATTTTATCATTCACCACAGTGAGGGTGATGTCTTTATCCGAGGTCTTCAGCTCATTGATAATTGAGCTCAGTCTGTTATACATGTCTGCAACAGTTTCTGCTTCATCTTTCTTGAAGTTCTCATATTGGGATTTGAGGTGTGATCTTCTATCCTTCCTTTCATCAGCAGAGCCAGCCACCATTTGGTTGAGAGAGTCCCAAATGGCCTTGGCTGATGTGCATTCAACCACTCTTTGGAAAATGTCATCTGACATTGTTTGGGCCAGAATGTTCATGGACTTGGCATCAGCAACCTTGGCTTTCTTTTATGCTTCAGTCCACTCAGGTGGTGCAACTACATTAGTGCTTGAAGCTGCTGTAGATGTAGAGGCAGTTGCTTGAGTAGGACCTATCAAAATAGAGTTGTAGATGTCCTCATCAGTAGAATTCATATATAATTTTATTCTTGCCTCCAGATGGAAAACTTATTTAGGTTGCACACTGGAGGTCTGGTGCTTGCATAGTCTTTGTTTTGTGCCATGCTGTGTATATAATCCTTGTAGAAATAAAATAAAAATCATATCTAACAAAGGATCTTTTGGTTCAAGGGTTTGCTTGTACAACCAAAGGAAACTTGCTCTGATACCAATTGAAAGATCGGGTTAGATCTGGTATACTCTAGAGGGGGGGGTGAATAGAGTATCTTGAAACTTTTAATGCCTTTTGCTGTAAATAAAAATTGGTCCTAAAGATATCTACCACAGGCACAACAGATATAAATTAACTATCATAAACACAGCAACCTAGCTAGCACAGCCACAGCAAGAACAAAAGAAAAAGAAGGCAACCAAACAACACAAGAATGTTATAGTGGTTCCCCTAAACTTGGGTACATCCACTCTTCTACAACCCTAGTAGGAATCCACTCAGGTTTTTGATCAGGTGACTGCCACCAATGAGCTTTTGATCAGGTGCTCAAAAACCAATCCCAAGTCTTTTGATCAGGTGACTTGCAACCAGGAATAACTTTTGAAGGGAGTTAAAGAACTCTTTTTACAGTGGGGGTGAGAGAGTGATGATGTCTTATCTTTCTCAAATACAACTGAGAAGACTTAAGTGGATCTTTGATGCTAACAAAGTGTCCCCCTGAGATATTGATTTGTTCAGGAAGGTTGGAGCTTTGCTTCAGGGTGAGTAGGTCTTCAATATTTCAGCCTTGACCAGAAGGTATCCAGGAACTTCTTGACTGATAGAGTATTTGTTGTCCTCTGAAGAATCCTGGAATGAAGAGAGAAGAAGACTCTTGATTTTTGATTGATGTTCTTCTTCTTCTTCAGCTTACTGTTGTTGTTTTTTTGGTCTGGGGCTTGTTCTTTTCATTATTACTGTATGAATTCTTTTTCTGTGTTCTGAATGTTGCGTGCTATCTCTTGTTGTCAGGAGGAAGAAGAAAAATCCTTTTATATTTTCCATGTCATCTTGCTTCTGAATTTTGAATTCTTCAACATTGATTACTGACGGCCTGGAGAATGTCGACAGTAAATGATTTCCCCAACTGTCCCATTGAAACGCGGCAAGTAATAATCCTGATGAAGACCGTAATCAATGCTTGCTTCTAACAGTAATATTCAGATAATATTTAAGCATTGCTAACTCAGGAATTATTGCAATAAAATAAGGACAGAGGGAGGGAAATTTCCAAGTCTGGAACTGCACCGAAATCATTGAGCAGAGAACAGAATTCGTCGACCTGGGTCCAGAGTTCGTCGAGCTGAGAAGTTATATTCATCGACCAGATAATCTTTGTTCGTCGAGCTTAGATCCAAGATCGTCGAACTAAGAACAGATAACTGCTTTCTCCAGAGCCTTGCCAATTCTGTGCATCAAGATCGTCGAGCTGAGATTCTAACTTCGTCGAATGGAGTTCAGAGAAATGTTTCTTGGACTTAAGAATGTAGAAGTAAAGTGTCCAGAAATCGTCGACCTGAGAATTAAGTTTGTCGACCTGAGAACTACTAACAGCTACTTGATACAACTTATTGAGACTGTGGTATAAGTTCGTCGAGCTGAGAACATGAATTCATCGACTGGAGTATGATTATGGACTTAGAATATTTTAGATGTTTCTGGACTTTAGAATGTTGATGTAGACCATCCAGAAATCGTCGACCTGAGAACCAAATTTGTCGAGCTGATATTTTGACTTCATCGACTGGGGTTCAGAGAAAGGAATTCTGGACTTCTTGATGTATAGTGTCTAGAGATCGTCGACCTGAGAACCAAGTTCGTCGAGCTCAGCTCAGAGAATTTTCTCTGAGTTCGTCGAGCTGAGCACGACTTTCTTCGAACTGAGTTCGACATTCGTCGAACTCATTTTCTGAGTCTTTGAAATTTATCTAAGTCTTGAGTCTTCTGTAGTCTGTTGATGGCTGGTCTATGTGGTGTTAACTCTAAGGACATGGCTTGGACTATAGGACCCAAACATGACCCTAGTTATACATGTTGGGTCAAACATCTTAATTTAGTGAACTTAGCCCAAATCCAACTAGGGATCCAACAGGACCCTCCCAGTTCAGGTTGAGTTTCCCCACTGCCGCTGATCTCCCTGCCGCATCCACCTTCTTCAGGGCAAAGTCCCCTTCCACAAACTGTTTGATCCTGACGTGCTTGTCAAAGTACTTAGTTATTCTTCATTTTATCTCCTCCTGCCGGATGGCGGAGAGATCCCAGAGTTCCTCCACCAAGTTAAGGGAGAGCGGTAGCTCCTCCTCGTTTTCAGCTTGCCATTCTTCCCTGCTGTTGATCCGCGAAAACGACACCGCCTAGTTAACACAGAGGAGTGTTCGATCTCACGATCAAGTTGAAGAAGAGTATGAAGGTTACGGGGTTGAGGAGAAGGATAGGAAGCTTCTGAGTGCTCGAGAGTGGAGCAAGCGCTTATTCAAGGGTTGCGGGGATAGAGGAAAGGTCTGCTGAGAGCAGTCAGGAAAGGCTGATGATCAGCAGAGAAGGTTGATGATCAGCGAAGGAGGTTGATCAGGAGCTGTCACGCAGACGGTTACTTCGACGGTTGTTCTTGCAGGTTGGCCCCGAGAGAGCTAAACTGAGCTGAGAAGAAGTGAAGAGGCCGCTAGCAGCGGCAACAGCAGACTTCCCCAGCCGCGGCTTAAATGCCACTCTTGAGACAGGCTTTCCTTTGATTAAAATTTAGTTATTATAGCTTGTTAATACACCTTTACAAGAAGGCAAATAAAGGGGTACAAATGGGAAGCTGGCGGCTAAGGAAAGAGTGCCAGAGGAAGCCGCGCGGACTGAAGAGCTAGGTCGGCAGGCCGCACGACTAAGAGCAGAGGGGAGGCCGCGCGGTATGGCAACTGAAGCCGGCAGGCCGTGCACTGTTAGAAGAAGAGGGACGGCGAACTGAGAAAAGGTGTCCGCAGGGGGTTGCTAGCTTGAGCTTGTTGTGGGCTATCTTCGAACGTGAGCATCTTGGCGATGTTGTGTCCCCCCCTCTTAAATGAGAGGCATGGGGGTCTATTTATAGGCCCGAGGAGGTAACAACTTGCGGTGACGTTACCCCCGGTGAGACGGTAACTTGAGAGAGAAGAGGATGGAGTCCGCCGAGTCTGCAACAGGCCGTGTGGACTGTGGCTTGCTTCTGGAACTGGTCCTACTGAGGGAGAACTGGGAAGATTCCGCACCTACTGAGCTGATCGAGTCCGCACCAAGGTTGTGCGGGCTGAGAGAGTTACCCGCCTGCTGCTAGGAGGCGAGAGCTAGAAGACAAGTGGCGGACTGCGAGGAGAATCCGCGGAGTCCCCCAATGCTAAATTGAGCACGCGCAAAGGGTGCGAGATGAAGAGGTGTTTGCGGAGTCCGCAGAGTCTGAACGAGGCTGCGCGGTCTGGGACTTCCTTGAGGTTCTGCTGCCTGGCGGGCTGGGAGGAGTCTGCCACTTCAGTTTGAGCCCGCGCCAAGACTATGCGTGCTGAGGGAGGTTGACCCTTCTGCTAGAGAGAAGCGGGTGCTGGAGGCTGAGGAATGGCGGGCTGCATATCGAATCCACTGAGTCCGCGGAGTCCGCTCCTGTTGACAAGCGGAGTCCGCCGATGTTGGAACGAGGATGAGGCATGTTGCTGAGGAGCTGGAGCTGGGGTTCATCAATGTAGGCGGACTGGAAGGTTTGACTCCACTTCGAGTCTGCCTAGCTCGCGAGGAGCTGGATATGGCTACTGATCTTTGTGGGTAGCCGAAGAGCTGGAGCGTCCGCGATCCTTAGGCGGACTGATGATACTGGCTGCCCATGCTGCTGGAGTTCGCCACTGTTGAATGGAACTCGCCACACCTACTGGGTGATAAAGGATTTGCGACCTGCCAGACTGACGAGCCAGGCCACGCATGTTGGGGAGGTGGAAACTAAGGTAGCTGGCTGGCGGCCTGGGGGCAGGTCGCCACTTTTGTTTGGCGGTTTGAATGGTCTTGGCGGATAGACATTTTGAGTCCGTCAACATTGGAGATCACCTATCAGGAGCGGGCTAAGTAGCGGCTTGTTGCCGTCCTGGATGGATAGACATTCGAGTCCGGTATAGGGGGCTCCTGTCGAGACAGTTGCGGTTTAGCTGACAAGTTGCGCGGTCTGTAGGGGCAGACTGAAGAAGAAGTCTGCGGCCCCTACCGACCAAGGGAACGACGTGCGATCTGGGCGGTCAGACCGCTGAGATCGCCCAAGTCGTGATCCTGAGCGGACCGAAAATTCTATCCGCACACCCTAAGACGTCGCGACCTCCAGGAGGAACCAGGAGCAGGCCGCGAATAGCGAGCTTGTAAAAACTCCATCCGTTCAAATGATATATTCTAGAAGGTCCGGCCGGGGCCCCACAGTATATATCACAAAACAGGCGGTGAAGGTACATGATGATACCAGAGTCACGCATTGTGCCTATCACAAAGCATTCTAGCGGAAGCCTAGAATACAACTTGAACTCCTCATGAATGCCCAAATATAAAACTCCACATTTTATATGATATAGGAATGTCTTACAACAAGTAAAAGAGTTGGCCTTATGGTCGTACAAGGCTTGCAAACAGTGGCCTAAACAGATTGGGGCACAGGCCGGCCACAATAAGAGAAAATATAACAAGCAACACATATAGCCTTCGAGGGCTAGCAGCAGTAGCAGCAACAGCAGCATGAACATCAGCCTTTACGTGTCCCGCTTGGCTCTCCAGCACCTGTACAGGGACAATCCACCCAACGGTGGCAAACAAAAGCAACGGTCAGCGTTCAGCTGACCAAATTATAACGACCCTACCCCTTTTCTCGGGGCAGTGGTAATCTTCCCTGCAGGCATATCATATCACAGTATGGCAATATATCTCATCAAAATGTGCTTTCACGCACACAAGCCATCACAACCGTTCGCCACCCGGCCCAACGGTCCGTGCACTCAATGCACATTCTTGGTGTTCTAGCAAAGCTCTTGCCCACCACCGTATCAGGGTCACAACCCAACGGTAAATATCTTGAGCATTGACTCCATGGCGTGCAACCAGAGTTAGTCTTCCTACACCGGGATGGCCCGTAGCCCCCCATTGTGTCATGGCGCGCAGGCCGAAGACTCTTGCTATGCGCTCCAACAGACCGCACCTTTTGGTCTCACGTCGGACGGACATAGCGCAGGTCGGATCCTCCACCCCCCGTTGCTCAAATCGCCTTGCCTTCTCCGAGTACATCGTACTCATGGCTATATCAAAGGCGCGGGTCAGTCTCACCAATCCTGTTCTTGGCACACAGCCTGGGTATTTCTCTATACCCATTTCCTTATCACAGCAGCGGGTCTTTCCTGGGCATCCCAATACTTCCTGTTACTCTCTTTACAGGTGGACACCGCAAAGTCACAAATGTCAGGGGTCTTTCCTAGCTACCATGCCAGTACTTCCTATTACTTGCTTCACAGGTGGACACCCTACGACATCAAGCATCACAAAGGGCCTTTCCTGGTCACACCAGTACTTCCTGTGCCTCATTCATAGGTTGGACCCAAAAACATAACACGGATATTTTCCTGGGCTACCACTCCAGTACTTCCTGCTACTCCTTTTCGCAGGCATAACCCGTTTACGCATTAAACTATACGTTTATCACGGATTATTCTCCGGTTCGTATGCAACATCACCAATCCAAACCAACCTGTCCAGATGGGCTTCACACAGCATGCCTATTCTGTACTCCAATTCCGGATCTATAAGCTAATAAGGGGATTTCATGAATCACCCAAAAGACTCCCAAAATCAGCCACCTCTTGGCGGGGGAATCACAAATATATGCCAAAAGGAAGCCTTCACATGGCTAGGAAGAAAGGTCGTTACCTTGACGACTGCTTCGGTGCCATGAACTCAAAGCTAGCTTGAACGAATCACACGAACATTTCCTCCACAACAACGGCTTCGGATCTCTTGTCGGTAAACCACAGCACCACCAACAATCAGCCCCCTTTCCTCCTCCTCCTTCTTCCTCTCCCTTTCACTCTTTAACTTGTAAAAAGATAAGGCTTAAGCAAATGAGCATATGTTCTCAGTTTTCGGCCTTTAGGCAAAAGAGTAAAGAAGCTCAGCCCTTGGATCTAGGCTGAAGGAATGGACGGCCACAAAAATGCCAGAAAAGCTGAATTTGACCTGACACGGCCTGTGACATGCCCGTGTCCAAGGCCGTGTGCCTCAAGCGGTGGTCAACCGACTCATCCAAACCAGTGACACGCCCATGGGACACGCCCGTATCATGGGCCGTGTCACCCAACACTCCTCTAGACATACCCGTGTCTGTGGCCGTGTTCATCCGCGAAAATAATCCCAAAACAACCCGAGACTTCACACGGCCTGTGACACGCCCGTGTCCCAGGCCGTGTGCCAACACACGGCACGAAGATACGCCCTGTCGAAACTTTTCATCGGGCTGAGTTCGTTGACCCGAATTGACACGCCCTGTGACACGCCCGTGTCACAGGCCGTGTTCAACTTCTCGACACTCGACACCCACATCTCGACACTCGACGATTGTCGACCAAAAGTCGTCGAGCACACGACACGGCCGGGAACACGCCCGTGTCCTTGGTCGTGTGCCTTCTCTCGACACACCGTCGAGTGAAAAACGTCGACACCCAGGCCGATTGTCGACACGGCCTCGATACGCCCTGAGACAAGCTCGTGTCTCAGGCCGTGTCTACTGTTCGACGACCGTCGACCCCAAATTTCGTCGACCTCGCGGCCAAATCGTCGACCCCAGCTTGATATGCCCTGGGACACGCCCGTATCCCAGGTCGTGTCACCAAAAAAAATGCCTGCTGAGAAATTTTGGGATATTACAGAGCTGGCTTCCTTTGGGAAGGATCGCCGATTTCTGGGTTAACATAATCCCCGCACTTTTTTAAGTTCCGAAGGGAGCTTCGAAAAAGTTGGATACCCACGAAAATCGTGATCCACCCCAAAGAAAAGGAAGGGGGCAAGGAGAGATAGAACCTGATGTCTCTCCTTAGAAGGAATTTGTCAATTCTTATCTTTTTCCTGCAAGAGGAAATTTAGCGTAAGTATGTATGGAAGGTACATCTTACGCGTACCTGGATTTGCCTTTGCAAAATGAAGAAGATGTGTCTTCTATTGAGTTCTACAAAATGAAGGTGAGAGGAAAACATAGGGGCATAATAACTTGCAAGTACCTGGTGGAGTCTTGCAAGCACCTGTTATCCTCTGCAAAAGGAAGAGTGAGGAGTATGCCAGAAAGAAAGAAAAAATGAGTTGGAAGTACCTGAAAGGAACTTGCAAGTCTTTGCTGGTCTCTGCAAAAGAGAAGTTAGTGGCAAATATGAGAGTAAAGAAAGTCGCAAATACCTGAAGGCAACTTGCAGGTATCAGCTGATCTCTGCAAAAGAAGAGTTAGAAGCAGACATAATATATGAGAGTAGCTTGCAAGTACCTGTGGAGAAACTTGCAAGCATCTGCTGATCTCTGTAAAATGAGAGTTAGAAGCAGGCATAATTAATGGGAGTAGCTTGCAAGTACCTGTGAAGAAACTTGCAAGCATCTGCTGATCTCTGCAAAAGAAGAGTTAGAAGCAGACATAATATATGCGAGTAGCTTGCAAGTACCTGTGAAGAAACTTGCAAGCATCTGCTGATCTCCGCAAAAGAAGAGTTAGAAGCAGACATAATATATGGGAGTAGCTTGCAAGTACCTGTGAAGAAACTTGCAAGCATCTACTGATCTCTGCAAAATGAGAGTTAGAAGTAGACATAATATATGAGAGTAGCTTGCAAGTACCTGTGTAGAAACTTGCAAGCATCTGCTGATCTCTACAAAATGAGAGTTAGAAGCAGACATAATATATGAGAGTAGCTTGCAAGTACCTGTGAAGAAACTTACAAGCATCTGCTGATCTCTACAAAATGACAGTTAGAAGAAAACATAATATATGGGAGTAGCTTGCAAGTACATGTGAAGAAACTTGCAAGCATCTACTGATCTCTGCAAAAGAAGAGTTAGAAGCAGACATAATATATGAGAGCAGCTTGCAAGTACCTGTGAAGAAACTTGCAAGCATCTGTTGATCTCTGCAAAATGAGAGTTAGAAGCAGACATAATATATGAGAGTAGCTTGCAAGTACCTGTGAAGAAACTTGAAATCATCTGCTGATCTCTGCAAAATAAGAGTTCGAAGCAGACATAATATATAGGAGTAGCTTGTAAGTACCTGTGAAGAAACTTGTAAGCATCTACTGATCTATGCAAAAGAAGAGTTAGAAGCAGACATAATATATGGGAGTAGCTTGCAAGTACCTGTGAAGAAACTTGCAAGCATCTGCTGATCTCTGCAAAATGAATGAGAGTTAGAAGCAGGCATAATATATAGGAGTAGCTTGCAAGTACCTGTGAAGAAACTTGCAAGCATCTGCTGATCTCTGGAAAATGAGAGTTAGAAGCAGACATAATATATGGGAGTAGCTTGCAAGTACCTGTGAAGAAACTTACAAGCATCTGCTGATCTCCGCAAAAGAAGAGTTAGAAGTAGATATGATGAGAAGACTAAGCTGCAAGTACCTGGATAAGGCTTGCAGGTGCCTGCTAATCACTGCAAAGAAAAGACTGAGCAGTAGACATAAAATAATGAGCTAAGCTGCAAGTACCTGGATGAGGCTTGCAGATGTTAACTGTTGATAAGATAAGGTTGATATGATCATATAACAGAGAAAATGCTCAATGAACTTTGCCGATAAGTGAATGAAGATCAAACCCAAATAGTGATCTTCTTGCTACATTAGAGATGATATCTTTAACATGAAGTCCATATCAATAAGTCGAATATTAACTGTTGATATGATAGGATGGATATGATCAAATTAACAGAGAAGAGGCTTGACGAATTCTGCCAATCTTAACTAGATTCCAATAGCATGGCTCGATGATCAAGGAGAGCCAGATTCTTTGATCAATGATTGATGTCATTAACATTTGATAAGAGTAATGAACAGCTTTGTGAATCATCATCTGATAGAGCTTAAGCAAAAAATGAATAAAAGATGAGAGTAATGGAGCTTATATAAGTAGAGAGCTTGTAAGTCATCATCTGATAAAGACTGTGAAAGAGGTAGTTGATACAAAAGAGGTCTATACTCGGAGATGACCAAGAAAGACTGGATGCTGCCACAGGAGATCATCCGTGGGCCTTATGCATCACTTACCTGAGAGAGGTCGTCGCGAGTATAGTCCTACTAATAGCGGGCTAGCCGCGCATCCTTTAGAAGGGCACAAAAGAGAAAAGCACGGGGAATCCTGAGAAGGATCACTAGATGCACTGCTCTTATGCCTCGGGTTACAACATCACTGATCAATGAGACTAGTTACGCTAAGTGGCCTAATGCATTGCTTGTCTGTGGAAAGATCAGTGGAGTTGTGGACCCCGCAAAAGCATGGATTGAGAGCACCATAGAGTGTTCGGCCATCACAGTTGTGAGATGATCGAAGAAACAAGGCTACGCTTGGTCGCCATTGCTTGTCATACAAAGATCACTGTAACTGTAATGTATCCTTAACGGAGCACAGTAGAGCTAACACATGGGGCCTCCCTAGCACACACTCTGTGTCAGATGCCGGCTAGGATCCGAAGTCCCGCATTCCTCCACATGAGAGTTGGATATCCCCCACTACACATATGCGAAAACTCCCCGCGATATGTGGTCATTGTGGCCTTACGCCGGAATCCAATCTCGAGGGGGCCTATAGCAAGACTTAGCGATATCTCAGTGGTTCAGTGGTCTCTTTGGTAAAGAGAAAATAGAGTAAGAAGCACTCCAAAAAGGGAAATGTGTCAGTACAGGATCCCTGAAGTAAATTTTATTGAAATTCAAGAAGGAACATGTAGAAATGTTTTGTAAAGAAAATGTTTGAAAGAGTAAGAGTAGAGGTAACCCATCGTGGTTGTGAAAAAATTTGAAGAACTATGAAGTCCTTTGCCGGCTTAGAATAGTCTTCCAAGTGCGCCCTCATCATCGACATCGAAGCATTCAACAGCATTGTTGACAAGAAGGAGAGGGTGCTCTTCGACTAGGCTCACTCCTCTTGAGCTGCAAGGAATGTCTGTAACTTCTTTGCCCTTTGAGGTTGCTGGATCAGGGTGATCATCTTTGGGAAACAGGTCACGCATCTTACCTTGTCGGAGCATTTATTACATCAGTTGGTGGAGTGCTCGCCAGTTCTCTGTCAGGTGGCCTGGCTCTTTGCGGAATTCACAATACAGTTCTGAGTCTCTAGATCTTTGATTAGCTGGTCGATAAGGCCTTCTGTAGTTAGCCCTATCTTTCATGACTTGGCTTACTTCTTGCATGGCTTCATCTAGTTCGGACTCATGCAAGTCATCGTCTTGCTGTTGATAAACTACAACTGTTTGTGAAGATTGGGCTGGTGGTAGTAGCGACTGATCTTGAGCACGATCACGGCTTGGGACAGGGTATCGATGGCGCTGAAACCTTCTTCCCTTCCTTGAGTGAGTTGGGAAATCATTGTGAGGAGACCTCGGAGGCTGCTTGTGAGAAGGATCTTTCTCTGATATAATCTTGGAGACGAAGCCTGGGTTGCTCTTTTTGCCTCGGATGTATGAGTTGGCTAAGGCAATCAACTCTTAGTACGTTCTTGGTGCTCGGACATTGGCTTCGAATTTGAGCGGCCCTTCACGAAGACCGTGGATAAGAGCCACTCGGTATATTTCTTGACCAACAATCTCGATGTCCAAGATTTCTCTCTGAAATCGATGAACAAACTGAGACCAAGTTTCATTCCCACATTGCTTGATCTCAAAGAGAGCTTCTGGACCGCCTTTTCTCTTGGTTGAGGTAGAGAATCTGAGCAAGAACTCCCTTCGCAGATTAGCAAAGGAAGTGATGGAGTGAGTGTGAAGACCATAGAACTAGTCCCTCACTTGTGCATCAAAGGTTATCACAAGGAGCTTGCACTTAGTTGCATCTGAGAGAGTTTTGAGAGCAACGACTGATTAGAAAGCTTGAAGGTGCTTCATCGGATCAGTCTCTTCAGTGTATATCGGTAACCGAGGCTCTCTGAAATTGGCTGGAGTAGGTTCATGACAAACATTCTCTGTAAATGGCGAAGGCTCTTCCTTCTCTCATACAGCATAAGGATAAAAGGGAGCATAAGCTGCAGCTGCAAAAGTAGCTGGAGGATAAAAGGTAAAAGTTGCTGCAGGAGCAAAGGCAGGAGCTGAAGGGTAATGATGACTTCCCTAAAAGTTGAGAAATCTTGCAGGACTTCCCCAGGCTACTTCCCGGAAGAAGTTTTGACGAGGTGAAAACTCTTCATCTTGAGGTCGCAAAGGCGCTGTAGGCCCTTGCGAAAAGGTTGATGTATAAGGAGGATAGACCAGCGGGCAAGCTGGAGGATAAGCTTGTTGATGCTCCAATGTTGGTGTTGGATTGACCGGAGCAGCTGGAGCAACTGGAGCTGCTGTAGGTTGCATCTGCAACTGGTGGGTGATTGTAGTAAGAATTTGGTTGATCACTTGGAACTACTGAGCATTCTCACGGCGCGATTGCTCGAACGCCTCCTAGAGAGGATCATCTTTAGGACTTGATTGAGCAAGGTTCTCAACTGAATGATGATCTAACATGGCTAACTGTTGGTTTTCACCGTCTGTTCAGATCTGAAGGCCGCGTGTTAACTATTGAAGCCCGAAAATGACACCGCCTAGTTAACATGTAGGAGTGTTCGATCTCACGGGCAAGATGAAGAAGTGGATGAAGGTTGCGGGGTTGAGGAGAAGGAGAGGAAGCTTCTGAGTGCTCGATAGTGGAGAAAGCGCTTGTTCAAGGGTTGCGGGGATAGAGGAGAGGTCTGCTAAGAGGAGCCGGGAAAGGTTGATGATCAATAGAGAAGGTTGATGATCAGCGGAGGAGGTTGATCAGGAGCTGTCGAGCAGACGGTTACTTCGACGGTTGTGCTTGCAGGTTGGCGCCGAGAGAGCTAAACTGAGCTGAGAAGAAGAGAAGAGGCCTCTAGCAGTGACAACAGCTGACTTTGCCAGCCGCGGCTTAAATTTCACTCTTGCGATGGGCTTTCCTTTGATTAAAATTGAATTATTACAGCTTGCTAATACACCTTTACAAGAAAGCAAATAAAGGGGTACAAATGGGAAGCTGGTGGCTAAGGAAAGAGTGCCAAAGGAAGCCGCACGGACTGAAGAGCCAGGTCGGCAGGCCGCGCGACTAAGAGCAGAGGGGAGGCTGCGCGGTCTGGCAACTGAAGCCGGCAGGCCGCGCGCGGTTAGAAGAAGAGGGAGGGCGGATTGAGAAAAGGAATCCGCAGGGGGTTAGTAGCTTGAGCTTGCTGTGGGCTATCTTCGACCGTGAGCACCTTGGCAATGTTGTGCCCCCCCTAAATGAGAGGCATGGGGGTCTATTTATATGCCCGAGGAGGTAACGGCTTGCGGTGACGTTACACCCGGTGAGACAGTAACTTGAGCGAGAAGAGGATGTTTGCCGAGTCCGCAACAGACCGCGCGGACTGTGGCTTGCTTCTGGAATTGATCCTGCTGAGGGAGAACTAGGAAGAGTCCACGCCCACTGAGCTGATCGAGTCCGCGCCAAGGTTGTGCGGGCTGAGGGAGTTACCCACCTGTTGCTAGGAGGCGGGAGCTGGAAGACGAGTGGCGGACTGCGAGGAGAATACGCGGAGTCCGCCGCTACTGAATAGAGCACGCGCAAAGGGTACGAGATGAAGAGGTACCCGCGGAGACCGCAGAGTCCGTACGAGGCTGCGCGGTTTGAGACTGTCTTGAGGTTCTACAACCTGGAGGGCTGGGAGGAGTCTGCCACTTCAGTTTGAGCCCGCGCCAAGACTGTGCGGGCTGAATGAGGTTGACCCTACTGCTGGAGAGAAGCGGGTGCTGGAGGCTGAGGAATGGCGAGCTGCATAGCGAATCCGCCGAGTCCGCGGAGATCGCGCCTGTTGACAAGCGGAGTTCGTCGGTGCTTGAACGAGGATGAGGCCTGTTGCTGAGGAGCTGGAGTTGGGGTTCATCAGTGTAGGTGGACTGGAAGGTTTGTCTCAACTTAGAGTCTGCCCAGCTCGCGAGGAGCTGGATATGGCTACTGATCTTTACGGGTAGTCGGAGAGCTGGAGCGTCCACGCTCCTTGGGCGGACTAATGATGTTGGCTGCCCATGCTGCTGGAGTCCGCCACTATTGAATGGAACTCGCCGCACCTGCTGGGTGACAAGGGATTCACGACCTGCCGGACTGACGAGGCAGGCCGCGCATGTTGGCGAGGTGGAAACTAAGGTAGCTCGCTGGCGGCCTGGGGGCAGGTCGCCACTTTTGTTTAGCGGTTTGAATGGTCTAGAAGGATAGATATTTTTAGTCCGTCAACATTGGAGGTCACCTGTCAGGAGCGGGCTAAGTAGCGGCTTGTTGCAGGCCTGGGTGGATAGACATTCGAGTCCTGTAAAGGGGGCTCCTGTCGAGACAGTTGCGGTTTATCTAACAAGGCACGCGGTCTGCAGGGGCAGATTGAAGAAGCAGTCCAGGGCACCTGCCGACTAAGGGAATGACGCGCAGCCTGGGCAGTCAGACCGCTGAGACCGCCCAAGTCATGCGGCCTGAGCGGATAGAAAATTCTGTCCGCCCACCCCAAGATGTCGCGACCTCCAGGAGGAACCGGGAGCAGGCCGCGTCTAGCGAGCTGACTGCTTTTGGGAAGGATCGCCGATTTCTGGGTCAACACCTCCCTTCCTCTGCCTCGACCACCCGAGGCATCCGGACCTCAAACTCTACTGGAAGCACGACCTCGCATTCATGGGAGAGCTTGAAGGGGGTCTCCCCTGTAGCCGTGTTGGGAGTGGTTCTCAGGGCCCAGAGAATCGAAGGAAGTTGCTCCACCCAGCTACCCTTCAAATTCTCCACCATCTTCTTGAGGAGGTTGACGATAATTTTGTTCGCAGCCTCCACCCGCCTGTTTCTCTTGGGATGGTGGACCGAAGCAAACCTGAGATCAATCCCAAGCTATCCGCAAAAGCTGATGAACTTGGCGCTGGCGAATTGAGGCCTATTGTCCGTGATGATGGCCTGCGACAACCCGTGCTGGCAGATGATGCCCCCCCCCAAACAAAGTTATTGATTACCTCAGAGGTCACCTTGGCCAGCGCCTTCACTTCCAACCACTTTAAAAAGTAATCTATCATAACAAGCAAAAATCTCCTCTATCCGCTGGCCCGGGGGAGATGTCCTACCAAATCCATTCCCCAAATGGCGAAAGGCCAGGGGGCTGTGATAGTACTGAGCTGCTGAGCTGGTTGAAGTTGGAGGGGGGCGAACAACTGACACTTATGACATTTACTGGTGAACTCCGCAGCATCCTGACTTAGGGTCGGCAAGAAGTACCCCTATCAGACTATCCTTCCCACGAAGGTTTTGCTTCCCGAGTGACTTCCACACTCCCCTGAATGGACCTATTCCAGGATCCTCTAAACCTCCCTCTCAGCCATGCAACACGCCAACATCCCATAAATAGTCTTCCTATACAACTGTCTGTCGCGCATAAGATAATAGGCCAACTTGTTCTTGAACTTATTCTTATCCATCCCTTTCGGGAACTCCCCTGAGGAAAGAAAGGTCGTGAAAGGATCCATCCACGAGGGGTGTTGGTCAACCTCCATCAGCTCCCCCTCTTGGATGGATGGATGGAAAAGGTTAGTGATGGTATCCCTCACCCGAGTACCATGCTTGGCTAGCTAATCAACCTGCTCATTTTCTTCCCGCGGAACATGTCAGATGGAGAAGGCCTGGAACATACTGATCACCCCCTTCACCTTCGCCAAGTATAATTAGAGGGTTGGTTCCCTTGTCTCAAACACCCCACCAATTTTAGAAGGCACTACCATGGAGGTAGTGAGGACCTCCACATCATGCACCCCCAGCTCACTGGCCAGGTACAATCCTGCTATCACCGTCTCATACTCGGTCTGATTGTTGGTGATGGAAAAGTGCACCACCATCGTTTGTTCAATCCTCATTCCCCGGGGGCTCTCCAAAATCACCCCCACCCTAGGGAATGCTTTCCTGAAGCATCGTCCACCATTACCTTCCAGGGGACGGGATGAGTGAGTTCTGCCTCGACCACCTCGCCCATGTAATCAGCCAGAAAGTTGGACATTACTTGGGCCTTGATCGAGAGGCGGGGGACGAAAGAGATATAGAACTCACTCAGCTCCATCGACCACTTTGCCATCCTTACCAAATGCTCCACCCCCCCCCCCCCCCCCTCAAAGATGTTGCGAAGGGGGTGGTAAGTCACCACTCAGATGGAGTGTGCCTGGAAGTAAGGCCGGAGCCTTCGACCCGAGATGATCCGGGCGAAGGACAGCTTCTCTAAGATGGGATACCGGAGCTCCGCCTTCCTCAACACCCTTCTTACGTAGTATATGGGCAGCTGCTTCTTCCCCTCTTCCCGAACTAAGACAGAGCTCACTACCTCACCTCCAACCCCGAGATACAAGGACAGGTCCTCCCCCTCCTTAGGCCCTTAGAGTAGGGGGGCCTGAGTTAACTGCCTCTTTAAGGCCTGCAATGCCTCCACACTCCTTGGACCATTCGAACTTTTGGCCCCCTTTCAATGCTTTGAAAAATGGAGAGCACTTCTCCCCAGCCCGGGAAAGGAACTTGCTCAACCCGACCAACATCCCCGTCAGCCGCTACACCTCCTTAGCATCTCAAGGTGATCCTAATTGCATGATCGCCTTGACCTTATCACGATTCGGCTCCACCCCTACAGGGGTGAGAAGATGGCCCAAGAACTTGCCCCTGCATGCCCCGTAAACACATTTCAAGGGGTTCAGCCTCATCTTGTATTTGCGCAAGGTGCCGAAGGTCTCCTCCAGACCCCAGAGGTGGGAGTCCACCTCCCAGCTCTTGATCATACTCCTATGCAACGCCGCTATGCGATGCTTCGTCAGGCGGGATGGAAGACTAGTCGGGCCGCTATGCACCGAATCACTAGGCGGATGGACGAGAAGGCTAGCGGATGAGGTGGTTAGAATGGCAGAATGAGGGTCGAAAGCACCTCTTCGCTACGCACGCCACTAGCAATTGCTAGTGCGGCAAGGGTGGATGGTGGTGGATGGAATATGGCGCAACTCAAGTAAATAACGAAAACATACAATCACATAGACATAATTGTATAAAAACGTTTACACACTAAGCATACTTCATCAATATAAATAAAGTTAAACACCAATATTCAACAAGAAAGCAAGTACAAGTCAAGAGATCGACCGAATCCGAAGTCTTGCTGAGGATTCACGGTTGGAATCGTCGGGTTGTCATTCCGCGTCCAAGCTCGGTCCTCAACTGCTTCCGGGATAGAGAAGGGATGTCACCACCTTCCAATGGCCCGTCTTCTTCGTCTCACGATAGCGGATGAAGTTTGCTAGCTTTCCTTTGCTTGATGGCTATGGCGTCAAAACTCTACTTGAAGCTCACAGATGAAGGAGAAGGCCGAGAGGAAGCTCCGGCTTGGATTTGGCGGTGAAAGCTTGCCCGGAGCACCTCCCTAGGGTGGAAGATGAAGGGGAACGGCGAAAATGGCAGAGGAAATGGGCGATCTGCGGATCCTTTGGATTAGGGCGAGACCTGCACTATTTATACAAAAGCAGAAATGAACAATGCACACGATAACAGGCGCACGACTAGTGGTCGTGCGCGCTATGTCCTATGCTCGTGCGCACTGGAAGGGAATATCAGGAAGAAGAACTGGGATAATGCGCACGAGAAGTGGCGCACGACCAGTGGTCGTGCGCACTAAGTCCAATGATCGTGCGATTACCCAGACAGGACTCCAGAAAAGAGGAATCAATGCACACGATCAGTGGCGCACGACCAGTGGTCGTGCGCAATATGTCCAGTGGTCGTGCGCTTACCCCAGGCTGATTCTAAAGAAAACGTAGAGTAGTGTGCACGATCGGGGGCGCACGACCAGTGGTCGTGCGCATTAGATCCCATGATCGTGCGTAGTATTCCTATTTCACAACCACCCCAGAACACGCACACGACCCCTGTAACGAAAGGAAAAACCAATCACTAATCTGTGCAGACATTCCAGACAATAACAAAAAGGAGTACAAACTATAAAAACAACAAAATACACAACCATGGGCTTAAATGTGCACTTCCTATGGAAATAAAGACAGGATGAAATATATATGATAATGAACTAAAAGTGAAGTGCAACCGTGTGAAAACTAGCCCAGATGAGTCCGAAAATAGGTATATAAAGTGGACTCATCACACCCCCAGACTTAACTGTTTGCGCGTCCCGAGCAAACAAAATCTAAGAAGATAGGGAAAAATACTAGTTAACAAAGAAATTGCGAAACGGAGTACCATGCGAAGTCGCATGCTCGCGTGCGTAAAAATATAATAGAAGAAATTTCTAAGTATACAAAATAGTTTATACTTTTCACAATGCGTATCAAAATTTTATTATTACTCAAAAATGGAATCACGGTGAATCATTCGGTCATGCGTAGGGAGAAAGTAGACTAATCGCTAGGCGAGCATTGCCGAAGATCAGGGCTCCGGATAACCTCCAAAGGAATCCACCAATGTCGGTGACCATATGCTTGCCTTTTCGCATTCTCTCCACGGCACTGGTTTGGTTCACACACGAATCAGTAGGACTTTAGGTGAAGAGATGGGGCTTGGGTTTCGGTGAGGTAAACAAGGATAAATAAGAAGGCTATGCACCTAACCCAAAGGAGCTAGTATGAAGGGAATCCATCAGCTAAGCAAAATATATGCGGGTACACCACACCCCCAAACTTAACTTTTAACATATGGGTGTGTGCACCGCCTACTCCACATATAATCACATTTCCAAAATGATTTTCAATTAAAACTTTTTCTTTTCACTTTTGTTTTCTTTACAAATATTTTTCTCTTTTTTTTTCTTTTTCTTTATTCAAATCATCTTTTTATTTTTGCATTTTCAGCAAATATAACATTGGAGCACATCCACATTTTCACATGTAATAACACCACATCACATCCCAACATGAAAATATAAAACTCTAAAGCTCAACTTGGGAGTGCGAATAGGGTTGGCTTTGAGGCTTTGGTGAAATAAAGGTGGAGCTGAATCAAAAGAATGGGTAGGCACAATGGGGCTAGCGAGGATAAGACGTTAGGAATGGTACAAACCTCAACCGGGACAAAATAATGGCCTACATCACGCTCATGCATGACTAACCTATACCCATGCTTCAAGAATAGCTTGGGGCAAGTTCTTAGCCAACGAGAAAGACTATCCATCCTCCCGACTCGAGCAATACAAAACTAACGGCCGTCTACACACATCCCTAAGCTACCGTCGGATTCACACCAGATTCACCAACTTTTGAGTAGAATAAAAAGTATTTATGCAATTAGAAAAATATAAAACTAAAAGCATACAGAAAAATTTAATCTACTCGAATTTCTACACGAGACGAGAGCAGTTGACTAGGATCACAACAAGGCCAACATTTTACTCCGTCTCACAATCCTATGTCAGCACCATAATTTTGCCAAATCTAACAAATAAATGAGTTTAACTCGCAGCATGCAAAAAGCTAAGCACGCGCTCATGTGGGTGCAGTGGTGTGTGATGCAATGAACTAAGCAAAATAAAACAATAAAGGCTTCTAGTATGCACATGAGATGTGCACGTGCAAAAGGTAACAGATCTCTCCCCCAGACTTAAACTAAGCAACAAATCATAAGATAGAGAAATTAAAATCATACAGAGCTAAGGGAAGAGGTTACCCAATGCTCAGCTAGTGAGCATACCAGAAGACGCGTGGAAACTGAAGCAGGCCCGCCATACGAAGAATCAGAACCCTGTCAATGCAATTTTCCAAGAATACCTGCAGGGGTGAGCTCCGCAAAAACAAAACAAAATATACAAAAAGGAAATGCTAAAACTAAAAATAGACAAGAAAAATAAAATGCAGAAAATGAAAGATAAGTACTGAGGTTATTGTCATCCCAGCACGACTTATTAAATTCTAAACAGTTCTAGCTTATAGGCCTATGAAATAAAAAGTGCACAGGTAATTGTTCCAATATCCGTTTCGGTAACGGGTACCGATACGGTGATAGAGCAGTTACCCCTCTACCTAAATAATAATACCTGCTCCTCGCAGGCAGAGGAAATAGGAAGTAGGATGAGGAGGAGGCCTGGTCCTCACTCATCTCACCACAAAACAAATCCTTGCCTAGCAAGGTATCGTCTATCACAGGCCCGCAGGAGGCGATGGCAATGGCATGAGCACAAAACTCATCATCATCCCAACGTACCTGTGGAGACTCATCCTGCACATGCTCAGATAAAGAAGGGGGATCAAGTAATAAAAGAGAAGAAGAACTAAAATAATCAGAAATAGGGAGAGTGATCCCGGTATCACTCTCAGCAGGATCCAAGCAGAGATCATCGTCGGTATCATACGAGTCGTACCGAGGAGAATCTGAGAACTCGAGGTCCGCGGTGGTAAGAAGAACGGCCTCATCCAATAAGGAGGTGCAAACCTCCGCATCAGAAATAGGGTATTCCTCATCCCACCGGGGTGCGTAAAAGGGTTCCGAAAATCCACCTTCTCCGTCGGAGATAGAGGAATCATCATCCCACTTCGGCGCAACCTCAGGCACCGAATCATCAAAAAGTACGACATCATCAACCGACTCACAAGAAAATGGAGTAGCACAATCCGGCAAAAATTGCGGAGGGGCAAGGCTGCTCTCAAAATCAAGCACTGAATGAGCAGGTCCCATCGCAAAATCATTCGTTGACGCCACCCCGTCGACGACCGGAACAATCTCATCGTCCCATACATGAGCGTCCATGAGTTCCTGCTCCACTTTTTGTTGGCTAACAGCAGAGTGATCATCATCACTCAAGGAAAGCTTGTAAATAGGGATCGAGGGACCCATGAAAGATCTGTATGCGGCTAGAGATTCTTCGGTAATCTCAACAGGTAGAGAATGAGCAAAGTGCGTTATGTCAGTGTATGGGCCAGGCAACACCCTGGTAGTCCTGTCCACAATAGTCTTCCGCGAACGGGAGGTTGTTGGGAACACGCCCTCAGAGGGAGAAGGCTTGCACAAACGAGGGCAATCCTTCAACATGTGGCCCACACCTTGACATAACAAACACCGAATGCAATGCTCGGCATTCATAACAGCAATGGCATCGATGGATCGGCGCAAAGTGTCAAGGATACGGCACTCAGCATCAGAATCCATCACGAACAAAAATAATTACTGAAAAAGTGCTACACAGCTAAAATAAAAAATAGCACGGATCTGCTATCTAAATCAAAAATCAAAGAAATAAGCAAAATAAAAATTATAATAACAAAAGCAAATAAAAAAAATGATATGCACAAATGGAAAAGGGCTTCGATCTATTATCTCCCTCTCCAAAAACTCACACGACTGTGTTCCCCGGCAACGGCGCCAAAAACTTGATGTTATAGATCACGGCAGTGAACCGGTCGCACAAGTAATATAAAATGGGGGTTTTCCCAAGTATCGATCTCACAAGGAACACAGTAAGGTGGAGTTAATTTCGAGGAGGACTTGAGATTGAAGTCCTCAGGTCGGAGCTAACTAAGGGGAGGTTTTGATGTTGCGGAAACAGAAAATAAAATACTAACAACTACTCCTATGCAACGCCGCTATGCGATGCTTTGTCAGGCAGGATGGAAGACTATTCGGGCCGCTATGCACCGAATCACTAGGAGGATGGACGAGAAGGCTAGCGGATGAGGTGGTTAGAACGGCGGAATGAGGGTCGAAAGCACCTCTTCGCTACGCACGCCACTAGCAATTGCTAGTGCGGCAAGGGTGGATGGTGGTGGATGGAATATGGCGCAACTCAAGTAAATAACGAAAACATACAATCACATAGACATAATTGTATAAAAACGTTTACACACTAAGCATACTTCATCAATATAAATAAAGTAAAACACCAATATTCAACAAGAAAGCAAGTGCAAGTCAAGAGATCGACCGAATCTGAAGTCTTGCTGAGGATTCACGGTTGGAATCGTCGGGTTGTCATTCCGCGTCCAAGCTCGGTCCTCAACTGCTTCCGGGATAGAGAAGAGCTGTCACCACCTTCCAATGGCCCGTCTTCTTCGTCTCACGATAGCGGACGAAGTTTGCTAGCTTTCCTTTGCTTGATGGCTATGGCGTCAAAAGTCTACTTGAAGCTCACGGATGAAGGAGAAGGCCGAGAGGAAGCTCCAGTTTGGATTTGGCGGTGAAAGCTTGCCCGGAGCACCTCCCTATGGTGGAAGATGAAGGGGGACGGCAAAAACGGCGGAGGAAATGGGCGATCTGCGGATCCTTTGGATTAGGGCGAGACCTGCACTATTTATACAAAAGCAGAAATGAACAATGTGCACGATCACAGGCGCACGACCAGTGGTCGTGCGCGCTATGTCCTATGCTCGTGCGCACTGGCAGGGAATATCAGGAAGAAGAACTGGGATAATGCGCACGAGAAGTGGCGCACGACCAGTGGTCGTGCGCACTAAGTCCAATGATCGTGCGATTACCCAGACAGGACTCCAGAAAAGAGAAATCAATGCACACGATCAGTGGCGCACGACCAGTGGTCGTGCGCAATATGTCCAGTGGTCGTGCGCTTACCCCAGGATGATTCTAAAGAAAACGTAGAGTAGTGCGCACGATCGGGGGCGCACGACCAGTGGTCGTGCGCATTAGATCCCATGATCGTGCGCAGTATTCCTATTTCACAACCACCCCGGAACACGCACACGACCCCTGTAACGAAAGGAAAAACCAATCACTAATCTGTGCAGACATTCCAGACAATAACAAAAAGGAGTACAAACTATAAAAACAACAAAATACACAACCATGGGCTTAAATGTGCACTTCATATGGAAATAAAGCCAGGATGAAATATATATGATAATGAACTAAAAGTGAAGTGCAACAGTGTGAAAACTAGCCCAGATGAGTCCGAAAATAGGTATATAAAGTGGACTCATCAAGCACCTGTCCCCAGTGATGAAGGAGACATATTCAAATCGGGGTGGGGTGCATCCTGATCTGATGGTAACCTGAAAAAGTATCTAAAAACTCATTACAGGAAAACCTATGGCTGAGTCAACCAGCACGTCGATTCGGGGCAAGGGGTAACGATCCTTGGGACATGATTTATTAAGTAAAGAGAAATCAACACACATTCTTTACCGGCCATCTCCTTTTTTACCATAAATTGGAGACCCAGCTGGGGTATTGAATTTCGGATATAAAGTCGGCCTTTAGGAGCTTGGACACCTCCTCCCTAATAGGCTCAGCTAGCTTGTCCGTGATGGACCTCTTCTTCTGCTGGATGGGGCGAGCCTCCGGGTTCAAGTTGAGGATGTGGAAGACAACATCCACATCGACCCCTGGCATCTCTGCTGCGCTCCAAGAGAAGATGTCCACATTTTTTTGGATGCATGCCAGCATCCTCTCCAGGTCCGCCGGGGTCAGCCCCCTGCTGATGCGCACCTTATCAGTCCTTCCACCCAGGGTGAAAACATCCTTCTCCACCACTTACTCCGCAGCCTCCAGACGAGACTGATCTTCCCATGCTCCAGTGTCCCCGACTCCCGGACAAGGACCTCCACCTCGACCTCCTCCTCAGCCTCCTCCATGGCCATCACCTCGGTCTGCTCTTCCTGAACTCCCTCCGCCACATCCACTTGGGTACGGCTCTCCTCCACCTCCATCTCCACTCCGCCTAGTTCCTACTCCTCTTCCATTCTCCGCTCCATCTCCTCGGCTCCCTCCCGCCAAGAGATGGAGTTCACGACCGTGACGTAACACTCCCTTGATACTTTTGGGTCGTCTCGGACCCGGACCTAGATCCCCTCGGTGTTGAACTTTAGACAATGGTGGAACGACGAGAGGATGCAATGGAAGACGCTGATGAGAGGCTGTTCGAAGATGTCATTGTAGCTATTGGGGGCATCCATGATGACGAACTGATAATTTCGGGACTGCCCCTTAGAGTGACGTGGAGTCTCAATCTTGTTTCTACCTCGTTCCTTTCCCCCGAGAATCCAAACAAAGGCCCATCCGAGGCCAACACCCTCTTGGCATCCACCTTCATTATGTCAAATGCCTTCTTGAAGATGACGTTGACAGAACTCCCATTGTCGATGAGGATACGGGAGACGGAAAAATTTTCAATCGCGGCCTGGATGACCAATGCGTCGCAGAAGGGGTCCTCATGATCTGGCATGTCACTACTAGATAAGGTAATCCTCTTCTCCGTGGGTGGGGTCTGGGATGTGGAGCTAACGCTCTTTCGGTACATTGTGTATAGGCTTGCCTTCCTGGAAGCCTCAACTCCCCCCCATGGATCACTCTAATCCCGCCTCGGCCCCCAACATCAGCCCGGTCCTCTCACCTAACCTCCTCTGCCCGAGGCTGGACTTTCTCGATCCGCACTCCCTGGTAGTCCTCCTGCTGCTTCTGCTCCCTATTTCCTCTCAACTCGAGGAACTCCGGGCACGTGGTCGTAGCATGCCACCTCCTGACCCCTTCTCCTCTATCGTTTCCCCACCTGGCCAACTTCTTCGCAAACTCGGGGTTTGACGCCTCCCCATCGATATCCTTCGCCGCCATCTCCATCAACTCCTCGTAGGAGAGAGGTGGCACCCTGTTCAGCTCCATCCTGAAAAAACCTTACTATAGCCCCAAGGTGAAGGCCATCATCAGGGTGTGCCCTGGCATCTCCTGGACCTGGGTGGCCTCCTCCTGGAACCAGTCCACGTAACTCCCCCGCATCTTGTTCACCTCCTACTTGATGTGGAACAGGGACTCCGACTCCTTCTTCCTCTTATTGGAGGTGGTGAACCTCAATATGAACCCCCGACGCAGGTCCTCGAAGTAATAGATTGAGTTGGCTGGTAGCTGGTGGAACCACTCCCTCGCCTTCTCTTTGAGGGTGATGACGAAGAGTCTGCATTTAAAGGCATCTGGAATTTGCCTTATCAACACCACATCCTCGAACCACTGGATGTGCTGGACCGGGTCATCATTCTTGGTGTAGTAGGACATCTCTGATTCTCTGAACCCCTCTGGAACTGGGGCAGAAGAAACCAGCTCGCTGAAGGAGCTTCCTCCCCCTGCTGGGCGAGCCGAAGGGTTTCGCACCCCCATCTTGCCGAACTGGCCTCCTCTCGTCGAGCCCGAAAAGAGCACTCACCCAGGGAGCCCGCGCCCACTCCCCTCCTCTACAACCTCCTTCCAAGCTCGCCGAGCCGGGGCATCCTTGCCTAGAGCCAGGGCGGCGGTGAATGGAACATCTGGTGTCGAGCACTCGGCTCGCGCGCCGAGTGTGAACCTGACGAGGCCGAGAACTTCCTGCCTAAAGTCCTCAAACATTCCCACCGTAGCTAGAGGGTGAGTGGGTGGTGAGTCGGCCCTGTTCGAACCTTTCCCTTCTCCTCTAATCATCGAGCTTGTTGAAGATTTTCTATGCTGACCACATTCCACGCTCACCGCACCAAAAATGTTGAAACCGGAAACTCGGTCTCTGTGGAGTTCACCCTTGGGGAAGGGGTGATAGCGCACTTACTTCTCTCTCGCGAGCCAAATGACTAAGGGAAAAGAACTGGGGACAGACCCAAGGGCTTGGCGTGGAGGTCCCACCATACACCCGGAAGAGCTTAGAGCGCTTCCCCTCCCTGGACAAATGTCGAGCTGAAGGTATCTCAGAAAGCACGAGAAGTATGGAGCATAAGTAAGCATGCCTTCTGAGGTACCCCCTTGAGTCTATTTATAGATTTCTGAAAACGACCTACAAATAGCAACCTCTGCTATTTTGAACAGCTATGTGCAGTCTAACTAGGTTTGCCAACAACATAACTTTGCTGTTCTGACTGACTATAGACAGTCCACCAGGGGTAGAATGGTAAAAACACATCACAAGAGACTAGACGAGTGACCCTATGGAACCTCCACTCGCTGGGGGAAGCGAGTGCTCGATGGAGCTGACACTCGCCGCCTCAATCCCCCCTGGGTGAGTGAGGGCCGGGACTGCCCCACTCGCCCGCTGCCGGTCGAGCCTCCTGGGGTGAGTGCGAGTCGGCCTGCCCCACTCGCCCGCTGCTCGCTGAGCCCCCGGGGCAAGTACGAGCCGACCTGCTCTACTCGATCCTCAAATGGTACACCCCACTTTGGGCGAGCTGAACTTTTGAACTTTGGCCGACCTGGCTCCTATCAGCCACTAATCACCGGATATGGGGTTGTACACCGTCTGTGGGAAAACGTTCCCAGGAATCCAATGGAGATTTGGAAGATACCACACATTACACTACCACATCAGAGAAAGAAGGCTATGGCCAGGAGGAGCACCCCCACGACTCGAGGGTAGGATCATTAGGAGCGCTACGATCTCCACCAATCCCACTCATTTGTCAATTCACCCAAGCAAGCGAAGGTCGCCACTGCCCCTGATACCGCCCTTAGAGGAAGGGTCACCCACCTGGAGGACCACCATGTGAAATTTCTCACCCTCCTAAGAGGCCTCGGCACCGCTCAAGCACACACAGGGGTTCTAGCACCGAAAAATGCGCCCCCGCCACTAGCTCATGATCAGAGAGCAGAAGAAGAAGAAGAAGAGGACTCTGAGTTTTCGCAAGAGGATAGTATAGAGCATCCCGTCCGCCAAACAAGGGCTACTGAAAATGGTCTGCTTCATTATCCCCAGCGGGCAGAGGTCCCCGAGAACGTAGCAAGGGGAATGACGAGAGAAGAAGTCAGAGAATTATTTGAAGAATAGTTCGGCTAGATAGGCCATAGTGTAGCGCAGGTCCATCGCCAGGTGAGTAATGGATCGCCACAAGAACTGGAAGTGCGAGCACACCTGGTCCCATCAAATCTTAAACTTCCAAGAATCGAGTCATATGATGGAATGGGGGATCCCTTTGAGCATGTCAACCACTTCACCACAATCCTCTGCATCTTTAATACGCCCGATCCGTTGCTTTTCCAGGTTTATCCTGCCACTCTCAATGGGAAGGCAAGAACTTGGTACCACTCGCTTAGAGAAGGCGCCGTCCAGAAATTTGCGCAGCTCTCCCAGTAGTTCCTAGACCAATTCATAGCAAACAGTAATATCGCGAAGGACCCATCCCATCTCTTGGGAATCCTCTAGAGCGAGGGTGAAACCCTTAGGGAGTTCTTTTGAAGGATCACTTCAGAATCCATGCAAATCCTGGGGGTAGACCCAGAGCTCTTACGTGGAGTCTTCGTTGGGGGGCTCCATCCAGGCGGGTTTCATTATGCCTTAATGAGAGAAATGATCCCTAGTTATCCGGACCTGGTGCACCGAGTAGAAGCTCAGATTGCAACCGATGAGATGATTGATGCACATCAGAAATAGTTCGAGGGAGGAGTCAAGAGGAAGAGAGAGGAACCAGTCCTAGGGCATCAAGAAGAATGCAAGGAGAACTTCCGTCACTGGGATCTCTGTGAGGATCGCCCATCTAGGCAGTACGAGGAGTACGCACAGCTCAATACCTTGCGCGCTAGCGTGCTCTATGCCATCCAAGATGACCCAACGTTGCGGAATCCACGAGAGACTCCAGTCGGGAAGGGAGATTAGGGAAATAACTGCGAGTTCCACAAGAAATGGGACATTCCACTAACGAGTGTATAAGGCTTAAGGATGAGATTGAGATACTCATTCGAGATGACCCAAATTTCCACCGATTCGAAGATCCGCTCCTCACGGCCTCTTCGAGACCTGGTATCAGCGGCCTCCCAGTCTCGACGATCGAAGGTCGTCCCTTCTCTCCACAGTATGTCGCGGCGTTGTCAGGGCTTGCCCCCCTCGCTCGCCACCAGTTCGAAGATCCACTCTTCAACACCTCTTCAACACCACGTCCCAGTGGCCTCCCACTGCCAACGATCGAAGGTCTTCCCTTCTCTTCGTAGTAGGTCGCGACATTGTCAGGGCCTACCCCCCTCGCTCTCCACTAGTTAGAAGGTATGCCCTTCACCACCAACCACTCAATGACATCCACTGGACTGCTCAGAACCCACCTCGCACAAGCCAGTTAGAATTGTCCACCCTTCACCCTAGTAGTGTGGAACAATCTGGGTCTTGTCCTTCAACAGTAAACCTCAGATGACTGCCACCAAATTACCGGCACAAAAATTGTGCAGCTAAACATAACAAGTTCTTCAAGAAGATCTCAAAACAACAACAAGACAATCCATCAAAAGCAAGGCATAAAGCATAAAGCTGCTACAACAAAATAAGGACACAAAATCCAATCACAAATATACATCGAACATAATGCAAGTACAATCAAAACAAAATATAGTGAAGATAGAGTCTACTCCTCCTCAAAAAACTCGATGCACTCATCCTCTGAAAGGTCATCAAAGCTAAGATCAGAGACGTCGTACACGATCTTTCGAGATATCATCCGAAGGGTCTTCTCCATCCCGTGACAGAACACCACATCCCGGATATCGCAAAGATCGGGATCCACCTCTCTCATCCAAAATTCTTTACGAATCTCCACAGACAACAAACAATGGTCATGTTTAAAGGTGATTGAATTCTTGCGCACTGTCACCCCCATAAACTTTAGCTCAAAAAGTCGGTCCTCTGAAGAAAGACGTCCCACCTCGGAGTCTAAGTTGGCCACATACCCCAGTGCACTGTCTGCCAAAAGCTTCTTGGCCTGAAGCTCCTCCTAGATCCGCACCATCTCATCCTTCAGGTCCGAATCAACTTGCTGAAAGCGAGATAGGTCACACTCGCGCCTCCCCCTCAAATTGATAAGGGATCTCTCTGCACTTCAAATCTTCTCCTGAATGGAGAGCTATGCATCCTTCAAACTAACGTAACAATCGTTCCAAGTAAGAATAATCTGGGCTTACACACCAATCTGCAAGAGAAAGTAAAACATAGTGAGTTAGGTGCAACCAGTATAAACCAAAGCAAAAGGACAAACTCAACACATTATTCTTCACTGTTAAGGATGAAGATACACACTTCAATTTCACCTAGGACAAAGTAGGCACCCCCTTGACCAGGGATTGGGAGGCAGAAGAGCCCAAAACCTAAATGTACTGATCCTCAAGAAGCAGAGTATCAACCACCTGGAAACTACTAGGGGTCGCGCTTGGACGCCCCTTCTATAGGTCAGCAAAGCGATATGTCATGGATGAATCTCCATGGATCTCAAACACCAACTTTTTCTTCCGATCACAACCTGATGGAGTAGCGGGAGAACTCTTCGGATCAGTAGAAAGGCCACATAGCAGCAAGCACTTTTCTTCCACCAACAAAGAAATGCTAAACAGATGGTCTGCCTATTCGTTAGGAGCCCCGAACCTGAGCATTGGTGTAAAGTCATGCTCGTGGCCCTTCATTCAGTGGTATCAGTCTGGAAGTAAGCTCTAAAGCTCAGGCCACTCCCAGGGATTTTGGATGTACCCATACACTGTATTCCCGTGGTGTCGCACCATCCGACTCTCAAACACCAACCAAGTATTATTGCAAGGAACCTCGATACGGCCAACATCGTTGGCATGAACATCCCACCATTCCTTGAAGAGCTCCAGTGATAACCGCGAACCATGTTCACGGAAGAAGGCAATCAGGCCCATAATGTGCGTCATCACTAAGGGGGTAAACTACGATGCCGGAACCTCGCAATGTTTCAAGATCTCCGTAACTTCTTTGTATGGTGGGAACCGAAGACCGGCCTTAAGATATGATTCATATAAAGTCATTCAGCCCACCGGGGGACTTTGCACCTGCTACTCGCTATAAAGAATCTTGACTTCAAGACTGGAGGGAATGTTGTAGCGCCCCTCCAAGAAGATAATTTCTCTACTGTAAGAGTGGAATGCATACGCATCGGCCTATCGTGAACAACATGCCTCGGAGCCTGAAAAAACATGCGAAAATAAGTTAAGTCTTGTCGAGGGGACAACTCGGAAGCTACGACCCATATGTCTGGAGTAATGAGGCAAGCCGCGCACATGCTCAACGTGTCAAGAAACCCGTGCGAGAATTGCATAGGGTGCACCGCGTTCGTGCAGCGCACGGGACAAAACCCTCAAACAGCTCGCGGGGCGCGGCCTGCGAGCAAGGTGCAAGGAGCAGCCCCCGCGCACCACGCGTGGGACAACCCGCGCGCACCACACACAGGCTGACACAAAAGCATCGCGTATGGGGTAACCCATGCATAGCGCGCAAGAAAACCCGTGTGCGCACACTGTCACAACCCATATTTTCTCAACATTAAATAATATGTCGGAGTAAGAGAAAATATGCGTCTTGATGTCACGGCGTACAGGGGACAACTCCAGATGCTTAGGCAAGAACCTACTTCTAATACTTTTCATGGAATTCTCAAGTTTTTTATGATGAAAATATAGTTTGAGTTTAAGTTTTGATGGCCGTGTCCCTCGACTCACTGGATTAACTTTTCCACGGGTAAAAAAATATACATATAAGCAACGGAAAATACTTTGTTTAGTTCATTTATTATCCTATATGTGTATGAAGGTCCATTAAAACAATCCATGATATGCACACCTCTAGATTTAATATAAGTATAAAAAAAGCTTTTACGATCGTTAAAATAGAGTGACATTTGATTTAAAAGGATGCTATGAGCATGAGATAAGAATATTGATCTTGTTATACTTTGAAAGTAACTAACATACAACCGAGCATAAATCCTTCCTAAAGAGCAAATAGGTAAAACAAACCAGCAAGAAAATAGCATAGCAGCTAGCAATATTCTAACATCTACAATAATTCACCGTGGGCGCCAACAACCTGACACGAAACCACAGAACAAAAATTATGTCTAAACCAAAGTAAGAACTACAAAACTACCTTGCAGAGGTGAGAGAAAAACCACTACTACTGCCGAACGCCCGAGGCCACCGACTCTAGCTGCCCAAACCACTACTACTCCAAGCTTGAGGCATTCAAAAGAAAAGAATGCCTCAGCAAAAATGTACAAGAGGCGACAAAGAGTAAAATCAAATAGTTAGACAAGTTAAGAGGGTTACCAACTCAAACAGACTAGCTGTCAAACCACATCATCTAAATCATAAATTAGTAAGCAATGAAGAGTTCAAAGAAGTTTAAAATATGAGAAGCTACACCAAGTGTGATATAGAGTTATGCTTCATTAACATCTGCAAGAGTGTGCATACGAACAAATGTATAAATATAAGAAAAGACTGATCTGTTTTAAAGCGTGAATAATTAACATAAGTAAAAGAAACACGACACTGAGGTGGTGGCCACTTGTCTAACAAAACTATCAGGCCAAACATCTCAAAAAGGCACTGTGGCGGTGGTCATCTATCCAACACAAACTTACAGTCCACAAGAAGAAAAGAAAACTCACTAGGTGTAATGATTCACAAACCGACACTGAGGTGGTGGTCCTTTATCCACTGCCAACCAAAGGCCACAAATAATCATAAAAATATACCAATAAACAAAAGAAACTCAAGGATTACAGTTGGATTTCCACAATGGCTTAAAGGGAAGAAAACCAAAAAAAATTGCCTAAGGTATACTCGACGGATTTGAAGTTCACCCGATGAAAAGTTCTAAATCTACGCAAATTCGTTGAGAATATTTGGCAAGTTACACTTGACCTCATATCTAAACTCAACGAATTTCACTTGTCCTCAACTCGAAACTCGACGAATGGACTCGACGGGGATGAAGACACTCGATGAATGGACTCGACAGGGATGAAGAAACTTGACGAATTGAAGTTAGACTCAACAAACTGACTCGATGAATTCAAAGACACTCGACGAATTGAAGTTAGACTCAACGAACAGACCCGACGAATTGAATTTAGAGTCAAAAAACTGACTCGACGAATTGAAGTCAGACTCAACGAACTGACATGACGAATTCAAAGACACTCGATGAATTTCACTTAGAAATTTTCCACGAGTTCTACTTAAACCTAGGAAGAAATTTTTCAAGGAAGGAATAACCTCTTTACAGGAATCAAGAGGATTTTCTAAGAAGTAGCAATAAGGAAGAATCGATAAAAATATAAGGCAAAAGGACAAACCACGACGTGCCTCAAATCTTCAAAAAACTGGCCTATCAAGCACTCCACTTCAAGAATCGGCCGCAAGAACTCCTCGTCTACTCTCTTTGAAACTTTTCGGGCCAAAAACAAGGGTTAGGATACTACCACCAACCTCAAAATTTCACGAAATGGAAAAATCTTACCGCGCACTCGAAGAGCCGGGTGAGAGTTTTCCTGATCTATGCTCCGTTGAAGATTTCACCCACCGAAGCTGCTGATATGACGACCGGAAGATTCACAGAGGAAGGTCGCTGCCCTTTTCTTTCCGCCCTCTGGACTGATGTTTGGGGAAGAAGGATGAATAAGGTTTTCTTTTTATAAGTACATATATATAACATTATATGTTGGATCCCTAGTAAGATTTGGGATAGGTTCACTAAGTTAGGATCATGTGACCCACAATGTATATCCAGGGTCATAGTTGTGTCCTAGAGTCTAGGCCAAGTCCTTAGAGTCAACATCACATGTACCAGCTATCAACAAGACTGCCAGAGACTCAAGACTTAGAAGATTTCAAGACTTTGTAAAGTGCGTTCGACATTCTTCGAACTCAGGTCGGCGATTGTTGTGCTCAGCTCGACGATCTCAGAGAACGTTCTCTGAGCTGAGCTCGATGAACTTTATTCTTTGGTCGACGAATTGTTGGACCACTACATCATTCTTTTAAGACTATGTTCTCTAGTCTCAGGTCGACGAACTTAGTTCTCTGCCCGATGAATTCTGGATTATCTACTTCAACAACTTAGAACCAGAAGACTTGTGTCGACACTCAGAGTATATGTCGATACCAACTGAGTCTACACTAGAAACACTTGTGTCGACACCCAGATTATTAGTTGACACTTTGGAAAGATTGTGTCGACACACAGAATAACTTTCGACACCAACTGTGTCGACACCAGAAGCAAGAATATGTCGACACACAGAAGACTTGTGTCGACACACAGAATATCTGTCGACACCAACATCACGTGTGTCGACACATAGGATATCAGTCAACACCACATGTGTCAACACCAGGAGTAATTATGTCGACACACAGAATATTTGACAACTCCAGAAACTCAGCTCGACGAAATCAAATCTTAGGTCGACGAATTCTGGAGACCTTAACTTTCATTTCAGATACAACTGTGAATATTCTAAGTCCAGAATAGTTGCTGAACTCCAATCGACGAACACAGTTATCAGCTCGACGAATTCTGTCATCAGTTCGATGATTCCAGACTTAACATTTATTCCTTTTGTCCTTATTCTATGGCAATAATTTCTGAATGATTAATGATAAAATATTCTCTGAATATTACCATTAGATGGTACATTAATCACGGATTTCATCAGAATTATTATTTTCCAATTTTCCAAGGGACAGTTGGGGAAAGAACTCAATGCGGTTTATTTTCAAGGACCGCAAGCATTGATTGCCATAGAAGGATTCAAATTTCGAAAGGAAATTCCCTCAGGAAATATAAAAAGAGATTTTTATCTCTTTCCTGATACAAGACAGCAAGTAAGAAAGAAATAAAGCAAGCAAGAACAATCAGAGTACCAGAGCAATTGCAGAGACGCAGCAACACAAACACATAGATTTTCAATCAGTCTGTCTTCAACAGTTTCTCTACTCCTTTCACAAAAGCTCTGATACAAAAAGAAGATCTGCTCTCAGAAGAAGAAGAACAATCATACAAAAACAAGAGTCTTCTTACTTCAACATTCCAGGACTTCCAAGGACAACAACTATCAAATATGTCATAAAGATCCTGTAGATAAAGGCTAAAAGCTTGAAGGCCTATCACCCTATAGCAAGGCTTCCATATTTCCCAGAACCATTCAATATCTTAGGGGGAGCCATTTGCTATCATCAATAATCCACAAGTCTTCTCTGATTGTTGACAGAGAAGACATAATCAACTCTCTCACCCCCACTGTGTAAAGGGTTGTCATCTCCCTTCAAAAGTGATTCCTGGTTACAAGTCACCTGATCAAAAGACTTGGGGATTTGGTTTTTGAGCACCTGATCAAAAACTCATTGGTGTCAGGCACCTGATCAAAAACCTGAGTGGATTCCTACCAGGGTGGTAGAAGAGTGGATGTACCCAGGTTGGGGAACCACTATAAATTTCTTGTGTCGTCTGGTTTCCCTTTCTTTTATTTTCTTGTTGTGGCTGTGGTAGTTAGTTTCCGTGCTTTTATATTTTGACTTATTTACTACTGCACTTAGAATAATCTGCATTATCCAACAGAGAATTTTATAAAACTCTAAATACTCTATTCACCCCCCCCCCCCTCTAGAGTATTCCTGATCTAACTGCTCACTTTCAATTGGTATCAGAGCAGGTTCCTTTGGTTGTACAAGCTAACCCTTGAACCAAAGATCCTTTGTTAGATCTAAATTTTACTTTTATTTCCATATTAGATCTATATACACAGCTATGGCATAATACAAGGATTATGCAAGCACCAGACCTCTAGTTTGCAACCTAAATAGGTTTGCCATCTAGAAGGCAAGAATTAAATTATGCATGAATTCTATTGATGAGGATATATACAACTCTATTTTGACAGGTCCCCCTCAAGCCTCAACTTCTGCAACATCTACAAGCACTACTGTAGTTCCACCACCTGAGTGGACTGAAGCCCAAAAGATGGCAAAGTTAGTTGATGCCAAGTCAATGAACATATTGCCTCATACTATGTCAGATAATATCTTTCAGAAGGTGGATGAATGCACCTCAGTCAAAGCCATCTGGGATTCACTAAATCAGATGGTGGCTGGTTCAGCTGATGAGAGAAAGGATAGGAGATCCAACATCATATCCTTATATTAGAACTTCAAGAAAGAAGAAGCGAATCAGTAGCTGATATGTATAAAGGTTAAGCTAAATCATCAATGAGCTAAAGACCTTGGACAAGGACATCACCCTCATAGAGGTGAATGACAAGATTCTGATGTGCTTCCCAAGCTCATGGGATTCAAGGATCTGGTCCATCAAGGAGGCCAGAAGCCTAAATGAGATATCTACAGAATCTCTATTGGGCAAGTTAAAGTCTTATGAACAACTGATCAAGTCCAGGGAGGCAGCAGAGCAAAGGACACCTCCACCAGCCAGAAAAGAGCAAAGTATAGCTTTCAAGGCTGCTGAGGAGACAGAGACATCAACATCAAATGAAGAGCTCATGAGTCTATTTGCTAGAAGATTCTAAAAGATGGCAAGAAAAGACTTCAGAAGAAAGTCATCTAGGCAAGATGACAAACCCAGGTATGATAAAACACCAACTAAAGAAGTGGTGTGTTTTGGGTACAGGAAACCTGGGCACTTCTTCTCTGAGTGTCCAGAGAACCAGAAGAAAGAGAAGAGAAGAGAGAAAGACACCAGGAAACAGCACACCAGCAAACCTTCTTCCAGCAAATATAAGAGGAAGGAAAAGGGTTTTGTGGCTGAAACCTGGAGTGAAACTGAAGATGAATCAACATCTTCCAGCTCCAGTGAAGATGAGGAGGAAGCAAGGGCTAAGGAGGTTTGCCTCATGGCAATTGATGCTTCCAGGAGCAATTCAGAAGAAGAGGAATCAGACAATGAAGAAGCTTCAGATTCAGAAGCTGATAAGGTACTATCTTCTTTTGATTACACTTCAGATTCTTTTTAAATTGAATTTAAATCAATGTGTATAGACTTAATAAATTCAGAAAAAGAGATTAAAACCCTTAGGGAAAATTTAGGAAATTTAGAAAATATTAACTCTGAAAATAACAGGTTAAAAGATGAATTATGTTTAGCTAATCAGCAAATAATATTGTTAAAGACTGAGCTTTGTGAGACTAAACTACTTGAGGAAACTCTTAATGGAAGAAGCCTCAAGTTGATGGACATCACAAGCACTGTGAATACCAGACTTAATGGCAAGCTAGGCTTGGGTGCTTCATCGGGTTTGCCCCCCATTCTCAGGAAGAACATCTTAACAACCCCCATAAAATTTGTCACTGCTAAGGGAAAAGAAAAGGTAATCAATAAACAAACAACAAAAAATATTTATAAATCAATAGGTCAGAAAACCAACAACCAGAAAACCATAAGTAACAAGGTTCAGCAGAATTAGTCGAACTTAGGTCGACGAAATCTAGTCAGTTCGTCGAACCCAGATCGACGAACTCTGAATGCAAATTATAGTTATAGCTATTCATCTAACTGCGATCGACGAATTTTGTATATTTCGTCGAGCAGAGGTCGGCGAACAAGGGGCACAGAAAATGAATATATTTATTCTCTGGGCAGAGATCAATGATCTCAACCCTATTCGTCGAACTCTGGTCGACGAACTCACAGAAATTCGTCGAACCCAGAAAGACTTAACCAAAACTTTAATTATAACAGAAACTTAAATAATTCCAGGAAAGCTTTTAATCCACTAGCTGATTGGGTCATACCACCTAGGAGATATCACCCTCTAGGATATAAATCCCAACCTGAATTTTCTGTAATTTCCAGCTTTTCATACCAGGAAAACAAAGGACCCAAGGTAACCTGGGTCAAGAACATTTAACTGTTTTTCATTACAGGTGAAGAGCTGTCCAAAAGTGAATCTGACCTAGTACTTGGACAGTGGTTGCTCCAAACATATGACAGGCAGTAAGGACATTCTATCCAACTACAAGTCCAAGCTGGGGCCAAAGGTCATCTTTGGTGACTCCAAATGTGGCCAGTCAGAAGGTTATAAAGCAGTGAAGATTGGAGTTGTTACTTTCAAGAAAGTAACTTATGTCAGATGACTCAAACATAACCTCATCTCCATAAGTCAATTATGTGATGAAGGTTATCAGGTATATTTTAGTTCATCTTCATGTATTACTTCTAATAAGGAAAATCAAACAGTTTTAATTGGAAATAGACAAGGCAATATATATTTAGTTGATTTTCTATCTGCCAATTCTGATATCTGTTTACTTAACTTAATTAGTAACCAGAATGATTTATGGCATAAAAGACTAGGTCAAGTAAATCTGAAAAATATTGTTAGGCTATCAAAAGACAATCTTATTAGAGGTCTACCTTCTGGTCCCTACAAGAAGGAAGGTCTCTGCAGGGCTTGCCAATTAGGCAAGCAAACTAAATCTAGCTTCAAATCCATTAATAAAAGTGATTCACCTAGGATTTTGTATTTGCTACACATGGATCTATTTGGACCCATTTTTTTTACAAAGCCTCGGAGGGAAATCCTACACTTTGGTTATTGTAGATGACTTCTCCAGGTTCACTTGGGTATCCTTTCTGAGATCTAAGTCAGATACCTTCAAGGTTCTTACAGATTTTCTCAGGACCATACAGATTGAGTTCTCTACTCATGTTGCATTGATCAGAAGTGATCATAACACAGAGTTTGAGTCTCTTCTTATGCATGAGTTCTGTGAGAAGGAAGGTATCAGGCATTGCTTCTCAGCTCCTAGAACTCCTCAACAAAATGGGGTAGCTGAAAGGAAAAATAGGACACTCATTGAAGCTGTAGGTACATTACTTGCAGAAGCTTACATGCCACTATCCTTTTGGGCAGATGTTGTGAACACTGCAAACTATGTCCTGAATAGAAGCCTGATACATAAGCTAAAGAATAGGACTCCCTATGAATTACTAAAAGGGAAGAAACCTAAAATAAACTATTTTAAAGTCTTTGGTTGTATATGTTATATTCACACAAACAACAAAAGATATATTAGAAAGTTTGAGGCAAAGGCTGAAGAGGGAATTTTTCTAGGATATTTCCAAGTAAGCAAAGCCTATAGGGTTTATAACAAATCAACCTTAAAAATTGAGGAGTCTATCCATGTTACTTTTGATGAATCTAACATGTCTTGCAAGGAGAAAGAAATTTCTACCAGAAGCAACTTGCAGGTACATCACTTGTCTGAGAGTTTGGATGGACTAAACCTTAACCAATAGGTTCCAACTCATCCTTCTCCACAAGTCATTGAAGAAAGTGAAGATGAATGCATTGAAGTGAGTGATATTCCCCCAACAACAAACATAATTCCACGGGAGGAATTAATTCCAAATGCTATTGCAGAACCAACTCTACCAGCTGATCTTATCACACTTAGGGATCACCCCAGATCTCAAGTTATTGGAGACATATAAGCAGGTGTACAGACAAGGCATCAACTCAACCAAGATTTGATGCATGCCTATTTTCTCTCTCAGAATGAACCTCTATCCATCCATGATGCAGAGCAAGATCCCCACTGTATTATTGTAATGTAGGAGGAATTAAATCAGTTTGAGAGATATAGAGTTTGGGATTTGGTTCCAAGGCCTCAAGACTGCTTAGTCATTGGAACCAAATGGGTCTACAAAACAAGCTGGATGCACAAGGAGTAATAGTGAGGAATAAAGCCATGCTTGTTGCACAAGGATATAGGCAAGAAGAAGGAATAGATTATGACCAGGCCTTTGCACCTGTTGCAAGGTTGGAAGCAATCAGAATATTCCTTGCCTATGCAGCTTACAAGAGATTCAAAGTATATCAAATGGATGTGAAAAGTGCATTCTTGAATGGAGTACTCAAGGAAGAGGTGTATGTTGAACAACCTCCAAGTTTTTTTTCTCCAACTCATCCCTCTTATGTTTACAAATTGCATAAAGCTCTCCATGGTCTAAAGCAAGCTCCAAGAGCTTGGTATGAGACTCTAGCCAGCTTTCTGTTAGAGCATAAATTTATTAGAGGCATTGTAGATAGAATACTTTTCACTGGACATCATAAGGATCAAATACTGTTAGTACAAATATATGTGGATGACATAATATTTGGGTCTACTGATTCAAAATTGTGCAAGAGATTCTCTGATCTCATGCATTCTAAATTTGAAATGAGTAACATGAGTGAGCTTTCCTACTTTCTTGATCTCCAAGTGAAGCAGCTCTCTGATGCCATCTTCATCTCCCAAGCTAAGTATGCTAAAGAGCTTATCAAAAAGTTTGGGATGGCTGATGCCTCAGGGAAGAAGACACCTATGGCTACAAATGTTGTAATTGATTCAGATGCACATGGGAAACCTGTGGATCAGAAACTATATAGGGCTATTGTTGGATCCCTGTTATACCTTACAGCAAGCAGACCTGATATCATGTTTGCCACATGCCTTTGTGCTAGGTTCCAGGTGAACCCAAAAGAATATCACCTTATTTTCCTAAAAACAATTTTGAGATATATAAAGGGTTGTCCTAGTCTAGGCCTATGGTATCCCACAGAATCAGAATTTGAGTTAACTGGATACTCAGATGCAGATTTTGCTGGATGCAGGGTGGATAGAAAAAGTACTTCAGGAACTTGCCAGTTCCTGGGTATGAGATTAGTATCCTGGTTTTATAAGAAACAGTCATCTGTATCTACCTCAACTGCTGAGGCAGAATACATTGCAGAAGGTAGTTGTTGTTCCCAGATGCTGTGGATACAAAATCAATTACTAGACTATGTTATCAACTTAAATAATTCAACTCTACTTTGTGATAACACAAGTGCTATAGCCATAGCACAGAGTCTAGTCCATCATAGTAGGACAAAGTATATAGAAATTAGGCATCATTTCATAAGAGAGTGTATAGACAAAAATAAAATTAAGCTTGTCTATATCTACACTGATTTACAAAGGGCTGATATATTCAACAAACCTCTGGATGAGAGAAATCATCTCTTCTTTATAAATCAGCTGGGCATGATCAATGGAGAAAACTTAGTTTAGTTTAAGTCTGCACTAGACGAATTTGCCAAAGTTTGCCGAATGAAGCTCGACGAAGTATGGAAAGGTTGTGAGATATTCGTCGAACGCAGGACGACGAACTCTCTGTGAGTGAAGTTGTTTTCGTCAAACAGAGATCAATGAATTCACTTCAGAAAACTTTCGTCGAACGGAGCTCGACAAAATATATTCAAATCTTCAGACAGAGCTCGACGAATTATTTGACTATTAATTATTTCGTCGATCTCAGGTCGAAGAATTTCTTAATTTTCGTGGAACGGAGTTTGTCGATTCATATTCTGGAAAACCTTATATCTAGGTTTTTCTTCGACCTCCGTCCCACACTTTTTGTTCTCTTGCACTTGATCGCCGTTTGTCTCTCTTGCAGGTGATTCCAATGGCTATTCCAGCAGGTGCCCTAACCGGAATGAAGTTTGACACGGGCTTTGACGTCGACTTCGAATCCTTTCAACATTCAGATCCAATATTTCTTTATATACTGGAACTTCTGGAGGAACAGAAACTGAAAAATTTGATGTCAACTCGGATAAAACTGTCTGCAACTGAAATCAGAGAGTGGGTTTACACATCTACATCAGAGGAGAACACTATGATCGGAACAATTGCGGGTAACTCTGTATCTTGATCTCCCGTTGTACTTACTGAGATTTTTGGTTTGATTAATGGTGAAGAATAGTTAGAAATTGATTCTGAAGAATATGATGAGATGTTAATTTTAATGGGATATACTGGAGATAATCCCCATAAGTTGTTAAAGAAACATCTGTCTGCCGAATTTAAGTTCTTGGTAGATATTGTAGGAAAGGTTTTGCTGAGCAAGCATACTGCCCATGACTACATTACCAGGCACCAGTTCCTGGTCATGCGTGCAGTCGTCCATAAAAGGAAAGTGGATTGGGCACATATCATTTTTGATCTTATTAAGAAAAAGTGTAATAAAAAGAAAGTTTGCTTTGGAAGGATCCTAGGTATCTTCCTGAAAGAAAAAGCTGTTGAATCCCTGGTCTCACAGACCATATTCATTAATGCAAGCAAGAGGCTCACATGCACCTTGTTTGGCAGGTGGGAGAGGACCATAACTAAGCCATCCAAGGCTTCAACCTCTTCCACCCCAGCCTCTGAAAGCACTAGGGCTGTAAGAGCCACTCCCCACCCTGATGAAGAGATCATTACACCCTCATCATCTCTTCCAACTATTCCACCTACACTTCCACAAACAGTCCAAACCATCTCTCCAACTCCACAACCACAACAACAACCTCTACTACAACAACAACACTCTACTCATGTTCCCACTCCACCTACATCTCCACAAATTGATCTTACAGAGATCCCATCTTCCACCCTTCAGGAAAACCAACCACCAACACCACCTTCATCTCCTGTTCCACCTCACCTATCCTTCTTTCCAACTTTTGATCTTCTGACTTTCCCCCTCAATTCTCCTCCTCCTCAGGATATCAACATGAAAGATGTCCCTCCATCATCTCCAACATCTACCCTCCCTCAAAATGTCTCCACCCAACCTTCCCCTGAACCATCTGCTACTCCATCTTTGGACCCCTCCACCATATCTTCCATCATTGCTATCATCACACCCCTCATAAAATCAATCATAACAGAGGCCATTATACCTCTTGCTACCTCTATATCTACCCTCTCTGCTCAACGTTTTGCCTTCACTGCTTCCCCCTCTTCATTCAGGGGCCTGGCTCCAGTCTACACTGAAACCAGGCAGGGGGAGATGCTTAATGAAGAAGCTGCAGCAGCTCCAACAGCAATAGCAGTTCAAGCACCAGCTCCAGTAACAGCAGAGAAAGAAGCACCACTAGCATATACAGATTTAATTCCAGGGGATACAGATTTTATTCCTTATGATAGAGATTTAATTGATTTAATTCATTTCATTGAGACTGACATGGACATTGATGAGTCAGTCCCAGAAGAGATAGTTGCTGAAGATATTCTTTCTATTTCTGAATTCATAATTAATCCCACAATAAACTTAGTTGATTTATTGAAAAGTTTTAATGCTGCCTTTCTGAATTATATTCCAGCAGTACCTACTAAGCCATCCTTGGCTATTATACCATATACTTCTCAAATCTCTCCAAAAGTTGCTAAGCAACTTAGAGATAGTTTTATTATTTCAAAGCCAGCAGCCATGCCATCTCCAGAAGAAGTTCTTTCTGTTCCAACATTTGTAATGGATGACTCACCCATACCAAATCTGGATGATTTGATTTTGGCTGATATAGAAGAAGAAAGTATGGCAGCTGCTGAAAGCACTGTCAGCACCAGTTCTCCAGTCTCTCCTATGGATTCTTCTCCTGGTCCTGCTGAAGTTTCTGCTCAAGCTCCTGAAAAGCCAATCATTTCTGTTGAGGCTCTGAAAGCACTCAATGACCTATATGATAACCCTCAGGGATCAGATAATGATAATGATGATGATGAGGATGAGCAAGATGATTCATATGATGAACCTAAGAGGAAGTTAGTATCAAAGAAAAGAAAAGCCCCTCCTCCTCCTGCTCCTAAGCCTAATCCAAACAATGACACTCCTTATTATATTCTCCAAAAGATAACTCCATACAAAGGGATGCCATCTTAGATGTGGTTATCTAAAAACCAGCAGAAGGAAAGGAAGAAAAGTAGAAGGTACTTCAAGCACATCTTCTCAAAGATCTGCCCCACTTCAAACATATTAAAGACACCAAGGGAGATCATATGGAAGCAGCCGACACAGGCAATACTCTTCAGGAAATCAACATCACCAGTAGCAGTAACATCAACAACAACAGCAACAATCCACTGAAAATCAACTAGCTGAAGGCTCTAAAAGACCATCTTCTCCTCCTGTTCCTTTTGAAGATCCAGAAACAGCTACTACTACTAGAATGGCCAGGTTCCAGGAAATTGTAGGCCTTTTGATGATTAACAAAGCCAAAGCTGAAGGAAAGGATCCTTCTGAATACTCAATAATGTCAAAGTATAGAAAAGAGGATCTTAAAATATTTGATAAAGCAAATAAGTTCTTCAATGTTGATGACTACATGAAGTTGCACCCAGAAGCAGTTGTCCCCAGAGCTACATCTTTGAAGATTATTGGGGCTGCTGACATGACCATGACAAAAGTGCAAGCTTCAGATCCCAAAAGAGAGATTGTGTTTACAAAGCCTGGAGAAAAGAGCAAGCAAGAAATGCAAAAGGAAAAGAAACAGAAGAAGTAAAGGTTGAACACTTTTGTTTTCTACAATTATCTATAACTGCTCTATATGCTGAACAAAGCTTATGTATATATATATCTGCTGCATGTGTTATTGATCTCGGCTAGATATATGCCTTTTTCTGCTTTGTCTATTTTTCAATTTTGATTTGAGTCTATAATTAGTGACCTCACCCAAATAGGGGGAGATTGTTGGATTCCTAGTAAGATTTGGGCTAGGTTCACTAAGTTAGGATCATGTGACCCACAATGTATAGCCAGGGTCATAGTTGTGTCCTAGAGTCTAGGCCAAGTCCTTAGAGTCAACATCACATGGTCCAGCTATCAACAAGACTGCCAAAGACTCAAGACATAGAAGATTTCAAGACTCTGTAAAGTGAGTTTGACGTTCGTCGAACTCAGGTCAACGATTGACGTGCTCAGCTCGATGATCTCAGAGAAAGTTCTCTGAGCTGAGCTCGACGAACTTTATTCTTTGGTCGACGAATCGTTGGACTACTACAGCATTTTGTCAATACTATGTTCTCTAGTCTCAGGTCGACGAACTTAGTTCTCTGCCCGACGAATTCTGGATTATCTACTTCAACAACATAGAACCAGAAGTCTTGTGTCGACACTCAGAGTATATGTCGACACCAACTGAGTCGACACTAGAAGCACTTGTGTCGACACCCAGATTATCAGTCAACACTTTAGAAAGATTATGTCGACACACAGAATAACTGTCGACACCAACTGTGTCGATACCAGAAGCAAGAATATGTCAACTCACAGAAGACTTGTGTCGACACATAGAATATCTGTCGACACCAACATCACGTGTGTCGACACACAGGATATCAGTCAACACCACCTGTGTCGACACCAGGAGTAATTGTGTCGACACATAGAATATTTGACAACTCCAGAAACTCAGCTCGACGAAATCAAATCTTAGGTCGAAGAATTCTGGAGACCTTAACTTTCATTTCAGATACAACTGTGAATGTTCTAAGTCCAGAATAGTTCCTGAACTCCAGTCAACGAACACCGTTATCAACTCGACGAATTCTGTCATCTGTTCGATGATTTCAGACTTAACATTTATTCCTTTTGTCCTTAGTCTATGACAATAATTTCTGAATGATTAATGATAAAATATTCTCTGAATATTACCGTTGGACGGTACATTAATCACGGCTTTCATCAGAATTATTGTTTTCCAATTTTCCAAGGGACAGTTGGGTAAAGAAATCAATGCAATTTATTTTCAAGGACCGCCAGCATTGATTGCCATAGAAGGATTCAAATTTCAAAAGGAAATTCCCTCAGGAAATATGAAAAGAGATTTTTCTCTCTTTCTTGATACGAGACAGCAAGTAAGTAAGAAAGAAAGCAAGCAAGAACAATCAGAGTACTAGAGCAATTGCAGAGACACAACATACACAGACACATAGATTTTCAATCAGTCTGTCTTCAACAGTTTTTCTGCTCCTTTCACAAAAGCTCCGATACAAAAAGAAGATCTGCTCTCAGAAGAAGAAGAACAATCATACAAAATCAAGAGTGTTCTTACTTCAACATTCCAGGACTTCCAAGGACAACAACTATCAAATCTGTCAAAAAGATCCTGCAGATAAAGGCTAAAAGCTTGAAGGCCTATCACCCTGCAGCAAGTCTTCCATATTTCCCTGAACCATTCAATATCTCAGGGGGAGCCATTTGCTATCATCAATAATCCAAAAGTCTTCTCTCTGATTGTTGACAGAGAAGACATAATCAACTCTCTCACCCCCACTTTGTACAGGGTTTTCATCTCCCTTCAAAAATGATTCATGGTTACAAGTCACCTCATCAAAAGTCTTGGGGATTTGGTTTTTGAGCACCTGATCAAAAGCTCATTGGTGTCAGGCACCTGATCAAAAACCTGAGTGGATTTGGTGAGAAAATTACAAAGCACTAAAATAACAATACAATATATTAAGCAATTTAAGATTGGAATTGATACAGTGCAGCAAAATTTCAAGTAATAAAAAAACCGCAAGTGCACGGTGTACAATTGTAATACCTATGCAAGTACGAGTCGATCCACGGAGAAGTTTATTTTTTTCTTTAATCCAGGCGAACTATAAATAAAAGGTTGGATTGATTTGTCCTTAAACAAAACGAGATCTTAATTTGATAAAGAAATGTTGAAAAATATGTTTCGGGTGCAATTTTAATTAAAATATTTAATATATGATTTCGGAGTAATAATTCATCGCATCCTGAAAAGATATTATAAGTTATGATTCACAGAAAAAACCTTTATTTTTATAATTTATCCAATTATTTTGCGTATTCCTTTCCACATATCACATCAAAATCACTTAAGCATGTAATATATGCGAGCAATACAAGACAAAATTTAGGTGATAAAAATCGATAGAGCGCCGCGACTGAGTCCGGAGATATGATTAAATCACTAAGCATATTTTGCATGCAATCGCGCTATATAGCATCGAACTTTCGGAGGAATGCAATATGCGTAGTTGGCAACACAAAATATCAAGATTCATATTAATATTTCCGGATACAAGTCGTATGATTGAGCGAAGAGTAATAAAAATAATCATATAATTAAATAAGTAATCATATCGCACCCAAAACAAGATGAGACTACTGACTCATGATTTGTTTTACAAAAATTATATGAGAGATTATCATATAAGAGAATAAAAACAAAGAAACAATTTTATTGATCGAACAATAAAGACTTACAAAACTTTGCGAGGCGCATACACGAACTTCCTCCAAATATTCTTCCTCTCATACAATGTCTCTCAAAAACTCACAAATAAAATGCAAGCAAACTCTCACTTTCAACTTTCCCAAAATCCCCCCCTTGATCACTAAGACACCTCATTTTATAGAAGAAGAATTTGAAAACAACTCAAAAGTTTTGAGCGGCAAAAATGTGTAACGCCACAGTTAATTCCACCATGAATTTAGCCTGTAACTGCAGCCCCCAATTGAATTCAGCGCCATTTGCTAAAATAATGCCAATAAATTCAGCACCAAGAGGCTGCAATGAACACAACAAAACTGCTGAAATAAATTCAGCGAAACTGCCAAAATGAATGCAGCAAAACTGCTGAAATAAATTCAGCGAAACTGCTGAAATAAATTCAGCGAAACTGCTGAAATAAATTCAGCAAAACTGCCAAAATGAATTTATTTCAGCAGTCCATGGTGTTGACTCCAATCAACACCCGAAGCGAGTGTTCGAACCATTGAGCTCGATCCATCCTAGCCATGTCGTCTTCTTTCTTGCCTTTGCGTCTGAAATCTTCACCATTTATCTATCTCTTTTAGAACTTATTTTTAGAGTCTACAATTACACAAATAATAACCCCGTGAAAAGCATCATTTACATAAAATATAATAAAATAAGATATGAAATAAATAAACAACATATGTGTACTAATAAATGAAAATGTCACGAAAAACATCCTAAAATATTATAAAATATGCGGATTTTTGTGATATCATCACCCCTCCACACTTAACGTTTTGCTCGTCTCGAGCAAAAATAACTAGATAAATATTTTTTCGTAGAATAAATGATTACACTTAGCATTTGCAAGAAGCCTTTAAACCCCTAGGGTACCCTAGTGGACGAGTTGTGTCTCGTGAGAGTTTTTAGAGAATTGCACCCACAAAATTCAAACATCAGTTTCCAAGTACGTTAATATCTAAATATTTCATAAGAGAACTTTGGAATTCATAAACAACATGGACAATTAATTTCATTTTTAAGGCTATAGATCTAGACACTTCACTAAATAAAGTCAAATTTTCTCATCCTCTGACCACATATTAATTACATATATATCTCATATAATATGTCAACAATTCTATGTGAGAGAGCTAATTTTATAATATTAGTGATGTCTTTTTAGCTCAATTGATATTTAATCAATCTCATAATCTAGAGGTTATAAATAAGCTCAATTTCTGAGAAAAATAATCTGAATTAGTGCAAAAGACAATTTTCGTAAAGACAAGTTAAGAAATTCTCTTAATATTGAACTCGTAGAATAAAAATATTGAAGTCATAAAGATGATTGTTTTATCACTTGAGTTTCATGAAAACATAAATTAAGCTATGATTCTAGAAAAAGCTAAGAGCCAGATGTTCCCCAATAATAGTATAAGATAACTCCCTAGGTGCCTCAACATACAATGCCCATCAGGTCTTATCAGACACTGAGGTAGAGCTAGTGAAGGAGTAAACCAAAGAGTTCTTATAACATTTATATAAGTTTTCCAAAAATAATAATTCCTAGGTGCCATAGCCCACAATGCCTATTAGGACTTATCAGGGACTAGAGTAGTGCTAGGAGAGATCTTTAATTACCTAGGTGCCATAGCCCACAATGCTTATTAAGACTTATCAGGGACCATGGTAGTGCTAGGACTTTATCAATTCTGAATTTTATTTGATCTCATATTATATTGAAAACAACAGATATAAAATAATTATAAGGGGACAAAAAGCCAGAGAATTATTTAACTGGGATAGCTAACTAATGTAATTAGAAAGTTAAATGACATGTTATTATCTTTATGAATACATTATAAAAATTCTCTTAATCAATCTTAAGTGTATTAATCAACAAGATTTATTATATTCGTCTTAAACACTAATAAAGATTACACGACTCATAAAAAGAATTCAAATATGAGCCTACTAGAAGTAAAAGAAATCATAATATCCAATTGATTATTTAAATTAAAATCATTTAATGGAAGCACTTTCAACCTAGAATTAAGTCCACATACATGAGATACATACTCCCTTAATACATGATTATTGATGATTATTATCAACTTTACATTTTCTCAAGTGTCATGAAATCAAACCATTATTGCCCAAGAATTTCAGAATTCAATAATTCTCTCTTTTTTTTAATCATTTAGAAAACACAATTTTTTTTTAAAGAAGTATGAAGAGAATCTACCCCTCCACACTTATTTTTGTGATCGTCCACGAGCATTAAAACCATAAGATAAAATGAAATCTTCACTTTGTTTTTCCTTTTTTTTTTAACATAATAAAAGAAATTTTAATATGTACATAACAAAATAAAATAAAAACAATTAGTGAAGATATGAGGGCTCATGAAGACTCACGATCTCAAACGCCTCAATATGCTCATATTCCAGAAAATGTTTGAGTCTATGCCCATTAACAGTAAAGATATTACCTTTACTTAAATCCTTAATTTCAATAGCACCATTTGCAAATACATTTTTTACTAGATAAGGTCCGGTCCATCTAGTTTTTAATTTCCCAGAGAATAGATGTAATCTAGAATTATAAAGTAATATTTTATCTCCTATAGTAAATATTTTTCTAGAGATAAATTTATCATGAAATAGTTTGGTCTTATCTTTATATATTCTAGAGTTTTCATATGCATCATTTCTTAGTTCATCTAATTCTGTTAATTGTAACTTTCTTTGGGCTCCAATCTTATTTTCGTCAAAATTTAATTTTTTAATTGCCCACATCGCACGATGTTCTAATTCGACAGGCAAATGACAAGCTTTTCCATACACAATCCGATAGGGTGACATACCTAGATTTGTTTTGAATGCCGTCCGATAAGCCCATAAAGCATCAACTAACTTCAATGCCCAATCCTTTCGATTTGCACTTATCGTCTTTTCTAGAATTTCCTTTATTTGTCTATTTGACACTTCCACTTGACCACAAGTTTGTGGGTGATAAGGTGTTGATAGCTTATGTGTAATTCCATACTTTTTCATTAAAGTCTCAAATGAACGATTACAAAAATGTGTCCCATTATCACTAATAAAAGCTCTTGGAGTACCAAATCTAGATAAAATATTTTATTTAATAAATTTAATCACAACCTTGCTATCATTAGTTTTAGATGGTATTGCCTCAACCCACTTAGACACATAATCCACCGCTAGTAAAATATAATAATATCCAAATGAATATGGGAATGGACCCATAAAATCAATTCCCCATACATCAAAAATTTCTACTACTAAGATTGATTGCTGAGGCATTTCATTTCTTTTGGTTATTCATCCCATGTGTTGACATTTATTACACATTTTACAATATTCAAATGCGTCTTTAAATAAGGTGGGCCAATAAAATCCGCATTGCAAGACTTTTGAAGAAGTTTTCTTAGCGCTAAAATGCCCCCCACAAGTTTGATCATGGCAGAAGGATAATATGCTTCTAAACTCCTCATTCGGAACACACCGTCTAATGATTTGATCGGGACAATATTTAAATAAATAAGGTTCTTCCCAATAAAAATATTTCACTTGTGAGAAAAATTTATCTTTGTCTTGTTTCGTCCAAAATGATGGTGTCTCTTTTGTGACTAAATAATTTACTATATCAGCAAACCAAGGAGTTTGAGAAGCCACATAAACTTGTTCATCCGGAAAGTTTTCATTAATCGGTATTGTATCGGACTCCTCATTCTTTAATCTAGAAATATGATCAGCTACTACATTTTCACACCCTTTTTTATCTCGTATTTCTAAATCAAATTCTTGTAGTAGTAATATCCAACGGATTAACCTAGCTTTAGCATCTTTTTTTGATAAAAGATATTTAATTGCAGCATGATCAGTATATATTATAATATGAGATCCTATTAGATATGATCTAAATTTTTCAAGGGCGAATACCACAGCTAGGAATTCTTTTTCAGTAGTAGTATAATTTAGTTGCGCATCATTAAGAGTCCTACTAGCATAATAGATAACATATGGTTTTTCATTTATATGTTGTCCTAGAATGGCACCTATAGCATAGTCAGAAGCATCACACATAATTTCAAATGGTTTATTCCAATCTGGTGCTTGAATTATAGGGGCAGAAGTTAGTTGTTTTTTTAAAAATTGGAATGCTTTATAACAATCATTATCAAAATTAAAGTGCTCGTCTTTACCTAAGAGTTTAGTCAAAGGTCTAGTTATCTTGCTAAAATCCTTTATAAAGCGTCGATAAAAACCCGCGTGACCTAAAAATGCTCTTATCTCTTTAGCAGATTTTGGAGGAGGAAGTTCAGATATAACCTCAACTTTTGCCTTATCGATCTCTATTCCTTGGTTGGAAATTATATGTCCTAAAACAATTCCACGTTTCACCATAAAATGACATTTTTCCCAATTAAGCACAAGATTTTTCTCTCTACATCTTATTAATACTAACTCTAAATGATTTAAACAGTCGGAGAATGAACCTCCATAAATAGAAAAATCATCCATGAATATTTCCAAAAATCTCTCAACCATATCGGAAAATATACTCATCATGCACCTTTGAAAGGTGGCAGGTGCATTGCACAATCCAAAAGGCATGCGGCGATAAGCAAATGTTCCAAATGGGCATGTAAAAGTTGTTTTTTCTTGATCTTCCGGTGAGATAGGGATTTGGTTATATCCAGAGTAACCATCAAGAAAACAATAAAATCTATGTCCTGCTAACCTCTCTAGCATTTGGTCAATAAAGGGTAGAGGGAAGTGGTCTTTCCTAGTAGCCTCATTAAGTTTTCCGTAATCGATGCAAACTCGTCATCCAGTTTGTGTGCGAGTTGTGATTTGCTCATTATTATTATTTGTGATTACAGTGATTCCGGATTTCTTAGGTACAACATGAATCGGGCTAACCCAAGGACTATCTGAGATGGGATATATTATTCCGTTATCCAACAATTTAATAATTTCTTGTCTTACCACTTCTTTCATTGTCGGATTTAGTCTTCTTTGAGGATCGCGTTTAGGTTTTGCATTTTCATTCATATGAATTCTATGTTGTACTATGGTTGGATTAATCCCCTTTATGTCTCCCATAGTCCATCCAATGGCTTCCCTATTAGTTTTTAGAATTTTAATTAATCTTTTAGTTTCATCTTCGTCTAAATCTTTTGCTATTATAATAGGAAGTGTCTCTTTTTCACCTAAATAGGCATATATCAAATGATCGGGCAATGGTTTAAGTTCTAATTTAGGTGCTTCGATCATGGAAGGGAGGCTAGGGGGACTAAGTTCTTCACTCAAGCATTCCGGAAATAGAGATCGATAATAAATTTACGTCGGCTCCTAGGTCTAGTAAAGCTCTATTAATAAATTTATTACCTATATTACACGAAATAGTCGGACATCCGGGGTCCTTATATTTAACTGGGATTGTGCTTGTTAATACATTTGATATATTAGAGGCTAAAAATACTTTCTTAGGTACGTGAGTTTGTTTCTTCTTGGTACATAAATCCTTAAGAAATTTTGCATAATTTGGCACTTGTTGAATTGCATCAAGAAGAGGAATATTAATTTTACTTGCTTGAAAACCTCTAACATTTTTTCCATTTGCATAGAATTTTTATTACCTTTTAATCTTTGTGGATAAGGAGCTTTTAATTCTTGAATTTTATCTTCATTTGATGATATTTCAATTGATTCTTTAAGAGGTATTTCATTATTTGTAGTTGTTTCAATTGTGGTTTCAGGCTTCTCATTGCATTGTTCTACTTTATTATCCACTTTTTTACCGGATCTTAAAATTGTTATAGCATTGACTTGACTCTCTTTTATATGATTTAAAGCCTTATGATCTCTTGGATTAGTGATTGGTTGGCTGGGAAAGGTTCCTCTCTCTCTCTCGCTAATTTGAGATGCAATCTGCCCAACTTGTTGTTCTAATCTAGCTATGGCTTGTGAGTTAGTATTCATTATTTGACTAGATGTTTGTATGAATTTAGTAAGGGCTTCAGATGTTTGTGATGTTGTTTTCGCTAAAGCTTCTACACTTTTCTCTAAATCAGAAGTTTTATGATTAAATCCAGGAGGTTGAAATTGTTGATTATTAAAATTTTGAAATTGTTGTTCTTTAAAATTTTGATTTAATGGTTTGGAGTTATTATTATTATTGTTATTATTATAACTTTGTGATTGAAAGTTTGAATTACCATTTTGTTTCCATGAAAAATTTGGATGATTTCTCCAGCCTGGATTATAATATTGAGAATATGGGTCATTCTTGGGGTTTTGAAAGGTAGCATTCATTTGTTCATAATTTAAATTACTTCCTAAATAAGGGCACTCTTCTCCTATGTGTGAAGGATCTTGACAATTAGGACATACAAAAATTTGATTAACTTGTTTATTCTTAAGGTCTAATTCATCCAATCTACGGACAAGTGCATCAATCTTAGCCTCACACGCAGTAGTAGGGTCAATAACATGCATACCATTTTTATAGGCCATTGATTTTTCATTAATCGATTTATTAGACCTATCATAAGAGTTCTCTTCCCATTGCCCAGTTTTCTCTGCTAAATTTTCAAAAAATTCCCAAGCCTCATCTTCACTTTTATCCATAAAATTTCCTTGACACATAGATTCTAGCATAGTTTTTGTGTTAAAGTTTAAGCCTTCGTAAACAATTTGACATAGTCTCCATTTTTCTATAGCATGATGAGGGCATAATGTTAACAAATTTTTGAATCTATCTATATACTTCCAAAATGTTTCCCCAGGAATTTGTGAAAATTGATTTATTTCATTCCTAATCTTTGCAGTTTTATGATTAGGATAAAATTTTCTAAGAAATACTTTAATAAACTCATCCCAAGTATTTATAGAATCTATGGGTAAACTATGCAACCATTTCTTAGCATAATCCTTTAACGCAAAGGGAAGGAAACGAAGCTTAAGTGCATCTTTAGTTAAATTTTGTAATTTCATCACAAAACAAACCTCTTCAAATTCACTTATAAAGATATACGCATCTTCGTTATCGGCTCCTAGAAATTTTGGTAGCATATTCACATAGTGAGGTTTTATTTCAAAATTATTTGCAGTAGATATAGGTAATCTAATACATGAAGGTAGTGATGTTCTCATTGGATAACACCTATCACGTAGAGCAACATTTGGATTCGCTTCAGCCATAACTAAAATTTCAAATTCAGATCTTACTAAGCGTTTTGTCGAATCTCTAGTCCAAATGTGCATACACTATGAGGATGAAGATTGATGATTCAAACTAAATTGATCTTTAAGAAAAAATCTTAAAGATCTGAATAAAGATGAAATATACTGGCTCACCCCTAACCGTTTTCCTAGACACCAACTAGTTAGGAAATTTTTAAAAATGTAAATTAATTAACCGTTTTATGATAATTATTTTCAAATCTAATAATTCGAAGTACTAAAGAAAAATAAAAACTTCCCCGGCAACGGCGCCAAAAACTTGGTGAGAAAATTACAAAGCACTAAAATAACAATACAATATATTAAGCAATTTAAGATTGGAATTGATACAGTGCAGCAAAATTTCAAGTAATAAAAAAAACCGCAAGTGCACGGTGTACAATTGTAATACCTATGCAAGTACGAGTCGATCCACGGAGAAGTTTATTTTTTTCTTTAATCCAGGCGAACTATAAATAAAAGGTTGCATTGATTTGTCCTTAAACAAAACGAGATCTTAATTTGAGAAAGAAATGTTGAAAAATATGTTTCGGGTGCAATTTTAATTAAAATATTTAATATATGATTTCGGAGTAATAATTCATCGCATCCTGAAAAGATATTATAAGTTATGATTCACAGAAAAAAACCTTTATTTTTATAATTTATCCAATTATTTTGCGTATTCCTTTCCACATATCACATCAAAATCACTTAAGCATGTAATATATGCGAGCAATACAAGACAAAATTTAGGTGATAAAAATCGATAGAGCGCCGCGACTGAGTCCGGAGATATGATTAAATCACTAAGCATATTTTGCATGCAATCGCGCTATATAGCATCGAACTTTCGGAGGAATGCAATATGCGTAGTTGGCAACACAAAATATCAAGATTCATATTAATATTTCTGGATACAAGTCGTATGATTGAGCGAAGAGTAATAAAAATAATCATATAATTAAATAAGTAATCATATCGCACCCAAAACAAGATGAGACTACTCACTCATGATTTGTTTTACAAAAATTATATGAGAGATTATCATATAAGAGAATAAAAACAAAGAAACAATTTTATTGATCGAACAATAAAGACTTACAAAACTTTGCGAGGCGCATACACGAACTTCCTCCAAATATTCTTCCTCTCATACAATGTCTCTCAAAAACTCACAAATAAAATGCAAGCAAACTCTCACTTTCAACTTTCCCAAAAATCCCCCCTCCTTGATCACTAAGACACCTCATTTTATAGAAGAAGAATTTGAAAACAACTCAAAAGTTTTGAGCGGCAAAAATGTGTAACGCCATAGTTAATTCCACCATGAATTTAGCCTGTAACTGCAGCCCCCAATTGAATTCAGCGCCATTTGCTAAAATAATGCCAATAAATTCCGCACCAAGAGGCTGCAATGAACACAACAAAACTGCTGAAATAAATTCAGCGAAACTGCCAAAATGAATGCAGCAAAACTGCTGAAATAAATTCAGCAAAACTGCCAAAATGAATTTATTTCAGCAGTCCATGGTGTTGACTCCAATCAACACCCGAAGCGAGTGTTCGAACCATTGAGCTCGATCCATCCTAGCCATGTCGTCTTCTTTCTTGCCTTTGCGTCTGAAATCTTCACCATTTATCTATCTCTTTTAGAACTTATTTTTAGAGTCTACAATTACACAAATAATAACCCCGTGAAAAGCATCATTTACATAAAATATAATAAAATAAGATATGAAATAAATAAACAACATATGTGTACTAATAAATGAAAATGTCACGAAAAACATCCTAAAATATTATAAAATATGCGGATTTTTGTGATATCATCAGGATTCCTACCAGGGTGGTAGAAGAGTGGATGTACCCAGGTTGGGGAACCACTATAAATTTCTTGTGTCGTCTGGTTGCCCATTCTTTTGTTTTCTTGTTGTGGATGTGGTAGTTAGTTTCTGTGCTTTTATATTTTGACTTATTTACTACTGCACTTAGACTAATCTGCATTATCCAGTAGAGAATTTTATAAAACTCTAAATACTCTATTCACCCCCCCTAGAGTATTCATGATCTAACTGCTAACTTTCATTATATTATTAATATAATAACTGGAAAAACTCAAACGACAAGAGTGACCAAATTACCTAGGTTTCAAAAAAAAAATGCACCAAAACTAAATGTCGGTGCTACGAATCCAACGACAAAGTTGAAATCAGAACGTGACGAGCCAAACTCGAGATAAAAATTCATGAAATTAAAACCACAAAAATTCCTATAAAATTCACCGAGACTTCAATTAAGCCCTGATCGCGGCGAAACTTCACAAGCACGCTTAAAATTAACCACTTTAATTTTTCCAATTCAAAAACTTTAATTCCGATGAGTCAAAAAACCTGGCCGACTCGCCCCAACGAGCAAAATCACGCACTAACGATGACACACCATTAACTATGTGTCAACGTAACGCCCTTGCGTCACTAATATGCCACTAAAGATGTCAAAATAATAAGTGAAAATTCAGGGGCGTTACAGCCAATCCTCCTGAAAAGAAGTTTCGTCGCAAAACTTGATACCAAATCGAATCTAAAACAGAAAAGAAATAATCAAAGGTTACTGTATAGAAACACTTACCAAAGAAAGCTAAGAGAAAAGGTGAGGATGAGACTCTCTCACAGCTGATTCCAACTCTCAAGTCGCGCTCTTGACGTCTTGGTTTCGCCAAAGAACCTTGACCATGAGAATCGTCTTCCTCCGCAACACCGGATCCTAAGTCTCCAAAATACAAACAGACTCTTCAACATAAGAAATATTAGCGTGCAACTGAGGCACCAAGTGAAGGACATGTCGGTCACAAAGCACACACATTCGTAACTGGCTCACATAAAACACATCGTGAACACTAGGGAAAGTATCGGGAAAATCCAGCCTATAAGCTGACACTCTGATACACTCAACAACTGGAAAGATCCCACATACCTGGGATCCAACGAATCTCTTAACACCAGGTATCAGAGAAACCTTCATAAAAACCATGTCTCCAACTGCGAACTTCAGATTAACCCTTTGTCGATTTGCATACTTTTTCATAACGCTCCTATGCCATACGAAGCATTTAACGAATATGTGTTACAGAAATACTAATTTCTTCCAAGGCTTCCAGACCTAACAACGGTCGCTCACCAACCTCAGCTCAAAACAAGTGAGTTCGACAGCGCTTCCCATACAAAACCTTGAAGGGGGTCATCTGCAAACTTACCTAATAAATGTTATTATAAGCAAACTCCATCAGTCCAAGATGCTCATCCCAGGCTCCACTATGGTCCAGGATGTAACATCTAATCATATCTTTCAAAATTTGATTAACTCTCTCCGTCTGACCATTGCTCTGCGGATGATAAGCGGTTGTATACCTGAGTTCAGTGTCCAACCCTTCTTGCAGACTTTGCCAGAAGCATGACATAAATCTGGAGTCTCGATCTGACACAATACTTACCGGCACTTCATGCAGTCTGATGACTTCATCCAAATAAAATTCTGCTATCTTCTTCATGGAATAGCCAATCTTAAAAGGCATGAAGTGAGAACACTTCGTCAATCTATTAACTATGACCCACACAGAATCATGCCCTCGAGGAGATCTTGGCAACTCGGTAATAAAATCCATAAAATGCTCTCCCACTTCCAACTTAGAATATCCAAAGACGTCAGCTTGCCAGCGGGTCTTCTATGATCTGCCTTAATGTGCTTGCAAGTAAAGCACTCAGACACGAACTTAGCTATATCGCTCTTCATCCCATACTACCAAAGAATCTGCTTCAGATCTCTATGTGCGAACAGAAAACAAACAGACCGAAACTTTGGAGTAACAAAATTTTTATTATCCAAAAATGTGAGTATTACAAAGGTATAACCTCCCTTTTATAGAATGGAGTAGATGAGAGAGATTACAAATAAGCAATGTGGGACTAAATAATTACAAGTATATGAGACTTTACAAATAAACAAACCAAACAAGTCGCGCAGTTAGATGAGTAGGCTAACCCTCAATAACCACCAGAAGGAGAAAACAAGTTGCCACAAAGAATAAGCCGCCACAGGAGACTGCCAGACCGCCGGTCTCCAAGTTGTCTGAGACAAACTGCCAGACCGCTTGGATACCGAACAACAACAGCCCGACAGACAACCCGCTGAGATAAACCGCCAGACCGCCCGACCTCCGAACAATAACAGACCACCTGTCCTCCATACTGCAACACTCCACCTCAAGCTGGAGTATAAATATCAATCATGCCCAGCTTGTCGCAAATGTGAAAAAAGGAAGCGGACACCGGCTTGGTGAGATATCTGCCAACTCGTTGTCAAAAGTGACGAACGGAGTACAAATATATTTCTTCAAGATCTCTTCCCGAATAAAATGACAGTCGACTTCTATGTGTTTTGTTCTCTCATGAAAGATCGGATTTTTGGAGATGTATATCGTGGCCTTGTTGTCACAGAACATAGGAAGAGGATAGTTGTAGACCTCTCCTAAGTCAAGTATGAGAGCTCGTAACCATTTCAACTCACATGTGGTCGACGCCATACTATGATATTCTACTTTTGCACTAGACCTGGAGACCACGGACTATTTCTTGCTCTTCCAGCTCACAAGATTTCCTCCAACAAATGTGCAAAAGCCCGGCGTTGACTTGCGGTCTCCTTTGTCATCAGCATAGCTCGAATCTGAGTACACTTCAACCCCCAAGTGACCATTCTTCTGAAAAAGAATTCCTTTCCCTGGAGCTGCTTTAACATACTCCAATATCCTTAGGGCAGCCTGTGGATGGCTCTCCCTAGGAGCTTGCATGAATTGGCTCACCTTGCCTACAACATAGGAGATGTCTGTTCTGGTTACCGTGAGATAAATGAGTTTGCCAACCAGACGCCGGTACCTCGTAAGATAGATAGAACAGGCGAGTCATCTGTCCAAGTTTTATCTTCTCCAGCAGCCATGGGACATCGGGCAGTTTTAGCACCAGTAAATCCTGCCTCTTTTAAAAGATCAAGAGCATACTTCTGTTGGGAAAGGACCATGGAGTTGGACTACCTGGAGATTTCAATCCCCAGAAAGTATTTTGGGGAGCCCGTATCCTTCGTGACCAGGTATTGACGGAGGTGTTTCTTTGTCAAAGCTACCCCAGCCTGGTCATTGCCAGTAAGAAAAATGTCATCCACATATACAGCAAGAACCACCAGACCCGAGGAGGTTTTGCCAATGAATAAGGAGTGATCGGCTGAACTTCTTGCAAAACCAATGGCCGCAACAATGCCGCTAAACTTTTCAAAACAAACCCGAGGGCTTTGATTTAGGTCATAGATGACCTTCTTCAGCTGACATACTCGTGTCTCCACCTGAGCAACATACCCAGGAGGTTGCTCCATGTAAACACCTTCCTGAAGATCACCATAGAGAAAGGCATTCTTAACATCCAGCTGTGAAATGGGCCAATCCCTATTGACAGCCACAGAGAGAAGGACCCGAATGGTGCTGAGATGAGCAATGAGAGAGAAGGTGTCAAAGTAATCAACACCATAAGTCTGAGTGAAGCCTTTGGCGACCAGGCGGGCCTTGTATCGATCCACGCTGCCGTCAGGATGGAACTTTACAACAAAGACCCAGCGACAGCCAACCACATTAGTGCCCAAAGGGGGAGGAACAAGGGTCCAGGTACCCCTTTCAGCGAGGATAGCAATTCCCTCTTCCATGGCGATATTCCAATGAGGAACGACAAGAGCTTCCTGGTAGGTGCGGGGAGTGGCAGTGGCAGAGCTAGACAAGACGAACACTCTGCGAGAAGGATTTAGACGATCATAGGAAACAACAGCAGCCAGCGGGTGCTGGGTACACGTCTGCACCCCTTTGTGAAGAGCAATGAGAAGATCCAGGTCGGCATATTTCGTAGGAACCGGAGCATCCATAGCGGAGAGAGCTGGCCCGAGAGTGGAGAGAGATGGTCATTGAGAGGAGGGAGAGAGTAATGGTGGTGAGGGAGAGAGAAGGAGTAGACGGTATAGTCGATGATGGGGAAATATCGATGGGAGTAGACATGGTGGAGGGGACGGTAGGAGGAGAGGAAATATCTGGAGAGGGAGAGTGGTCAAAAGAGAAATAGGATACATTCTCGAAGAAGGTCACATCCGCGAATACGTATTGCTTACGAAGAACGAGGTCAAAACTGTTGGGTATATTAGAAAATGTGTACCATATTTGGAGAACCCTCACCTAACTCAATGATAAGCATCAAGTTATATTTGATGTTGTGTTGAGCTATCATGTGCAGGTTAAGTAAATGGAAAGGAAAATTCTAAGTACAAGTGTCGACACTTGAGAATGGTTGTGTCGACACCAAGGGAAAGGTTGTGTCGACACCCAAAATTTGTGTCTACACATAGAAAATCTGTCGACAACTCTGTGTCAACACTAAGGGCCAGATTGTGTCGACATTATCAGGAGCTGTGTCGGCACAAAGAGAAGCTGTCGACACATTCCAGAATTCTGTCGACAACGACTGTGTCGACCCACAGAACTTGTGTCGACAAACACCAGAATTCTGTCGACACCAACTTTGTCAAGACAAGGAGTGTTTGTGTCGACACACAGGACTTGTGTCGACACATTCCATAGAAGCTGTGTCGAGAAGTAAAAGTGAAGCTGTGTCGACAATAACAAGACTTGTGTCGACACATATGAAGTATTCAGTCAACATTCTCTGCTGCTGAGTCAAAGTCCAATGAAGGCTGAAGTAATACAACTGAAGACTTGACAGCTGTCATTCCTGACATTGTTGTCACATCTGTCAGAGGTGTCTGAAGACTATTTGAAACCGGAACAGCCAGTTACCATGGATGATGCCTATATATATATATATGCTCTCTCAACAATTGAAATAAAAACAATAAGAACAACACATACAGAACAGAGAAAAACAAGATGGAGAGAAGTTCTCATCCAGTGAAGGCAGATTCTGAATAGTCTGCCAGAAGAATTCACATCAAGTCTGAAGAAGAATTCAGATTAATTTCTGAAGGAAGCTGATTGAAGATCAACTCCAACATCAAGAAGATCAACCCTACTTTGTTTAGATTCAAGAATCTTTGAAGAAAGCTAAGACAGGTTGATCCTTTAGAAATCAGTTCTATCAAGAACTGATCAAGAAGCCTTCAACCAATTCTCTCTCCATCTGGTTGAAGATATCAACATCTTTTCATCAATAATTTTTGTAGGATCTGTAATAGATCTGAGTGTAGGAGATTTACATCTCTGAGTTGTAAGCATAAATTATAAAGGCTGAGGTAGGGCTGAGTGCCTGAGGTAGGGGAATATATTCCCTGAGTTGTAGGCCTGTGAAAGAGGCTGAGGTAGGGCTGTTGCCTGAGTTGTAGGAGTGAGGTGTCACTCTGAGTTGTAAGCCTGTGGAAGAGGCCGAGGTAGGGCTTATGCCTGAGTTGTTGGAGTGTGGATTCACTCTGAGTTGTAGGAACAAGTCTTGGTTCTGAGCTGTAAGATCTGCGGATCTGAGAAGAAGGAACGAAGTAATGCCGAATCTAGTACACTGCTAGATAGGCGAAGGGGGAAAGTGGATGTACCCATCATTTGGGGAACCACTATAAAATTGGTGTGCAATCTGTGAATGTTGTGTATGTGAATGTTGTGTTGTATTTTCTGTTGAATACATTGCTAAACTAGATAGAATTATCTGCTTAAGTCAAAAAAAGAATTGAACCTATTCACCCCCCCCCCCCCTCTAGGTGTTTAGAACATCTTGAAACCAATTCTTTCAAGTGGTATCAGAGGGAGGTTACTCAAAGAATAGACCTAACAGTCTGAGTACATCTCCAAGGCAAAAATCTATTAGGAAAAATGGGTTCCATTGAGAATAATAAGGAGTTTGGTTCCATGAAGTTAGCTATATACAGGAAAGAGATTTTTGGCACATGGAAAGAAAGAGTTAGATTGTTTATGGAAGCTTCAGATCCAAGAATCTACATGACAGTCAAAGAAGGCCATTCATCCCAATGAAAGTCTCAGTTCTTGATGCAAATCTTAGGACACCAAAGGAGTATTCTGAAATGACAAAAGATGAGATCATCTTGGCTACTATGGATAAGAGAGCACATAAAATAATAGTCAGTGCCATAGATGATTCAACATTCCAAAATTTGATTCACTGCAAGACCTCCAAAGAAATATAGGACACCCTGATTGTCTACATGGAGGGTTCAGAAGAGGTGAGAGAAGATAGAAAGTCTATGCTGAATCAGGAGTATGAAAGTTTTAGGCAATCTAAAACAGACAGCATAATTGAATGTTACAAGAAATTCTTCAGAATAGTTAATGAATTGATGTCATATGGAAGAGTATTCAGTACATATGAGTTAAATGATAAGTTTTTGAGATTATTGACTAAGGACTGGGACACCAAGATATGTATCATTAGGAAAGTGGCCAGACTAGCAGAAATTTCACCTCCAACATTATTTGGCAAACTGCTTTCATATGAAATGCAGCTGATGGTCAGAAAGGAGGAGGGGAAAAGTAATAAAGTTGATTACAGAGATAAGTTAGTGGCTTTCAAGACTGAAGCCATAAGAAAGGATAGGAGGATGTCTCCATCACCTCCTAGGAAAGCTGCAGAAGTTGTTTCAAAAAATTCTGACAGTCACACATCAGATAGTCCAAATTCTGATGATGACTTAGCAGCTTTCTCAAAACAATTTCAAAGGTTTTTGAAGAAGAAACAGTGGAGATCCAAGCCATCCTCTTGACAATCCAAGGATGATTACTATCAGAAAAAGAATTCCTCTAGGAAGGACAGGTATAACTCTAAACCTAGTAAATTATCTTCAACTAAGATTGTTTGCTATTGCTGCAACAAGCCTGGATATGTGGTAGCTGATTGTCCTGACAAAAGAGAGGAATATAATGATAAGAAGAAACTAAAAAACAAGGGCAAGAAGGAGAAATCCTTTGTAGCAAAGAAGCAAAAAAGCTAGTCAGATTCTTCATCATCAGATTCTGAGGCTGAAGCTGAAGCATATATTGGACTGTTGGCAACTAAAGAGGATTTAGAAGAGGCTGAGTCCTTGAAGTGGATGGATTCAGTAATTGAAATTAAAGAATCTTATTGTAAATGGCTGAGGGCCTTGACAGAAGAAGATCAGTTCCAGGATCAGCCTGGACCTAGTAAGGTAAACAATTCCTCAATAGATTCTGATTACTATACTGGTTCAGAATCAGAAGCATCTGCATCAAGAGATGTAGATGAATCTGAATCTGAAGGAGATGTTCATCAACTTATTGATGAATATGGTGATCTGCTGCAAGCACTTAAGAAAAGCTGAATCCTTAATAAAGCACAGGCCAAGGAAATTGCTGCTCTTAAGCTGGCTGCATTAGATTCAGAGAAAATGCTGGATCTAAATATGAATGAAGTAGCCAAACTGAAAAACATAACTGTTATTCAGATGGGTACTATTATATTCAAGAATGATCAAATCAAAAGTCTGGAAGTCAAACTTTAGAAGGAAAAGGATCTGGTGTCTAAGTTCTCTAAGCTAAAATCAGTCTTACCTTTAATTGATGACTTTATTCCCAAAAAGGGTAAGACAAGATTGAGCTTTGAGGGAAATGCAAGGGCTGTCAATTCCAAAATAAAAGGCAAAGCCCCAATACAGCCTCTAGCCTTCAAACCCCCCATTTCCTTCAGAAAAGTATGGCAGCCAACTAATAGATATGATCATGATATCATACATGGTTATGGTAAGTCAGATATTCTGAATGACAAGGGTGTAACTCCAGCACTCAAGCAAAGAACCACTGTACCAACAGTGTTAAGAACAGCTGACAGCAATGCTGTTAAAACTGTAAATAAAAAGAGGTATAATAGATATGAGTGTTGGTGATGTGGTAAGATAGGGCATTATGCCATGGATTGCTGGCACAATATCAGTATCAGGAGGAATGCCAGCTTACCTGTGAGGAAGGATACTGGTAAGAATATCAAGTTTCATTCTAACATGAACCTAGAACCCAATAAAAATTGGGGTTCTAAGGTAAATTAATTTTATTTGCTGCAGGTGGGTACAAGTTGCCATGCCCCTATATGGTACTTGGATAGTGGATGTTCCAGGTACATGACTGGAACAAGAAGAATGTTAAAGGATTATACTCCCATAGAGAATGGACCCAAAGTGATCTTTGGTGGATCAAAAAAGGGGTCATAAAAGGGTTTGGTAACATTTCTTCTAGTTCTATAACAATCACTCAAGTGGCTTATGTTAAAGGTTTGAAACATAACTTGATAAGCATAAGTCAGCTGAGTGATCTTGGGTATGCCATTTCATTTATTAAGAATGGATGTCAGATCAAAAGGACAAGTGATTAGAAGCTGATCTTGTCTGGTTATAGAAAAGGGAATGTTTATTGTTTAAATTTTTATTATGAAAACATGAACTCTCATGTATGTTTAGTTGCAGATGAGAAAGAATCTCAGTGTGTCCAATGGCACAAGAGACTAGCTCATCTGAACTATAAGACTATAGGCTAGCTCTATAATTGAGAGTTAGTGAGGAATGGTCCTCAATTTAAGTGCATAAAAGAGGGTATATGTTCAGCTTGTCAAAAAGGCAAGCAGACCAAATCCTCTTTTCATAGTCTTGATACCAAAGACTTTGTGAGGTGTTTGTACCTCTTGCATATGGATCTATTTGGTCATATGCCAGTTCATAGTCTAGGTAGGAAAGTCTATACTTTTGTGGTAGTAGATGACTATTCTAGATTTACATAGGTTTTCTTTTTGAGGAAGAAATCTGAAACCCCTACTGTCTTTAATAACTTTGTTAAGCAAATTTAGAATGAATTTAACAATTCAGTGGTCAAAAGCAGAAGTGACCATGGAACTGAATTTCAGTCTGAGTGTATGATAAGGTTTTGTGAAGAACTAGGGATTTATCAGGAATTCTCCTCACCTAGAATACCTCAGCAAAATAGAATTGCTGAAAGAAAGAATAGAACTCTTTTTGAGGCTGGTAGAACTCTAATAAGTGGCACTTCACTCCCAGAATATTTCTGGGCTGAGGCAGTAAATACTGCTTGTCAAGTTCTCAATAGAGCATCTATAACTAAGAACCACAAAAAGACTCCTTATGAGATTATGAAGGGCAGAAAACCAAACATATCCTACTTTAGGATCTTTGGTAGCAGGTGTTATGTGCTTAACACTGGCAAGTATCACCTAACTAAGTTTGCTGCCAAATCCCAAGATGGAATATTTGTTGGGTACAGCAACAATAGTAAGACATATAGGGTCTACAACTTGACTACACAAGTTGTAAAAGAATCTGTTCATGTAGTGTTTGATGAATCTGAGCTAATTAACTGTGAGTTGTCTAGCAATCCTTGTAGCTCAACAGGTTTAAAAGAAAAGTTGGACATGCTGACCATTAATGAAGACCAAACTGCAAGGCAGGATGTGGAAAATGATGGTTGCTGTCCAGGGGGAGTACAAGGTCCACAAGCTGATATTGAAGACAATGAAATTCAACCTGGTGGAGAGATTGAAGAAGTTCAAATTGCTGATAGAATGCCTCCAGCAATAAGGAATCTAAAGGATCATCCAGCACACCAAATCATTGGTGATCCTAAACATGGTGTGCAAACCAGAAGCAAACACATGAACACAATGCTTTGCTCACGTTTCCTGTCACAGTTGGAACCAAAAAGATTTGAAGAAGTCATACAAGACTCCAACTGGATTGATATAATACAGGAGGAGCTGAATCAATTCAGAAGGTGTAAAGTATGGGAGCTGGTTCCAAAACCAAAGAATCATAATATTATTAAGACAAAGTGGATCTACAGGAATAAATTAGTTGAAAATGGCATAACAGTGAAGAGCAAAGCAAGACTAGTTGCTAAAGATTATAGACAGGAAGAGGGCATTGACTTTGATCAGACCTTTGCCCCAGTGGCAAGGTTGAAAGCAATAAGACTATTCCTTACCTTTGCTGCTTTCCAAGGTTTCAAAGTATACCAAATGGATGTCAAGTCAGCTTTCCTAAATGGTAATTTGAAAGAAGAAGTCTATGTTCATCAGCCCTCGGGTTTTGTTGATCCACTTTATCCCGATTATGTTTATAGACTTAAGAAAGCCTTATATGGTTTGAAACAAGCCCCTAGGGCTTGGTATGAAACATTGTCTACTTTTCTCATTGAAAATAAATTTTCAAGGGAGAAAATAGACAAGACTCTATTCCTTAGGGAGTCAAAGGGCAAGATGATCCTAGTACAAATTTATGTTGATGACATAATCTTTGAATCTACAGAAAACAACCTTTGTAGAAAGTTTGCAAAACTTATGCAATGGAAGTTTGAGATGAGCAGTATGAGTGAGCTCAAATTCTTCTTGGGATTCCAAGTAAGACAGACTGATGATGGTTTGTCCATATCACAGTCTAAGTTCACCAAGGAGTTAATTAACAAATATGGTATGGAGTCATCCACAACCATGAGAACTCCAATGGGGACAAGTATGCCTTTAGGCAAAGATTATGTAGAAAAACTTGTAGATGAGTCCTTGTATAGAGGTATAATTGGCTCTCCCCTATACTTAACTGCCAGTAGAACAGACATTATATATGCTACATGTGTCTGTGCTAAGTACCAAGCAAGCCCTAAAGAATCTCATTATACTACAGTCAAAAGAATATTGAGATATCTTAAGGGCACACCTAATCTTGGTATTTGGTACCCTAAGAATAGAGACTTTCTACTGATTGGTTTTTTTCAGATGCAGACTTTGTAGGTTGCAAAGATGATAGAAAGAGCACCACTGGTACATGTCAGTTTCTAGGTGGTAGATTGGTGTCATGGAGCAGTTAGAAGCAGACTAGTGTGACAATTTCCACTGTAGAGTCTGAGTATATTGCTGTAGGTAGCTGTTGTGCTCAGCTTTTATGGATTCAACATCAACTTGAAGACTATGGTCTCAAGGTAAGTAGAACTCCACTATTTTGTGATTCTACAAGTGCTATTTTTATTGCTAAAAACCATGTATCACATAGCAGAACAAAGCATATAGAAATTAGATTTCACTTCATTAGAGAGCATGTTGAAAAAGAAGATATTTGTTTGGAATTTGTCACCACAAATAATCAAATTGCTGACATGTTTACTAAACCACTAGATGAAACTAAATTCAATTATTTCAAAATTAAATTAGTCATGTTAAACCTAGTGTAACTTAGTAATTCTGGCTAAGTAAGTCAATATTGACATATAGTAGTGTATGTCGACACAAAAGGAAATCTGTGTCGACATATAGTAGTTTGTGTCGACACTTAAGGTAAGTTGTGTCGACACAACAAAATAGTGCTGAGATAGTGGTGTCGACACTCAGAGTTTGGTGTCGACACATAGAATTTCTATCATTTAGATAGTTGTGTCGACATATACCGAAGTCTGTGTCGACACACATATATTAAAGTCGACTATTAAGAAATCTGTGTCGACACATCACAAACTGTGTCGACACACAGTGTTGTCTGACTCTATCGAGACATTAGAAGTCTATGTCGACACAATATCTATAGTGTCGACACATTAAGTATCTATTACCCCGCCTTTTGACCTTCTGTGTTGACAAACATATAAATAGGTCATAGAACAACTTTGTCGACTAAGCTCTCCACATTTTCGAGACCAACTCCTTGAGTCGACAAACATTCATCTCTCTTCTCCTCAAATTTCTCATCATCAATGACGCCAAAGTTGGAGACCAACATCAAAGAAGGCTATGAGTTAGTTCGCAATGCTTTTGAGAGTACAGAGATTGAGATTCGAGATGTGATAACCCTAATCCAAGAAAATGGTTTAGAATATCTAGTTTCCGAACCTACCAAGATCCGGAAGATAGAAATTCTTGAATTCTATACAAAAGCAACCTTGGATTCAACTGGATTGAAGATTAGGTCATCAATTCAAGGAAGAAAGGTGAAACTTACCCAAAAGCGTCTGAGAAAGACACTCCAATTGCCCAGGACTCAGGAAGATGATGAAGTTACATCTTCAATGACAAAAGAAGCTCTTCAATGGTGTGGCCTGGATCCCACCACTAAGATTGAATCAACAATGCAAAGGAAGGGAATGAACTCACAAGGAAAGTTTCTCTCAGAGATTGTGGGAAAAGTAATTCTCTGCAAACCAGGTGGACATGATAGGATCTCAGCCTATATGTTCTGCTTGATGATCATAATTATTTTCAGAATAAAAACTAACTGGTCTGCAGTGATTTTTGACAAGATCAAGGAAAGCCTGAAGAAACCTAATCTTGGTAGAATTCTGAGTTTATATCTGGCAATAAATATTCCTGAAGTGCTCAACCACACAACTGGATCTAGAATAAATCACATGAGAAGTATGGATATGAAAATACTATCCAAGTGGGAAAGAGTTTTGACAAAAGATGGTTCTACACCACAGAAACAAACACCACTACAAAAGAAAAAGACAACCCTCAGGAAACCTGAATCTTCTAGTGATTCAGAAGAATAAGTAATCTTCAGTTCAGATGAAGAACAATAAGAATCTACAAGGAAATCATCTGCCACTGAGAATGTTGATGATAGTCAGATGCAGGGGGAGTATATTCCAGAAAGCACTGTCCCACTGGATCAAGTTCAGGATGTGCCTCCTCTAGGGGGAGCCAATGAACTTTCACCAGTTCAACAAGAGGTCTTGCCTCCAAAAAGTGCTCCTGAGAAAGAGCAAGCTGCCTTAGAGAGTGAAACAGCCACTCAAACAATTCTTGAGGTAATAAATGATATTAATCAAACTATACTAGATACTGAGCCAGATATACTAACTATGCTTCTAACTAATGTTGAATAGACACACCTTGACAACATTACTGCACAGGATGTATCAATGGATAATACATCTGCATTAGATGATACTGCATTAAATATACAAGATATAGATGTTCCTCCAGTTCAACTGCAACAAGAATTCACTTTTGAGGAATTATTCCCTGATTTACAAGATGTAAGAACTGAGGAAGTAGTGCTAAGAACTGAGGGGGGAGCCAGGGACTCAGGTGGAGTTACCTAGAACTGATAAGGAGCTGCCCTCAAGTCCAAAGGACACAATGAATCTAGAAAGTTCTTATGAATCTGATGATGGAGAAGCACTAAGAGCAAAGAAGAGAAAACTGATGGTTTACAAGAAGAAAAGCTCAAATTATAAGAAAGCTTTACAGACAGCTTCACAACCCGCAGCTCCAACAGTTGATTTCAGTTCACTGTTGGTTGCTCTGTGAATTAAAATGGATGAGCAAAGAGCAGCCATGGAGAAATATATGGATGAAAGTCATAAGGACCTTCAATTCACTTTGGCACAAGATATAAATCCATCAGATTTGAAGTAAACCAAAACAAGAAATAGATGACAGATTGCTTGCATAAAGGAGGTAATGTTGTAGTATATCTGGCCAAACAACAACAAGAGGCAAGAACTCAAATTGATGACATAGTAGTAAAGCAAGGATATGTTCTGGAAAATCAGATTAGAATGAATGATAATCTTACTGAATCACATAATGTGATTGTTACTGAGTTAAAGAATACTGCAACTGCATTAACTAAGGAAAGGGCTAAAGAGAAGTCAGAGTTTGATAAGAAACTTCAAGAAGATTTAGCCTCTTTCCAATCAGCCATTCAAGCCTCTCAGAAGATCATATATGCTCAGCTACAAAAGTTTAAAGCTTATTATACAGAAGGAACCAATTATCTAGTTAATCAAATCATGTTCCAAAAAGATGACTTAAGAGATCACATTGAGAGAGAAGTCATAAAGGGGGAGAGGGTGATAGTCAATGCTAGCTCAGAGCATGCCAAATGGATAACAAATGCTGTTAGAGCAACTCTGGGATATCCACCCCTTTATTATGATGATAATACAGCAGAGTCAAGTATTCAAGTTGCAGGATATGAAGGGGGTCAGCAGGAGGTAGCTCAAATCATATACCCCCCTTCTAATTTTGAAGGAATTCAATAACTTGTTCAACAGATGTATAGCCCTCCAGAGGCTACTAAGAATGTTATAATTGAGAAAGTTAAAATGTCAGAGGCAACACTGAATAAAGAGCACGAAGCTCAACTCTCAAAGAAAAGGTTTAGAGAGCAGGCTGAACTAAAGCCTGATTTTGAAAGATGGAGTCCAACCTCCAGAAATATAATACTCATTGTCTGGCAAGCTGTCAAAGACAAAATGCATGATAGAGGCAAGTGGTATTCTGAAGTTGAATGGAACAAATATTTGCAGAGACAAGATGTGATACATCAATTCAGAAGGGATCACAAGGATGGGAAACTATTTGCTACTGCTATAGAGCCTAGTAAATACTTTCCCAAGCCTTATCACTATTTTGAAAGACAAAAAGTTAAGGCTGAAGAACTTAAGAAGAAGGATCTCATAGGCAAGAAGCCAGCTGAAGATACTGAAGCACCAGTACAAGCAAGGGTCCAGCCTGGAAAAGGCATAGTGATCAAGGAGCCTGATCAGCCTTAGGATAGATGGACTAGAGTTTATAACATTGTAATCTTCAGTTTTAAAATCTATGTAATCTGTTGTCAACAAACTTTCGAGAAGTTTAAACAAAATAATGATTCATGCTTGTTATTGTTGTATCATATTCTGTGATGATATTATTTACTTGTTTTGTTTATATGTTTCCCTATCATTGAATGTTTTTATACATCATATTATTAATTTTATTATAAGTGATGTATATCATTGACTAAGGGTTATGACTTCTCCAAATAGGGGGAGATTGTTGGGTACATTGGAAAATGTGTACCAGATTTGGAGAAGCCTCACCTAACTCAATGATATGCATCAAGTTGTATTTGATGTTGTGTTGAGCTATCATGTGCAGGTTAAGTAAATGGAAAGGATAATTCTATAAGTATAAGTGTCGACACTTGGGAATGGCTGTGTCGACACTAAGGGCAAGATTGTGTCGACACCCAGAATTTGTGTCGACACACAGAAAATCTGTCGACAACTCTGTGTTTACACTAAGGGCCAAATTATGTCGACATTATCAGGAGCTGTGTCGACACACAGAGAAGCTGTCGACACATTCCAAAATTATGTCGACAATGACTGTGTCGACACACAGAACTTGTGTCGACACACACCAGAATTCTGTCGACGCTAACTTTGTCAAGACAAGGAGTGCTTGTGTCGACGCACAGGACTTGTGTCGACACATTCCACAGAAGCTGTGTCGAGAAGTAAAAGTGAAGCTGTGTCGACAACAACAAGACTTGTGTCGACACATGGACTATGTGTGTCGACATATATGAAGTATTCAGTCGACATTCTCTGTTGTTGAGTCAAAGTCCAATGAAGGCTGAAGTAATACAACTGAAGACTTGACAGCTGTCATTACTGACATTATTGTCACATCTGTCAGAGGTGTCAGAAGACTTTTTGAAACCGGAACAGCCGGTTACCATGGATGAAGCATATATATATATATATATATATGCTCTCTCAATAATTGAAATAACAACAAGAAGAACAACACATACAGAACAGAGAACAGTTAATCAAGCCAATCAATTATAATCTCTGAAGGATTGAGAATCTAGAAGAAGAGAAAGAAGAAACAGTCAAAAGATTATAGAGAGAGAAAAATAAGAAGAGAGAAGTTCTCATCCAGTGAAGGAAGATTCTGAACAGTCTGCCTGAAGAATTCATATCAAGTCTGAAGAAGAATTCAGATTAATTTCTGAAGGAAGCTGATTGAAGATCAACTCCAACATCATGAAGATCAACCCTACTTTGTTCAGATTCAAGAAGCTTTGAAGAAAGCTAAGACAGTTTGATCCTTTAGAAATCAATTCTATCAAGAACTGATCAAGAATCCTTCAACCAATTCTCTCTCCATCTGGTTGAAGATATCAACATCTTTTTATAAATAATTTTTGTAGGATCTGTAATAGATCTGAGTGTAGGAGATTTACATCTTTGAGCTGTAAGCCTAAATTATAAAGGCTGAGGTAGGGCTGAGTGCTTGAGGTAGGGGAATCTGTTCCCTGAGTTGTAGGCCTGTGAAAGAGGCTGAGGTATGGTTGTTGCCTGAGTTGTAGGAGTGGGGTGTCACTCTGAACTGTAGGCCTGTGGAAGAGGCTCAGGTAGGGCTTGTGCCTGAGTTGTAGGAGTGTGGATTCACTCTGAGTTGTAGGAACCAGTCTAGGTTCTGAGTTGTAAGATCTGCGGATCTGAGAAGAAGGAAGGAAGTTAGGCCAAATCTAGTACACTGCTAGATAGGCGAAGGGGGAAAGTGGATGTACCCATCATTTTGGGAACCACTATAAAACTAGTGTGCAATCTGTGAATGTTGTGTGTGTGAATGTTGTGTTATATTTTCTGCTGAATACATTGCTAAACTAGATTGAATTATCTTCCTAAGTCAGAAAAAGAATGGAACTTATTCACCCCCCCTAGGTGTTTAGAACATCTTGAAACCAATTCTTTCAAAAACAACAATAGCCTTTTTGAGTAGTAGAGTAACCAAAAAAGATACACATGGTGGCACGTGGGGCGAGTTTGTCATGAGTGGCGGAAGGAGCGTGCACAAAAGCCGTGCATCCAAAGATACACAGAGGGATAGGAAACAGATGCTTGCCCGGATATAGAATGGAGAATGGGCTTTGTCCGTGGATAACCGTGGACGGAATGTGATTAATGAGATAATAGGAGATGAGGACAACGTAGCCCCAATAGGAGCGAGGAACCTGCATCCATGTCATCAAAGTGCGAGCGATATTGAGGAGATGACAGTTTCTGCATTTCGCCACCCCATTTTGCTGTGAGGTGTAGACACAACTAGTTTGATGAATAATACCATGTTGTGTACAAAAAGAAGAGAAAGCAGTACCAAGATATTCCTTAGCATTGTCAGAGCGAAAGATTTTAATAGGTATATCAAATTAATTCTTAATCATATTATAAAACGATGTCCATACAGAAAATAGTTTGGATCGATCCTTTAAAAGATACACCCATGTACACCTAGAGAAATCATCAATAAAGTTACAAAATATGAACTACTCCGACCTATGGTAAGGGTAGGAGCAGGACCCCAGATTTCGGAGTATACAAGATCAAACGGTCGGGAAGATCCACGATCTTGCTTCGGTGGGAAGGAGGAGCGGTGATGCTTGCCAAGCTGACATGCATCATAGTTGAGAGGAGGACTCTGCGAAGGAAGGTGGGGCAGAAGATGACGAAGAAGTCTTGGAGGAGCATGACCAAGACAAAGGTGCCACTACAGAAGATCAGTAGAAGAGGAGGAGAAGGCGGACAAGATGGAAACATTGTCGAGGGGGTAGAGGCTGCCGCTCTCAATGCCAGTAGCAATCATCCGTTTGGAGTCCGGATCCTGAAAAGAACAAGTAGTAGAAGTGAATGTTACGTAGCACTGTAGTTGCTTGCAAAGAGAAGTAACAGATAACAAATTGCAAGGGAACTTGGGCATGTAGAGGGTGTTCGCCAAGTGAAGAGACAGAGTGACTTGAACTACTCCTGTTCCATTGACCGGTGAGGGAGAGCCGTCCACAATAAATACTAGGGGCAACCGATCATGTTGTTCTAGGAGAGAAAAACATTGCGGATTGCCGGTCATATGATTGGTAGCACCAGAGTCGATCTGTCATTTACCTTGAGAAGCGACGTGGGCACTACCTGAAGACGTGACCACGGAGGCGGACGACTTCGAGGAGGAGGTGGAAGCATCCCCAGTTGGTCGAAGATGAGGATGCTTCTTCCATCAGTGATCAACTATGTGGTCGGTGCAGCCACAGTGAGAACAGAGAAAGCGGGAAGCACCACATTCGTCGGATGGGTGGTTGCGGCCACCAGGGCTACTTTGCTGAGTTTGGTGGGCATAGTTGTCCGGTTGAGGAGGGTAGGATAACATCGAACATTGTAGCAGAGAGGTAACCGTAGCTATGCGGGAAATTGTGGCATCCAGGGTGGGAGACTCCGCCTCGCCAAGGATTTGTTGACGTATCATGTCATAGGAATCAGTAAGTCACAAAAGATAACACATAACCAGAAGCTCCTGGAAGTGCTTGTGTTGCTCAGCGAGATCCGCAGATAAGGGGCGATTTTGGAGAATTTCGGCTCCAAGTGCCTGAACTTGTTGGTAAGTAGCAGTAGGAGACATGGAGGGACGGGAAAAGAAGTCTGCATACAAAGTATAGGTGCGGGACATCTGAGCCTCCTTGGAGTAGAGAGCAGCAAGATGAAACCAAGCAGCCTTGACCGTTTCATCATGACGGATGACGGGTAGGCATTCATCAAAGAGTCTGTTAGCCAGCCATGTGCAGACAAGAGCGTTGTTAGCATCACAATCGTCAAAGAGAGGGGAATCTTGTGGAGGAGGGTCATTAGTGAGATGATGGAGTTTGCATTGAGAGCAGAGAAGGAAGGCGAAGGAGACACTCCAATCTGGGTAGTTGGGACCAATGAGTTTGGAAACAGTGCCAAGGTTGCCTGAAGGAGTAGGAGGAATAGGAGGAGGAGCGGCAATAGGAGTAGTATTGGCAGAGATATCAGAGGTTGCCATAGAAGCGAGAAGAATAAGCTGTGGTGACTTAGGAACAGGTCACGGCAAGAGGAACAGATCGCGATGACTTAAGCACAAGTCGCTGCGACTTAAGAAGAGGAGCGGCTAGAAAGGGAGTGCACAACAACTAAGCACAGGTCATTGTAAGAAGAACAGGTCGCAGCGACTTAATAACAGGTCGCGACGAGAAGAAAGGAGAATCTAAGAGGTCGCGCACACAAAGGGCAATGACAAGGAGAGAAAGAAACCGCACGAATAGGGCGCAGTCAGGCAGAATAAACAAGTCGTGAATACAGGTCACAATAAGAGGAATCAAGCTTTGCGGACAGAGAGAGCTCACAGAATCAGGAGGAAAAGATCGAGTCCTCTGATACCATGTGCGAACAGAAAACAAAAAGACCGAAAATTTGGAGTAACAAAAATTTTATTATCCAAAAAGGTGAGTATTACAAAGGTATAGCCTCCTATTTGTAGAATAGAGATGAGAGAGATTAAAAATAAGCAACGTGGGACTAAATAATTACAAGTATATGCGACTTTATAAATAAACAAACCGAACAAGTCGCGCGGTTAGACGAGTAGGCTAACCGCTCGACAACCACAAGAAGGAGATAACAAGCTTCCACAGAGAACAAGCCGCCACAGGAGACCGCTAGACCGCCGGTCTCCAAGTCGCCTGAGACAAACCGCCAGACCGCTCGGATACCAAACAACAATAGCCAGCAGACAAGCCACTGAGATAAACCGCCAGACCGCCCGGCCTCCGAACGACAACAGACCGTCCGACCTCCATACTGCAACACTCTATACATCTTTGCAGAGCCAGGGTGGTAGGCAACACTAAAATCATGCGCTTCACTACATATCTTTGTTCGAATATCCTCAATAGCAGGAATATAAAATCTGTCGCGGTACTTTAAGGTACCCACATCATCAATCAAAAAGTCCGGTAATTCCCCGTTTTAAGCTCTACTCTAGATATACTGCAAATTGTGATCGTCCTCTTGATGTAGCCTTGTAAGCGTAATCCATGAAGGCTCTGCCAGTTTCAAGCTACTTGGCGATTCGCTACTCCCAACAATTATGTTCATTAATAAGAACTCTTGCACCAAGGATTGCACAGAAAGGTTAAAGATTTGCACGGTCTTTCTACTTAAGGCATCAGTTACCACATTAGATTTTCCCTGATGGTAAAGGATATCGACATCATAATCTGTGACATACTCCAACCATCTACGTTGTCGCAAATTCAGCTCCTGAGTGAAGACGTACTTCAAGCTCGTATGGTCTGTATAAATTTTAAACAACGCACCATACAATAAATCATGGCATAAATTACTGCCGCAAACTCCAAATCATATGTAGGGTAATTTTTTATGAACCTTCAATTGACTCGACCCACACACAATCACTTTTCCCTCTTGCATCAACACATCCAAGCCCAACGTGCAATACATCCATGTAAACAATATACTCCACTCCTTCGGTAGGTAAAGTCAATACTGGAGTAGTGCACAATCTCTTTTTCAATTCCTGAAAGGCTCCTTCGCACTCATCGCTCCACACAAATGTTGCGTTCTTCTGTGTAAGCTTAGTTAGAGGTGCAGACAAAACAGAGAACCCTTCTACAAACCTTCTATAATAGTCTGCCAATCCTGGGAATCTTCTTATCTCCTTAGGTGTGGTAGGTCTTTTCCAATCCATCACAACAACTATCTTTTTTGGGTCAACAGAAATTCCATCTTTATTCACAACATGACCCAAAAAGGACACTTGAGGAAGTCAAAACTTGCACTTACTCAACTTCACATACAACTTATGTTCTCTTAAAGTATATAGAACTAAATGCAAGTGCTGGGCATGCTCCTCAGCACTCCCGGAATATACCAGAACATTGTCAATGAAAAGGACCACAAAATGATCCATGCGAAGTACATCACCAAGAACTCAAAATGTCCATGCCGAGAATGAAAGGTGGTCCGCAGAACATCCGACTAACGGATTCTCAGCTGATGGTAGCCTGAACGAAGTTCAATATTTGAGAACATCGTACTACCATGCAACTGATCAAACAAATCATCTATCCATGGCAAGTGATACATGTTCTTGATGGTTACCTTATTCAATTCCCTATAATCAATGTATAATCTCATGGAACCATCCTTCTTTTTCACAAACAAAACGGGAGCACCCCAAGGCGAAGAACTTGGCCTAAAAAACCACAATACAACAATTCATCTAGCTGGGTACACAACTCTTCCAGCTCATGGAGGGCCATATGGTACGGTGTCTTAGCAATAGGGCAAGTACCTGGCTCAAGATCAATGATAAATTCTACATCTCTCTCAGGCAGAAGACCTAGAAGACTAATTGGGAAAACATTAGGGAACTCGCACCATAGGAATAACGTCGATGAGCAACAAACTGCTAACAGTTTCCAAAATAGAAACCAGGTACGCAAGATAACTGGAATCTAAGAGTTTCAGAGAACATACCGCGGAAATAATCAGGGAATCCTGGCGTAGAAAACCATACACACTCATGGGATGGTCGTTGTCCATCTTGAAGTCCAAACGCTTTACCTTGCTTTGGGATTTTCATAAATGATGTTATGTTTTAACTTAGGATGATAAACCATCATTCTATTGACTCATATGACTATAATATGAATGCATGAATTCTTATTGCTTTTTTTAAAACCGTGTGTGTACGTATGTCATCGTGTAGATATTAACATGGCATGTATGCTAATGCCATGTCATGTCAAGCATGATGTGTTATGCATTCTAATAAAGGCCTTAATGCATGTAATGAGCGACGTACACATGAAATATTATGCATCACATACTACATAATATCGCATGTAACGAAAAAAATAATATCTAATAGGCATCCATACTACATAACAGTCACATGTTGCATCCTATGAGGATCCATATGCAAATATATATTATGCATCTCATACTACATAATATGCCCCATATAATTCTATCATGCTTATGAGTGTAGTGTTCATGCTTCAGCTAAGACGTATTGATGACACATCAGTGTGTGCATGAAATGGAATAATATAACTAAAACTTTACCAGAGATAGCGGTTCGACCAACTTGTCAAACAAATCTCCATTTGATACCAACTATCACAACCCGCATTTTCTTAGCATTAAATAATATATCAGAGTAAGAGAAAATATGCGTCGTGATGTCACGCCGTGCACGAGACGACTGCAGACGCTCAGACAAGAATCTAGTCCTAATACTTTCATGAAATTCTCAAGTTTGTTATGATGAAAATATAGTTTGAGTTTAATTTTTGATGGTCGTGTCCCTCGACATAGTGGATCAACTATTCCACAGGTAAACAATACATATAAGCAGCAGAAAATACTTTGTTTAGTTCATTTGTTATCATATATGAGCATGAAGGTCCATTAGAACAATCCATGATATGCATACCTGTAGATTTAATATAAGTACTAAAAGAGTTTTTACGATCATTAAAATAGAGTGACATTTGATTTAAAAGGATGCTATGAGTATGAGATAAGAATAATGATCCTTTTATACTTTGAAAGTAACTAACATGCAACCTAGCATTAATTTTTCCCAAAGAGCAAGTTGGTAAAACAAACCAGCAAGAAAATAGCATAACATCTAGCAAATAATCTAACATCTACAATAATTTACCATAGACGTCAACAACCTGATACGAACCCACAGAATAAAAAGTATGTCTGAACCAAAGTAAGAACTACAAAACTATCTCACGGAGGTGAGGGAAAAACCACTATTACTGGCGAACGCCCGAGGCCACCGACTCTAGCTTCCCAAACCGCTACTACTCCGAGTCTGAGGCATTCAAAAGAAAAGAACGTCTCAGCAAAAATGTACAAGTGGCGACAAAGAGTAAATAATTAGACAAGTTAAGAGGGTTACCAACCCAAACAGACTGGCTGTCAAACCACAATATCTAAATCATAAAATAGTAAGAAATGAAGAGTTCAAAGAAGTTTATAATATGAGAAGCTGCACCAAGTGCGATATAGAGCAATGCTTCATTAGCATCTGCAAGAGTGTGCATACGAACATATATATAAATATAAGAAAAGACTGATCTATTTTAAAGCGTGAATCATTAGCACCGGTAAAAGAATCATGACACTGAGGCGGTGACCACTTGTCCAACTCAAACCATCAGGACAAACATCTCAAAAAGGCACTATGGCGGTGGTCATCTATCAAACACAAATCAACAGTCCATAAGAAGAAAAGAAAACTCACCAGGTGTAATGATTCACAAACCGACACTGAGGTGGTCGTCCTTTATCCACTGCCAATCAAAGACCACAAATAATCATACAAATATACTAATAAACAAAAGAAATTCAAGGCTTAGCATTGGATTTCCACAACGACGTAAAGGGAAGAAAAAAAATTGCCTAAGGTATACTCGACGGATTTGAAGTTCACCCGAAGAAAAGTTCTAAGTGCACACAGATTCGTCGAGAATACACAACGAATTACACTTGACCTCAAATCTAAACTCAACGAATTTCACTTGTCCTCACCTCTAAACTCGACGAATGGACTCAACGAGGATGAAGACACTTGACGAATTGAAATTAGATTCAACGAACAGACTCGACAAATTCAAAGACACTCGGCGAATTGAAGTTAGGCTCAACAAACTGACCTAATGAATTGAAATCAGACTCAACGAACTGACTCGGCGAATTGAAGTCAGACTCAACGAACTGACTTGACGAATTCAAAGACACTCGACAAATTTCACTTAGAAGTTTTCCACGAGTTCTACTTAAACCTAGGCGGAAATTCTTCAAGGAAGTGTGCGAACAGGAAAAAGTAGACCAAAAAAATTGGAGTAATGAAAACTTTATTATCCAAAAATGGTATCAATTACAATGGTATAGCCTCCCTTATATAGAATGGAAGAGATGAGAGAGATTACAATTAAGCAATATGAGACTAAAAATTTACAAGTATATGCGGCTTTACAAATAGACAAACCATACAGGTCATGCGGTTAGACAAGCTGGATAACCGCCCGACAACCAACCGTAGGAGAGAACAACCGCCATAGAGAGAAAGCGCTACAGGAGACCGCTAGACCGCCTGGTCTCCAAGTCATCTGAGACAAACTGCCAGACCGCTGGGATACCAAACAACAATAACCCGGCAGACAGGCCGGCTAGGATAAACCACCAGACCGCCCGACCTCCGAACAGCAACAGACCGCCCGACCTCCATACTGCAACACTCCCCCCTCAAGCTGGAGAATAGATATCAATCATGCACAGCTTGTCGCAAATGTGGAAAAAGGAAGCGGACACCGCCTTGGTGAAGATGTCTGCCAACTCGTTGTCGGAAGTGACGAATGAAATACAAATCTGTTTCTTCAAGATCTCTTCCAGAATAAAATGACAGTCGACTTCTATGTGTCTTGTTCTCTCATGAAAGACTGGATTTTTAGAGATGTATATCGCGCCCTTGTTGTCACATAACATAGGAAGAGGATAGTTGTAGACCTCTCCTAAGTCAAGCATGAGAGCTCGTAACCATTTCAACTCACATGTGGTCGACGCCATACTGCAATATTCCGCTTCTGCACTAGACCTGGAAACCACATACTGTTTCTTGCTCTTCCAAATCACAAGATTTCCTCCAATAAATGTGCAGAAACATGATGTTGACTTGCGGTCGCCTTTGTCATCAGCATAGCACGAATCTGAGTACGCTTCAACCCTTAAGTGACCATTCTTCTGAAAAAGGAGTCCTTTCCCCGGTGTTGCTTTAATATACTCCAATATCCTCAGGGCAGATTATAGATGACACTCCCTAAGAGCATGCATGAACTGGCTCACCTTGCCCACAACATAAGAGATGTCGGGTCTGGTTACCATGAGAAAAATGAGTTTGCCAACCAGACGTCGATATCTCGTAAGATCGGATAGAAGGGGCGAGTCATCTGTCCAAGTTTTGTCTTCTCCAACAGCCATGGAACAACAAGCAGGTTTAGCACCAGTCAATACTGCCTCCTTTAGAAAATCAAGAGCGTAATTCCGTTGGGAAATGACCATGGAGTTGGGCTTCATAGAGATTTCAATCCCCAGAAAGTATTTTGGAGAGCCTATATCTTTTGTGGCTAGGTGTTGACGGAGGTGTTTCTTTGTCAAAGTTACCCCATCCTGGTCATCGCCAGTTAGAAGAATGTCATCAACATATACCGCAAGAACTGCCAGACCCGAGGTGGTTTTCCAAACGAACAGGGAGTGATCGGCTGAACTTCTTGCAAAACCAATGGTCGCAACAATGCCGCTAAACTTGTCAAACCAGGCATGAGGGCTCTGCTTTAGGCCATAGATATCCTTCTTTAGCCGACATACTCGTGTCTCCCCCTGAGCAACATACACAGGAGGTTGCTCCATATAAACATCTTCCTGCAGATCACCGTAGAGAAAAACATTCTTAATATCCAGCTGCGAAATAGGCCAATCCCTGTTGACAGCGATAGAGAGAAGGACCCGAATGGTACTGAGACGAGCAATGGGAGAGGTGTCGAAGTAATCAACACCATAGGTCTGAGTGAAGCCTTTGGCCACCAGGCGAGCCTTGTAGCAATCCACGCTGCCATCTGGATGGAATTTTACAACAAAGACCCAGCGGCAGCCAACCACATCAGTGCCCAAAGGTGGGGGAACCAGGGTCCAGGTACCCCATTCAATGAAGGTAGAAATTTCATCATCCATGGCGGCCTTCCAATGATGAACAGTAAGAGCTTCTCGGTAGGTGTGGGGAGTGGCAGTCGCAGAGATAGTCAATGCAAATACCCTGCGAGAAGGAATGAGATGATCATATGAAACAACAGCAGCCAGCGGGTGCTGGGTACACGTCTGCACCCCTTTGCGAAGAACAATGGGAAGATTCAGGTCGGCATGTTCCTCAGTAACCGGAGCATCCGTGGCGGAGAGAGCTGGCCTGAGAGAGGAGAGAGACGGTCGCGGAGAAGAGGGAGAGAGCGGTGGTGATGAGGAAGAGAGGGAAGGAGGAGATGGTGGATGTGATGGTGGGAAAATTTCGAGGGGATTAGACGGGGTGGAGGGGACAGTGGGAGAAGGAGAAAGATCTGGAGGTTGGTCAGAGGAGAAATAAGACATATTCTCGAAGAAAGTCACATCCGCCGATACGTATTGTTTTCGAAGACCGGGATCAAAACAACAGTAGCCTTTTTGAGTAGTTGAGTAACCCAAAAAGATACATTTTATAGCACGTGAGTCAAGTTTGTCATGTGTGGCGGAAGTATTGTGCACAAAGGCCATGCACCCAAAGATACGTAGAGGAAGAGGAAACACATCCTTGCCTGGATATAGAAGAGAGAATGGAGTTTGTCCATGGAGAATCATGGACGGAATGCGATTAATGAGGTAACAGGAGATGAGGACAACGTAGCCCCAATAGGAGCGAGGAACGTGCATCTGTGTCATCAGAGTGCGGACGACATCGAGAAGGTGACGGTTTTTGCGTTCCGCCACCCCATTTTGTTGGGAGGTATAGACACAGGTAGTTTGATGAACAACACCATTTTTCATACAAAAAGAAGAGAAAACATTGCTAAGATATTCCTTAGCATTGTCAGAATGAAATATTTTAATTGGCACATCAAACTGATTTTTAACCATATGATAAAAGGATGTCCATACAAAAAAATGTTCGGAGCGATCCTTTAAAAGATACACTCATGTATATCTAGAGAAATCATCAATAAACGTTGCAAAATATGAACTACCCCGACCTATGGTGAGGGTAGGTGCAGGACCTCAGATGTCAGAGTGAACAAGTTCAAATGGCCGGGAAGATCCACGACCTTGCTTTGGTGGGAAGGAAGAGCAGTGATGCTTGCCAAACTGACATGCTTCATAGTTGAGAGGAGGACATTGTAGAGAAAGATGTGGTAGAAGCTGACGAAGAAGACGTGGAGGAGCATGACCAAGACGAAGATGCCACTGGAAAAGATCAGTAGAAGATGTGGAGAATGCGGAGAGTGTGGAAACGTTGTCGAGGAAATAGAGGCCGCCACTCTCAGTCCCAGTAGCAATCGTCATCTTGGTGCCTGGATCCTGAAAAGAACAAGTAGTAGAAGTGAATGTGATAGAGCATTGTAGTTGTTTACAAAGCGAAGTAACAGATAACAAGTTGCAAGGGAACTTGGGCACGTAGAGGGTGTCCGTCAGGCGAAGAGATGGAGTGACTTGAATAATACCCGTTCCATTGACTGGTGAGGGAGAGTCATCCGCAACAAGGACTGGGGGCAACCGGTCATGTTGTTCTAGGAGAGAAAAATATTATGGATTGCCGGTCATATGATTGGTAGCACTAGAGTAGATCAGCCATTTACCTTAAGTAGCGACGTGGGCACTACCTGAAGATGTGACCACAGAGGCGGACAGCTAAGTGGAAGTGGAAGCGTCGCCAGATTGTCGGAGATGAGGGTGCTTCTTCTACCAGCGATCAACCGTTTGGCCGGTGCGGCCACAATGAGAGCAAAGAAAGCGGGAAGCACCACGGTCGCTTGAGGGGAGGTGGCGTCCACCAGAGCCACTTCGTTGAGTATGGTGTGCGGAGTTGTCTGGTTGAGGAGGGGAGGATAACAGTGAACATTGGAGCAAAGATGTAACAGCGGCGATGCGGGAAACGGTGGCATCTAGGGTGGGAGACTCTGCCTCGCCGAGGATCTGTTGACGTATCATGTCATGCGACTCAGGAAGTCGTAGAAGATAACACACAACCATAAGCTCCTGGAAGTGTTTGTGTTGCTCAGCGAGATCAGCAGAGAAGGGGCGATTTTGTAGAATTTCGGCTCCGAGAGCCTGAACTTGCTGGTAAGTAGCCGCTGGAGACATGGAGGGATGGGCAAAGAGGTCCGCATATAGAGTATAGATGCGAGACGTCTGAGCCCCCTTTGAGTAGGGAGTGGCAAGATGTAGCCAAGATGCCTTTACGGTTTCATCATGACGGATGACAGGGAGGCATTCATGAGAGAGGCTGTTAGCCAGCCATGTGCGAACAAGAGCATCGCTGGCATCCCAATCATCAAAGAGAGGGGAATCATTTGGAGAAGGTCATCTGTGAGATGATAACATTTGCATTGAGAGCGGAGAAGGAAGGTGAAGGAGACACTCCAATCCAGGTAGTTGGGACCAATAAGCTTGGAAGCAGTGCCAAAATTACCAGAAGGAGTGGGAGCTGTAGGAGGATGAGCGGCAACGGGAGTAGTGGCGGTAGAGATGTCGGAGTTGGCCATAGAAGAGAGCAGCGAGATGAACAAGCCGCGGCTAGAAGGAGAAGTTGCTAGATGGAGAGCGGCTAGAAAAGGTCGCAGCAACGTAAGAACAAGTCGCGGCGACAAAGAAGAGGAGCCGCTAGAACAGGGCTCGGCGACTTAAGAACAAGTCTTGGAGACAAAGATGAGGAGCGGCTAGAATAGGTCACAGTGACTTAAGAACAAGTCGTGGCAACAAAGAAGAGGAGCGGCTAGAAAAGGGGAGCTGGCGACTAAGCAAAGTGCGCGGCAAGAAAAAGGAAGCAAGAGGTCGCAAACACAAAGGGCAGTGACAGGGCGAAATAAGCCGCGCGAACAGGGCAAGGGACGGAGGAAGAAACAAGCCGCGAAGACAGGTCGTGGGAAGAAGAAATAAGCTTTGAAGACAGGTCGCGGGAAGAAGAATCAAGCCGCACGGACAGAGAGGGCTCATAGAATTAGGAGGAAAAGATCGTGGCATCTAATACCATGTGCGAACAGGAAAAAGTAGACCGAAAAATTGGAGTAATGAAAACTTTATTATCCAAAAAAGGTATCAATTACAATGGTATAGCCTCCCTTATATAGAATGAAGGAGATGAGAGAGATTACAATTAAGCAATGTGGGACTTAAATTTTACAAGTATATGCGGCTTTACAAATAGACAAATCGGACAGGTCGTGCAGTTAGACAAGTCGGCTAACTGCCCGACAACCACCAGTAGGAAAGAACAACCACCACAGAGAGCAAGCTGCCACAGGAGACCGCTAGACTGCCCGGTCTCCAAGTCGTCTGACACAAATTGCCAGACCGCTGGGATACCAAACAGCAACAGCCCGGCAGACAGGCCGTCTTGGATAAACCGCCAGACCGCCCGGCCTCTGAACAGCAACAGACCGCCCGTCCTCCATACTGCAACAGGAAGGAACAACTACTTTACAAAAATCAAGCGGATTTCCTAAAAACTAGCAACAAGGAAGAAATGATAAAAACACAAGGCAATAAGGACAAACCATCACTTGCCTCAAATCTTAAGAAAATCGGCCTCTCAAGCACTCCGCTTCAAGAATCGGCCTCAAGAACTCCTCGTCTACGATCTCTGAAACTTTTCGAGGTAAAAACAAGGGTTAGGTTACTACCACCAACCCCAAAAATCCTCAAAACGGAAAAATCTTATCGCACACTTGAAGAGCTCGGCGAGAGCTTTTCGGATCTATGCTCCGTTGAAGATTTTGCCCACCGGAGCTCCCGATATGGCGGCTGGAAGATTCACGGAGGAAGGTCGCCGCCCTTTTCTTTTCGTCCCCCAGGACCGATGTTTGGGGAAGAATGATGAATAGGATTTTCTTTTTATAATTATATATATATATTTATATATTTATATATTTATATAACATTATATTACTAATATAATAACTAGAAAAACTGAAACGACGAGAGTGATCAAATCACCTCGATTTCGATGAAAATGTAAGACCCCCCTCCCGGATTCCAAACCACAGCACGAAGGGGGGTCTTATGCCCGAAACAGCCGCTTTGTGGTAGCATTAGCACACATTCTAACATGTACCCCAAGACGCCTATTCCGCCGGCTACAATCAATATCAATATGAACATGCCAACCCAACCATAATATAAGCAAGAAGAAGTCAAATTCACACTAAGTCAATAGTCCAAATACATCAAATAAGAGAGAAGCTAAAACATGCTTCCACAAATATAAGAGTACAGCTAGTAATTGCCCAAACGGGCTACATCAAAATCTCACGTCACTCACATCTATAAACGACGGTAGCGATGGCACCGTCACATCAGGCCCTGTCTCCTGGCCTGGCTGTCCTGCTGCAAAGTATGTGGCTGCTCTACTTGCGGGTGACCTCCTAAAAAGGAAGATGTAGCAACCGTTAGTCGAAAGACTAAGTGGCTTCACATCCGTTCCCCCGGCGACTCCTCGGCACCGGGCGAAGAAAGGAACAAGGGTACAAGTATTATAAGCAGTAAAACATGTACAAACAGGTGGTAATGGTACAATAAGATTAATAGCATTATAATCTAACAGCTCTACACAACAATTAGTAAATCAACAAGTACACGTATTAGTAAATCAACAAGCGTTAGTAACTACAGCAGGAAAGTAACTTAACTTATAAGAGTGCCCATACAAACTTATAAGTTAAGGATCGATTTACATAAGTAAATCATCATATATGAGAGTCCATACAAACTTACACGATGAGGATCTTATTGTGCAATGTTATGAAATGTTATGTATATTATGCATTGACTCACCCATGATCACACCCGTGCAATTGCTATGCCGATATAGACTATAGTTCCCACTATTCGAGCAGGTAGCTAACCTCTCAGGCGTCAGCCGCCGTGGCCAGGCGGTGACAATAGAGGAGGCATCTCTACTACTAGGCGGGTATCCACACTACTTCACCTAGGCCTTCGTACGCCTCAACGATATGAACACAACAGCGGAGCCCATACGTACTATGGCCCAGCGGGAGCCTCGGGTAGATGTGCACCGAGGACCAAGCCCCGAACTGACCTTGTGTGACCCGAAAGGAGCCTCAGAATTAAGCACGAGGACCAAGCCCAACCATTCACCTGGAACAGAAGGAGCCCCGGGACGTATACACCAAGGACCAAGCCCAACCGCCCAAAGTCTAACTATCAACTCCCGTCGGTGTGACGATCGGCGAGCTCGTAGACCTGCCACACTATCCTTAACCTAGGATTACGACACCGCGTGCCGACTCACAGCATATGAAAAATCCACAACACCGTGGCATGGAAGGGGCCTCAGAAGTAAGCATGAGGACATAACCCAACCATCCACTCGGCACGGAAGGAGCCCCGGGACGTAGACACTGAGGACCAAGCCCAAGCGTCCATCTATAACTCATTTCAAATTTAACTCAACTAGTGACGGCCAACGCCGCACTTACATCCCTCCACAATACTACCCGTAGGGAGACTACGCTCTAAGTATCGGACTACTACATTTCATTCTAACCATCATACATACTCATGACCATGGTTCATCCTTCTATTTGTCATTCCAAATGATTTCAACATATTACAAGCATGATGCGCATAAATAATAATCTACCAATTTGTATCTAGTCATTTCATTTAAGTAAGCTTGCTTCACAATTCAGTTATATGAAATCCAATTAATAAGATTTATCATTCATAGCACTACGGTGGTCAGCATAAAATAGTTCATCAAAATCTGGAGTTAATTAGCAACATCGATTCCGCCGAATTAAAATCCATATTATATAAATCCCAGAATTTAAGTGCAGAATAAATCTGGATAGCAAATTTGACCGGAGATTCCTGAAGCTACAAGAATCTGGTGAAGATGTGTAACGCCTCAATGGAAAGGTCTTTCCATGGGTTACAACTTTCATACTCAGCCCACAACCCAGATTTGAATGTATCCTATTTGAAATCGGCTTCAAAGTCCGTTGCACACAAAATAACATTTCTGCATGTAGGATTTATCGGACGTCATATTCGTTCAGACTTTCCCGTGGATACAGACTTTGCATGAATATGTGCAACCACTCGTTGGAAAGGTATTTTCAAGGGATTCAACTTTCGTGTTTAGTCAAAAGCCCAGATCTGGCCACATCCTATATGAAAATGGCCAAGAAGATCGCTGCATGCAGAATACAGATTCGGCACGTATCTTAAAGAGGAATGTACGGCATCGGTTCATCTTCCTCTTCAAGTCAATCTTCCACAATCACTCCAGAAATTTCTCCTCCCTTATTCACCCTCAAAGGGCCATTCTTATTCATGAAACCATCCACCCGTCATCACATAGAAGAAAGGGGAGGTTGAAGAGATCTAAAACCTAGAACACATGTCCTAGCATGGCCATCCCTAGAAAACTCCTTCTCTCCATCAAAACTCTCTTGAGTCGATATCTCTCCTAAGAAAATAACTAAAGATCTAGCACCAAGGGAGAGGGGAGGAAGCTCACCTCATTTCCGGCGTTTCCACTATTTTCGGCCATGGATCGTGTAACTCTTCTTGGCGGCATCTTCTCCTTCACGGTGGCGGCGGTTCTCCTCCTCTTGGACTTGCTCCAGCAGTTTTCCCTCTCTACAGAACTTTATCTCATGAAAAGTGGCTGGAATGAGGAGTGAAAATGGCTAGGGTTTTCTCTTCCCCTTATATATGAAAAGTGATACGGGTAGGGACACGCCCGTGTCCCTGCCCGTGTCCTGCTTGCGCGTAGCGTTACATCGGTTTTCAGTGTCGGTTCATTATTTGACACGGGTAGGGACACGCCCGTGTCCTGACCCATGTCCACATGACACGTCCATGTTCCCTGGCTGTGTCCTCCTCTGGATACACTTCGACGAACTTAACTCGACACAACGACACACGGGTAGGGACACAACCGTGTCTCTACCCGTGTCATACTTGCCTCACACACTCACATACACGTGTAGGCTCGTGTCTTGCATCATGGTGTCGACACCAGAGTGTCAACACCTCAACATCTGGGTGTCGACACACTGTGTCGACACCTAGTTCCAGTGTGTCTACACAACATGTGTCGACACATGGTGTAGACACCGGTGTGTCGACACCTCGACCCCAGGGTGTCGACACACTGTGTCGACACCTGGTTACAGTATGTCGACACAACGAGTATCGACACACGGTGTCGACACCAATGTGTCAACACCTCAACCCCATGGTGTCGACACACTGTGTCGACACCTGGTTCCAGTATGTCGACATTGCGAGTGTCGATACACGATGTCGACACCAGTGTGTCGGCACCTCAACCTGGGTGTCGACACACTGTGTCGACACCTTGACCCAGTGCGTCAACACCTCGACACCAAAGTGTTGACCAATGACTCGGGTGATACAAATCCTATTCACATGTGCTGCCCAGTTATCAGCACTCCCCCGAACCCAAGTCATCCCTCCATACCCAAAAACACGTACGATGGGCCTAGTGCGATTCGGGACGTTACAAATCCTATAAATAAAATAAAAGATTTCGTCCCCGAAATCAGGCATAAGCTTTGGGGAGAAAAGCATAACGGATAATACAATATGCTTTTAAATAAAAATACCTTGAGCAAACAACTCTGGATAGCATTTTTGCATCAAATTCATTGGCACCCATGTGTATTCCTCCTTCCCATGATTAGACCATAGCACCTTCACCAAGGGAACACGTTTGCGACGTAACTTTCTTATCTCGCTACCCACGATCCGCACCGGCTCTAGTCGCACAGACCTATCAGACGCCATAGCACCATCGGTTGTGGGGATGTATTGATCGGGCTGCAACAATGCCTTCCGAAGCGACGACACATGGAACACGTCGTAGAGGTTCTCTAACTCAGACGGTAACTCCAATCGATAGGCCAACAGGCCAATCCTTTCCAATATAGTATAAGTCCCAACATACCTTGGGCTGAGCTTTTTCACACCACGCACACGTGACACTCCATGCATCGGTCAGATTTTCAGGAACACCTTATCACCCACTTGAAATTCCACCATCCGGTTCCTTGCATTATAATACTTTGCCTGCCAACTTTGAGCTTCCAACATGCGATCCTGAATCAGTCTAACCGCCACATCGGTATCCTCAATATATTCAACACCCAAAGCCTTCAGGTCTTCATCTTGCACCCAAGACAAGGGGGTTATTCACCTCCTTCCATAAAGAGCTTCATGAGGTTCCATGCCGATACTAGCCTGGTGGTTGTTGTTGTAGGAGAATTCTACCAACGGTAAGAGCCTTTCCCACGGCTCTCCTCTATCCAACACACATAATCTCAACAAATCTTCCAATTTCTGGATGACCCTTTCAGATTGCCCGTCCATCTAAGGATGAAACGCGGTGCTGAAGGTAAGATGTGAGCCCAAATACGCCTGTACCGCCTTCCACTCCCTTGAGGTGAAACGACCATCCCGGTCCGAAACGATTGTCTTAGGCACACCATGATAGCGTACAAATTGCTCCACAAAGAGGCGTACTAAGACATCCACATGAGCTTCTTTCTTCATTGGAATAAACCGGGCTACTTTTGTCAGGCGATCAACTATCACCCACACCGAATCATTTCCTAAGCGTGAGCGAGGTAATCCATGGACAAAGTCCATGGAGATATCCTCAAACTTCCACTCGGGGATGGGCAATGATTGTAGCAAACCACCGGGACTCTTGCATTCCGCCTTCACCCTTTGACAAGATTTGCAATGTGTAACAAAATATCGGACATCCTTTTTCATCCCCGGCCAACACATGGTCTTCCGTAAGCCGGCGTACATCTTTGCAATGCCTGGGTGCACCGAATATTGAGAGCAATGAGCCTCTCTCAAGATATCCTCCAAGATTTTACCGCCCTTGGGAATGTAGAGCCGGCCACGAAAATAAACGAGGCCTTCTTTTAGCGTATACTCATTCATAGTCCCATCTTCGATTGACTTGATTGTCGGGGCCAGAGCCGCATCCATTCCTTGCTCCACTTTGATTCGGTCCCGGATATCACAAACTATGCTCATGCTTGCGAAGTACTCTGTATACTCTACCGAAGGAGCCTTAAATATCAATGTAATATCCATCTCCTCAATCATCCGAGCCAACTTCATACTCATCAACCGAGACTCTGGACTAGAACCTGGTACCTTTCTACTCAATGCATGGGCCACCGAGTTCGCCTTTCTGGGGTGGTAGTTCATGGTGAACTTATAGTCGCATAGAAATTCTAACCACCGCCGTTGTCTCAAGTTCAACTCCTTCTGAGTATGAACGTACTTCAAGTTTTTGTGATCTGAAAAGATCTCACAGTGGACACCGTATAGATAATGCCTCCAAACATTCAAGGCGAACACCACTGCTCCCAATTCCATATCATGAACCGGGTAATTGATTTCATGCTTCTTCAATTGTCTTGAAGCGTAGGCAATCACGTGTCTGTGCTGCATCAACACCGCTCCCATCCCTTGATATGATGCGTCAGTGTAGACTTGAAATCCCTCCTTCCCAGACGGAAGTGCAAGGATGGGGGCGGAGGTAAGTCTATCCTTCAGCTCCTGGAATACCGCTTCACATTGGGGTGTCCACTCAAATGGCACATAATTCTTCGTTAATGAAGTATGAGGAAGAGCAATCTTTGAAAATCCTTTTACAAACTTACGGTAGTACCCGACAAGTCCAAGGAAACTCCTCACATCGGCCGCCGACTTCAAAGGCGACCACTCCTTCACGACACGCACCTTGGACGGATCCATTGCTAGTCCTGCTCCGCTGATCACATGCCCCAAGAAAGCAACCTCTTTAAGCCAGAATTCGCACTTGCTGAACTTGGCAAACAAGGCGTGCTCTTTTAATTTCTTCAATACCAAGGTCAAGTGCTCAACATGCTCCTCCTCCATCTTTGAGTAGACCAAGATGTCGTCAATGAATATAATGACGAAGACATCCAAATAAGGTTCAAACACCTTGTTCATCAGGCTCATGAAGGCCGAAGGGGCATTTGTGAGCCCAAATGGCATTACCGTGAACTCATACGGTCCATATCTTGAACTAAAGGTCGTTTTCTGGATGTCACCTTCTTGTATTCTCAACTGATAATACCCTGAGCACAAGTCCAGCTTAGAAAACCAATGCACTCCCACAAGTTGGTTGAACAACTCGTCGATCCGAGGTAGCGGATAAGTGTTCTGCACCGTCAGCCGATTGAGTTCCCGATAGTCTATGCACAAATGTAGGGTCTCATCCTTCTTCTTCACGAACAATACAGGGGCTCCCCAGGGCGACGAACTGTGGCAAACGAACCCTAACTCCACTAGTTCTTGTAGTTGAACTCTAAACTCCGCGAGTTCCTTCGGGTCCATTCGGTAAGGAACCTTAGATACCGGCTTGGCACCCGGTACTAGATTAATTTGGAAGTCAACCTCTCTATGCGGGGGTAATCCTGGCAGTTTCTCAGGGAATACCTCGGGGAAATCCCGCACTACCCATACATCTTTCATATCCAGTGCCTTCTCCTTCAACTTGAACCAGATCATGAAGACTTCATCCCCCTTCATATGGGCTTTTACTGTCTGAACTGAAGATGGCAACATACAAGGTGCGAAGCTAATACATTGGAAGATGACGTCGGAGTCTCCATGTCTCAAATAGATTCGTTTCTCTGCACAATCAATCCTCGAAAAGTGCCAGTCCAACCACGCCATGCCCAAAATGATGTCAAACTCCGGCATTCTCAAGACTGTGGTAGGTGTATCAAATGTCTTTCCTTCGATAAATATCTCGAACTCGCACTTAGCGGTTGCAATCATCTCCGAGCCATCTGGTAGGCGCACTCATCGGGCTATACCAGTAAAGTATTGTACGCCCTCCATGTCCTTAATGAAATCCTCAGACACAAAGGAGTGTGAGGCACCGGTATCGAACAGCGCATAGGCCGTCTTCCCGCTAACTATCACGGTGCCTAAGTACCAATAACCAAAACTTGTTGCTAGGTGTCTAATACATCTCAAGCAACTTTAAGTTTAAGAAAAGAAAATTGTGATAATTACTTAAATCATACCTGCAATCACATCTTGGGGATTCCATTCTTGCACCATGTCCAGTGCGTACACTTGATCCCGAGCAGGGTTGGGGTTTCCTCCTCGCGGTCCTCGTCCTCGATCATGCATATAACCCCACCCTCACAGAGCTGTCGGAGGGGGAGCAGGAGGGACATTCCCATACAACTGCGGGCAGTAGCATCGTATGTGGCCCGGTTGGTTGCATTCGAAACACACCAGCCCATGACGCCTCTCAGGTTGCTGAAATTGCTGAGGCTGAGGCGGTGGAGGCAACGCAGGCGACTGCGGAACCGGATGGTCCACTCTATAGTTTTGGTGGAAACGCCCTCCACCTCTTCGATATCCTCTTCCTCCTCTAAAGTCCCTCCTCCTCCTACTGCTTGGACCAGCTTCCATCACGTCCTCCGCATGTCTCTTACCACATCCCAAGTGGTCCGCCTCTAATCTCTTTTCCATATCGATAATCTCTGCCAAACTAGCATTCGCTATAAACAAAATGGCCTGCCTTAGGGGATTTCACAACCCTTTGTAGAAATGCTTGGTGTATCCTCTATCATCCAGGTCATATGAGTCTGCGAACCTTGCGAGATGCTGGAACTCTCGCTGGTATTCTGTAACCGATTTTGATCCCTGCTTCAGTAGTAGAAACCTCTGCTCGAGCTCGTCTCGAGCCGATGTAGGAATGAAGTGCTCCAAGAAGACACCCGAGAACTCGCTCCAACTTATCTCGGTATACACTCGTCCTTGGAACGTGGAGCCCATGAGTGACTTCCACCACCTCTTAGCATGTAGATCCAAGACGGACACCGCCAACGATACAGCCATGTTGGCCGGGCAACGGATCCCCGCCAATAGCTCTTGGACCGTGTCAAGCCATTCTTCTGTGTGTACGGCCGACTCCGTCCCGAGGTAGGCGGGAGGGGAGAGAGCCCGAAAGGTGCTCAGCCAGTTAGAGCCTGAAGCCTGTTGTTGAACTGGAGGCTGCTGCGCCCTAAAGGCATCCAGGATGGCGGTGAGCGTCTACCCCAACTCGGATTGTTGAAACTGAGTGGGTATGGAAGGGGCAGGAGTGCCCCCCATCGGCTCAATGTGCACTGGAACCTACACGTAAAACACAAACGTATGGTCGGGCTGGCTAATCTTGCGGTCAAAGTTGGACAACTTAATGTGAATTATATATGGGCACACCACTGCTTCCGCTAAGTCAGTTTGTCCGCAAACTGACTAATCGAACGGGGGTGGGACCATTGTTGAATGACTTCTTTAGTTGAGGATCATGGCAAATTGATACCATTTGTAAGACCCCCCCCCCCCCCCTCCTGGATCCCAAACCACGACACGAAGGGGGGGTCTTATGCCTGAAACAGCCACCTTGCGGTAGCATTAGCACACGGGCTAACCTGTACCACAAGATGCCCATTCCGCCAGCTACAATCAATATCAATATGAACATGCCAACCTAACCATAATATAAGCAAGAAGAAGTCAAAAACACACTAAGTCAATAGTCCAAATACATCAAATAAGAGAGAAGCTAAAACATGCTTCCACAAATATTAGAGTACAGCTAGTAATTGCCCAAATGGGCTACATCAAAATCTCACGTCACTCACATCCGTAACCGACGGTAGCGACGACACCGTCACATCAGGCCCTGTTGTCCTGGTCTGACTGTCATGCTGCAAAGTCTGCGGCTGCTCTACCTGCGGGGTGACCTCCTAAAAAGGAAGACGTAACAACCGTTAGTCGAAAGAATAAGTGGCTTCACATCTGCTCCCTCGGCTACTCCTCAGCACCGGGAGGAGAAAGGAACAAGGGTACAAGTATTATAAGCAGTAAAACTTGTACAAACAGGTGTTAATGGTACAATAAGATTAATAGCATTATAATCTAGCAGCTCTACACAACAATTAGTAAATCAACAAGTACATGTAATAGTAAATCAACAAGTGCAAGTAACTACAGTAGGAAAATAACTTAACTTATAAGAGTTCCCATACAAACTTATAAGTTAAGGATCAGTTTACATAAGTAACTCATCGTATAGGATAGCTCATATAAAATTATTCGATGAGGATCTTGTTGTGCAATGTTATGAAATGTTATGTTTACTATGCAATCACTCACCCATGATCACACCCATGCAATTTCTATGCCGACATAGACTATAGTTCCCACTATTCGAGCAGGTAGCTAACCTCTCAGGCTTCAGCCACCATGGCCAGACGGGGACAGTAGAGCGGGCATTTCTACTACTAGGCGGGTATCCACACTACTTCACCTAGGCCTCTGTACGCCTCAACGCTAAGAACACAATAGCAGAACCCATGCATACTATGGCCCAGCGGGAGCCTCGGGTAGATGTGCACCGAGGATCAAGCTCCGAACTAACCTTGTGTGACCCGGAAGGAGCCTCAGAAGTAAGCACGAGGACCAAGCCCAACCGTTCACCTGGCACGGAAGGAGCCCCGAGACATAGACACCGAGGACCAAGCCCAACCACCCAAAGTCTAACTGTCAACTCCCGTCGGTGTGACTATCGGCGAGCCCATAGACCTGCCACACTATCCTTAACCGAGGATTATGATACCGTGTGTCGACTCACACCACATGCAAACTCCACAACACCGTGGCATGGAAGTGGCCTCGGAAGTAAGCACGAGGACACAACCCAACCATCCACTCAGCACAGAAGGAGCCCCGGGACGTAGACACCGAGGACCAAGCCCAATCGTCCATCTATAACTCATTTCAACATTAACTCAACTAGTGACGGCCAACGCCGCACTTACATCCCTCCACAATACTACCCGTAGGGAGAATACCCTCTAAGTATCGGACTACTACATTTCATTCTAACCATCATACATACTCATGACCATGGTTCATCCTTTTATTTTTCATTCCAAATGATTTCAACATATTACAAGCATGATGCGCATAAATAATAATCTACCAATTTGTATCTGGTCATTTCATTTAAGTAAGCTTGCTTCAAAATTCAGTTATATGAAATCAAATTAATAAGATTTATCATTCATAGCACTACAGTGGTCAGCATAAAATAGTTCATCAAAATCTGGAGTTAATTAGTAACATCGATTCCACCGAATTCAAATCCATATTATATAAACCCCATAATTAAAGTGCAGAATAAATCTGGACAGCAACTTCGACCGGAGATTTCCAAAGCTACAGGAATCCGGTAAAGACGTTTAACCCCTTGATGGAAAGGTCTTTGCATGGGTTACAACTTTCATACTCAACCTACAACCTAGATTTGAATGTATCCTATTTGAAATCGGCTTCAAAGTCCGTTGCGCACAGAACAACATTTCTGCATGTAGGATTTATCAGACGTCATATTCGTTCAGACGTTCACGAGGCTACAGACTTCGCATTAAGACGTGCAATCACTCGCTGGAAAGGTATTTTCAAGGGCTTCAACTTTCATGTTTAGTAGAAAGCCCAGATCTGGCCACAGCCGACATGAAAATGTCCAAGAAGATCACTGCGCGCATAATACAGATTTGGCACGTATCTTAAAGATGAATGCATGACATCGGTTCATCTTCCTCTTCAAGTCAATCTTCCACAATCACTCCAGAAATTTTTCCTCCCTTATTCACCCTCAAAGGGCCATGATTCTTCACGAAAACATCCACCAGTCATCACATAGAAGAAAGGGGAGGTTGAAGAGATCTAAAACCTAGAACACATGTCCTAGCATGACCATCCCTAGAAAACTCCTTCTCTCCATCAAAACCCTCTTGAGTCGATATCTCTCCTAAGAAAATAACTAAAGATCTAGCACCAAGGGAGTGGGGAGGAAGCTCACCTCATTTCCGGCGTTTCCACTATTTCCGGCCAGGGATCGTGTAACTCTTCTTGGTGGCATCTTCTCCTTCACGGCGGCGGCGGTTCTCCTCCTCTTGGACATGCTCCAGCAGTTTTCCCTGTAACGCCCCCGATTTTTTCGATGATTTTATTAGAATGGGCATCGTCATATTTATGACGTCGTGGCGTTACTTTTAACGTCGAGTTGACGGCGCAATGTCGTAATGGCATTTTCGCGTCCGTGCGGTCGAGTCGGCCGAATTCTTATTGTAATGGTAAAATCTTGCATTTGAAATTTAAGTTATGTGATTTTGAACTTGCTCGTCAAGTTTTGTCGCAATCCGAGCATTTTTGGAGTCTCGGCGCGCGATTGAAGTTTTGGATTGTTTATATTCGCTGTATACTTTAAAGATTAATATCCTGGGAATGGCTCGTCGGATTTTGGTTTTGATTTCGCCGTTGTGTTCGTGGCGTCAGTGTTCATCTACGGTGCGAATTTCGTTTGATTCGGCGCTCGTTCGGGCCTCCGTTTAGATCTCGTAGTTTTCTTATTCAAAAATATATAAATATGAATATTTTATTATTAAAGTACTATTGAAAAATGTCTTTTACTATTCATTCATATAGTTTGATCAAAAGGGTATATTTGCAATAGAATTGTCGTTTCCTGCAATTATACTAGAGTGATTTCTTTAGGTACTCGAGTAGGTCATTTTTGGTACTCGAGTAGGTCAATTCTGCTACTCGAGTAGGTCATTTCTGTTACTCTAGTAGGTCATTTATGCTACTCGAGTAGGTCAATTCTGCTACTCGAGTAGGTCATTTCTGCTACTCGAGTAGATCATTTCTGTTATTCGAGTAGGTCATTCTGCTACTCGAGTAGGTCAATTCTGCTACTCGAGTGGGTCATTTCTGTTATTCGAGTAGGTCATTCTGCTACTCGAGTAGGTCAATTCTGCTACTCGAGTAGGTCATTTCTGTTACTCGAGTAGTCCATTGTGGTTTATGTTCGGATGTTGTTTTCAGAGTCAAAACGGCATCTTATGGAAATCTGGTCATCATGAAATTTGTTCGTCTCGACGATATCTACAATTTTCATGGTGTGCACTTTTCTATTTGAAGCAATTTTCAACCTCCTTTTTCAATTTTCCCAAAACTGCTCGTAAATAAGCTATATTATTGATTTCTACTCGAGTACCCTTGATCTACTCGAGTACTATTGTTTTATCTCGAGTAATGGTTTTTTTCTCGAGTAATATTGAATTCTCTAGAGTCCTACTGATTTTATTCGAGTATTTTAAGTTCCTCTCGAGTACATTGCCCTCATATACTCGAGTAGCCTTATACATCTCGAGTAGTTCCCTGTTGTTTGCATTCGGGCACCATTTTGAGGGTCCGAACGGTGTCATATAAAACAATGGTCAACAAGAAATTTGTTCTTCTCGACGAGATCTACAACTTTAATGTTGGGCCATTTTCGATTTGAAGTCATCTTAAATCTCTATTTTTTGTTTCCCCGTAGCCACTCATAAATCACACGTTTTCTTGTATTTAGACAAAACAATTTATAAGTAATTATATATATATATATATATATATATATATATATATATTCTTAGACTTAGGTTTGAATAGAACTTCTTCTTCTCTGATTCCTTTTATCCCGAACCAGAACAGCGAGCGAGAGAGAGAAAGAGTTGTTTTCGTGAATCTTCCAGTGGCCGCCAACGGAGCTCCGATGCTCGAAATCTTCAACCGAACGTAGATCCGGAAAGCTCTCGCCGAGAGCTACGCTATCGTTGTAATTTCTTCCCCATTTCTTGATTTTTTTTTGTTAGGATTTTTCGGCCCTAACCCCTTTTCCGCCATTTTTGTCTAGATCTCAACTTCTCCCGTGTTCTCTTGCCCCGATCTACGACGCGGAGCGATTCAGAGAACTTTTTCCGGTAGAACCAAGGCAAGTGGTGGTTTTCCTTCGTTGTTCCTTGTCCGGTTTGATGGTAACCGTTATGCCTTTGTTCCTTAATTTTCTTGCCTTTTGTGTTGTCTTTCCAAACTATGATTATGTTTAGTCCTTCTTGAAGATCACTCAAAAAAAATTATAAAATCTGGTCATGGTAATTTTGATCTTAACTAGGTGTGTACAATCATCCTTAGAATGATTTATCGGTGAATTAAATTGTTTTGTCTACCGTTGTTGGATGTGTTAGTGTCTTTATAGGATTGTAAACCGTTTCTAAAGGTTGATCAACTGTGTCTTTAATCTAGAAATGTCACGTAGTATCCGATGTGCCAAGTCCCGAGATGTTTGTGTTGTGGTTTCTTTGGTTTTCCTTGGTTTTGGGAGTTAGTGGGCGTGACCACCTCCGCAAGGTTGTTTCCTTTATTAGTACCTTTTGGAACTCTACCGGTGTTTTGGGCATCTGCGGTGTATGGTGGAGTGCATGAATCTCTCCCGTAGTTAAACGGATTTAATCTTCGTGAGGGGTGTGTCCAGCTAAGTGACCATCTCGCCCGTGTTTTTTGGTAGAGTGACCACAAGTGGTTAATAAAGGTTATGGATTTTCTTCCTTATGATTTACTCATGTTCGTCACCTTATTGCCTTGTGCATATGGTGTGTTTGCATTGTACATGACGATTCACGTAAGTGTTCCTTTCCTGTTTGATGCTTACTTCGTTCTTTATGTCAGTATTTTTGGTCTTGGGTTGGTACCCCTTTTGACCTTGTTTACTTTTGCTTAATTTTTCTGCCACCATTTGTACCTACTTGCTGAGGAGTTCTGTTTTTTTTTTTGGAATGCCTTAGGTTCAGAGCCGTAGCAGGTAGTGGAGCTAGTTTTGGACTCTCTTAGCGGCAGTGTCAGTGGTGGTCTTGCACCTCGTCGTAGCGAGGTAGTTGTCGTTCAGTTTTTTTTCTTTTTCCTAGTTAAGGCATACTGTTTTACTGTGGGTTCGTGTCAGATTATTGACGCCCACAGAGTTGTTGATTTTGCCACTTGCTAGCTGATGTGGTTTTCTTCTTCTTTGATTTGGATTACTTGCTCTCTGGGATGATTTAATGCTAAGACTGCATGTTAGATATTTTTAAGCTTATAAAAACTTATTATTAGTAAAGCATCCATGCAAACTCTTTTAAAACTAAGTCACTATTTTCCTTGTCAGCGTAGAGACTTTTTTTCTCATACTTATTATAAATCTAGAGTGTGCTTAGCATGAGTTGTTCCTCGGGGACATTTATACTCATGTAGGATGTTAGAGTCGATTTAAAACAAGTATCTTCCGCAAGCGTATAAATTATATTTTTGAATCGTGGAGTAGATGATCCACTGAGCCGAGGGATACGGCTACCTTCTTAATTTAAATTGGATTTCAGTAAAAATAACTTATGTTTTCTTTTAAACTATAGAGTTTGGAGTCTTGCCTGAGCGTATGCAGTTATCCACTGCACGGCGTGGCATCACAACGCATATTTTTCCGTACTCTGATATAATTAAATTGTTGGGAAAATGCGGGTTGTGACAGTTGGTATCAGAGGGAGGTTACTTGACAATTGGTCGGGCAACCTTCCCTTGTTAGTGTTGGTTGTTTAGTGTCATATCATACACACGTCAATGTGTCACCAGTACGTATTGGCTAAATCATGAACACTACACTCATAAGCATGATTAGAAGTATACGGGGCATATTATGTAGTATGGGATGCATAATATGTGTTGGTATATGGATCCACCATAGGTGGAAACTTGTGACGGTTATGTAGTATGGGATGCATAACCTCACCACATGAATGCTCATTAGCACATTTTCTTTTCGTTGCATGCAATATTATGTAGTATGAGATGCATAACATTGCATGTGTACGCCGCTCATAACATGCATTAAGGCCTTTTATAGAATTCATAGCACCACATGCATAGCATAACATAACATAAGCACAACATGCCAAGCTAAAGATTTACACGATGACACATGTACACACATGATTTTTAAATAAGAGTAAAGTATCCATACATTCATATCATAGGCACATGAGTCAATAGGATGATAGGATATCATCCTAAGTAGGACATATTATCATTATAAAATCCTAGAGCAAGTGATAGTTTAAGCAAGTGTCTTTCAAGTATGGTCTGAACTAGTTTTGTTTGCCCTAGTCGTAATCTAGGATTTTAATTGAGTTGTTCATTTGTCTTTGTTTAGAAATTCCACCTAAGGGTATTGCGATGAGGTCTACTGCCCAGTCGGAGGGTGAGTCGTCGGGAGCGCAAAGTGATGCGATTATCGAGAGTCTGCGTCAGAGCAATGAGGCTCTATCGAGACAATTAGTTGAGATGCAATCACAAATTCAGTCATTGTTGTCTGCCGCTCTAGCGCAGTAACCTTCAGTGCAAGATCCTGCCTTGGATCAAGCTGTGCCTGATACTCCTGCCCCTCTGGTGGCCCCAGTGGCAATACTACCAGAAATGAATTTCATATCGTACTTCCAACGATTGGGACCTCCCACCTACGACGGGAGTGCTGACTTTATGATTTTGGATGATTGAATCATCTCCATCGAAGAGATGTTTTCGTATTCCTGGATTCTAGAAGTGCAGAAGGTTATGATTGCAGCCTATCAGTTAAAAGACCTAGCAAAGAGTTGGTGGATTCGTGAAAAGGAGAGTCTGAAGGAAGGCTGTTCCTGGGACTCTTTTAAGAAGATGCTGCTGAAAAAGTTTCTGCCCTAGATCGAGCAGGACCGTCTCATGAATAACTTCCTGCATCTGAAGCAGAGACAGCTCACGGTGAGCGAGTACGAAATTGAGTTTAGCAAGTTGAGTAGATTTGCTCCCGATTTGGTTGCTTCGGAGGAGGGAAGAGTGAAGCGTTTTCTTGGTGGACTAAGAAGCGATGCCCAGTAGTTGGCATGCGCTTATCGAGCAGAAGTTTGTGCTGAGGCAGTGGAAGCTGCACTGAAGGTTGAGGCGATCGAAAATGCTAAGAATCGAGGTGCTGTGACGAGATAAGATAAGAGGAAAGGTGTTGAGGATGGAAGTTCTAGGGCATCCGGCCCTCCTTCGAAAAAGAAAGGTGGGGGAATTTATAGCTTTTGTGGTCGACCTGGCCACTCTTACGAAAGGTGTTTCAAGAGGACCACCTCCCTGAAGCAGCAGTAGGTGCTCGCTATCCAAGGCGTACCCAAGGGAGAGCTGGTGTGCTCATTCTATTCAAAGAAGGGGCATGATGTGAATCGTCGCTGGATGAAAGAAAAGACTTGCTTCCAGTGCGGGCAGAAGGGACACATGAAGTCTTCATGCCCTCAGGCTAAGTCCCCACTACAGCTGTAACGCCCCAAAAATTGTATTTGAGTCGGTCGCGAAAAAGGGATTTTTGGTGCCTATATAGGGGTACACGGCCTAGGACACGGGCGTGTCCAAGGCCGTGTCTGGCTGGTGTTTTTGGTCGTTTTCATCCCGAGAAGGACACGGCCAGGAACACAGCTAGATGACACGGGCGTGTCATTTGACACGGGCGTGTGCCTACCCGTGTCAATACCCGTGTCCCATTGGGTCGTGTCAGTTGCCGTGGCGGTTATGCGTGACACGCCCCCGGACATGGGCGTGTCGAGAGACCCGACACGGGCGTGTTAGGTGAGACACGAGCGTGTCTTTGCCCGTGTGTCTTTTCTCCGTTCGACGATCATGGCTGGAGCGAGGCACACGACATGAGACACGACCGTGTGCTAAGCCGTGTTCGGCCAAGGTCTGGAGATTTTTGAACAGATGTGAGCCGTTCATTTTCTTTAATAAAGATCCAATGGCCCAGATGGTTTCCTGCTCTGTTAAGGCCGGGAATAGGGGAGTTAATCCTTCATTTCTCTCCAACCATTCTCTCTCTCAAGGAGTTGGAAAGAGGAGAAAGAAGGAAGGGATTCCGGCCGCCGGCGGAGCATCGGAGCACCGTTTCGAAATCTGAGAGCGGATCTGTGGAGGGAAGTTCGTTGCGAAGATTTCCATCCGTGTAGTTTTTCCATGACGCCAAAGCGGACTACAAGGGTAACGATTCTCTACTTGAGCATGTGAAGCTCTTTCTTTCTACATAGGGACCGCTCCCGCGAGTGTGCGGTGAGTGCGTGGTGTTCCTTGGGGTTGATGTGAATAGTCCCCCTTGTGTTGCATATAGAGTTCGAAATCGTAAGTACGGGCATAGGCATTGTGTGTGAAGCCTACCCGGACGTGTATTGTCTGGATTAGTGATGTTGCATTTGATATGTTTTGCCGGAGAAGACTCCGTGCTTTGGGTTTTTCGGGTTTGTACGCGGTAAATTGCAGCAGGGATCCTTGGAGGTTAGCTTCAAGGCGCACCCAGAAAACTGAGCGGAAACGTGTTCTGCTAACTTGGCGGTCTGGGTACCGGCCTTGATCATAACTGGGTTATGAGATTGTTTGGAAAATTTTTGGATCCGAGAGAATCTTGGCCCGCGCGTAGGACTTAAATTGACTAGGCGGCGTGAGTAACGGGCAAGTGGAATCGGACCTAGGCTATGTGGTTCGGTGCGAGAGACCCGAAAACGGGGACTGGCCGTTGGCATAGTCGGGAGACTTAGACGGTGGTCAGAAAGGCTAAATGCTCACATGGTTGCCATCCTGGGGGTGGTGGTGAAGACGCTGATTGGTCAGGATTCACCGTTAATGTGCCCTGAGTTCACGGGGTGTTTGGCCGTGCGAGCCTACACCTGTGGCGTAGTATAGTTGCGCTTTATTGTTTTATTGGACTAATGATATGCAGGGAAAGAGCACCGTCGTCCCGAGTAAGGGGCGGGGTCATTATAATTTGGTCGACTTTTGGCTGATCGTTGCTTTGTTTGCCACCGTGAGGTGGGATGTGCTTGCAGGTGCTGCGGAACCGAGTACCAAATAGCGGGCTGAAGCACATGTTGCTGTGCTGGCCCTAGAAGGCCAAAGCGAATAGTTGTTTTTATTTTATCATGTGTGGCCAGCCTGCGAGCCGATGTATGTAAGACATGTTTTATTAAGTAAACATTTGTAAGGCCATAAGGCCATGTACCTTTTTTAGTGTATTTGGGGTTTCATTCTTATTGTGTGGATGTGGACATTCTTGGATATGGATTTAAGATTTGGGTTCTTTCAGCTTTAAAAGCTTCCGCTAGAATGCTCTGTTTAGGACGAGTAGTCTTAATTGGATGGTTTGAATATTCTTATGTAACCCTTCCGACTATCTGTGGTATATGGTGTCGGGTTCCAGCTAGACCTTCTGTTATATGCCATGCGACGGATGAGGGTGTTACAATTTGGTATCAGACTTCTGGTTACGGTCAGGCTTAAATGAATTCGTGGGCGAATTCTTTTAAGGGGTGGTGAGCACATGTGTGCGTCATCGTTATAACATCAAAAAGAACTCATGAATGTCCACTTAGGAATGAAAAATACACTTGTTTTGTGGAATCTGAGTGTTCCAATTATTGCTTTTAGCAATTTATTTGTCGTCTAATCGTGTGTCTTTGCTACTATAGGCTGCTAGGAGCGGTGCTGGTCAGTCAGAGCGTCCGCAATCGGCGCAAAGTAGTGCACCAACGGACATGCCTACTACACCTCCTTCAACGGAAACCATCAGGATGGTGGCTGAAGCCGTGTTTGCAGTGATTAATGCCCAACCTGCAGGGCAAATGCGTCACGCACCTCCTGCGAATGAGCAAGAACCGGTTAGGGCGGCAGAGCCGAGAGTGGTGGAGCACGCAGCAGTGGATCTAGTAGAGCCGAGGAGAGCTACGGAGAAGCAACTAAAGCATGTAATGGGCTTTAATCCTCCGAGGTTCGATGGGGTTGGAACGCCAGCTCAAGCTGAGGACTGGCTCTCTTCGATAAAGAGGGTGTTGACAGCCATGTTAACTGAGGAGTGGTAGAACACCACCATAGCGACTTTTCTTTTGGTGGGTGAAGTGAGGTTGTGGTGGGATGAGTTGGAGTTTCATCTCTTAGTGGGTAGGCAGCTTGCTGATGTGCATATGGAAGAATTTTCAAGAATATTCTTAGCCAGATTTGTACCCTCTGCTCAGAAGTTGGAGTTGGAGAATCAGTATCTTGGGTTGACTCAGGGATCTAGAAGCGTGGACGAGTATCTGCATGGGTTCACACGGTTGGGTCGTTATGTCGGGGCTATGTTTACGGAAGGTGAGAGAAAGACCAACCGATTCTATGAGGGTCTTCGTGGTGACCTACAGTTACTCCTTGCTGAGCTTAAGGCACAAGGCTTCCTAGCCATGGTCAATTCGGCCCGATCGTTGGAAAAGGTTGCGAAGAAAGTTCAAGAGAAGAAGGACCCAGGAGAAAAGAAGTCTGAGTTCAAGGTGCCAAATACCAAGTCAAGTTTCCGCAGGTGGAGCAAGAAGCGGAGGACTTCGAACTCAGCCCCTTCGGCTGATGCGTCGGGGGCAACTACAAGTCGAGTCGCAGGAGCTTTCTACAACTGCGGGAAGACGGGGCATTTTGCTCGGGAGTGTTGGAGCGGACGTTCAAAGTCCGAGAGGAAGCTTGGAGCGACCTATGAGGAGAAAGGGAAGGCGGTGGAGTCAACCGCGTCCCATCATGCTCCAGTCCAGCCTAGAGTCTACAACTTTGGTCTTCAAGAGGCCATAAAGCAAGCAGACGTGGTGACAGGTATGAGTTAAATTGCAGTAGTTTAACTTTCATAATTGTTACCTCTTTTGTTTGTTAGCTTACTTTTGTTGGTGCTAGGCTTTGTGTTGATCTTTGAGTTTCCGGCGAGAGCCCTGTTTGATACGGGAGCATCGCATTCCTTCTTATCCGAAAAATTCATATCACACATCGGGGTTCCGTCTTCGATGGAAAAAGACAGGTTGGATGTGTTGTTGCCCAATGGGTGCTCAATGTATGTGGATAGGGTCTGCGTAGTGAAGATTCAGATTGGAGACCGGGATTTTGTTTTGCGAGCGTTGGTTCTACCGTTAGTAGAGTTCGACGTAATATTCGGTATGGATTGGCTCTCGGAGTAGGGTGCATACATTGATTGCAACCGTAAGGAAGTTAAGTTGGGTCTGAACACTGATCAGGAGACTACTTTTGCGGGCATGAAGGGGTCGGGGAAAGTTTTGATGTCGGCCCTTCAGGTGTTCAAGGCAGTTCGGTCTGGGGCAGAGCTATTTATCACTCTAGTGCAGACTTCGACGCCTAAGCCAAGTCTTGACAGTATACTAGTTGTGTCTGAGTATCCCGATGTGTTCCCAGATGATCTCCCAGGAGCCCCTCCTCAGCGGGAGATTGATTTTACCATTGAGCTGGTACCGGGTGCCAAATCGGTGTCACGCTCTCCGTATCGAATAGCTCCAAGAGAGATGACAGAGTTGAAGGTGCAACTGCAGGAGTTGTTAGAGCAAGGTTATGTGCGTCCAAGTTCGTCACCCTGGAGCGCACCAGTTCTCTTTGTTAAGAAGAAAGATGTCAGCTTGCGGCTTTGTATCGACTACCGTGAATTGAACAAGCTTACGGAGAAGAACAAATATCCAATCCCGAGGATTGACGATCTATTCGATCAGTTGGTTGGGTCAACGGTATATTCGAAGCTAGATCTGAAATTCGGTTACTATCAGTTGAGGATAAGGGAGAGCGACATCCCAAAGACAGCATTCAGTACGCGGTTTGGGCATTACGAGTTCACGGTCATGCCGTTTGGTTTGACTAATGTGTCATCCGTGTTTATGGATCTGATGAACAGGACGTTCAGAGAGTACTTGGATCGTTTCGTGATAGTATTTATCGATGATATCCTGGTGTACTCGCAGTGCAAGGAGGATCACTACAAGCATCTACACATGGTGTTGGAGACATTGAGGAAAAGTCAGTTGTATGCAAAGTTCTCCAAATGTGAATTCTGGTTATCCTCTATAGCGTTCCTTGGTCATGTTATTAGTGGAGAAGGGATAGCGGTGGATCCGGCGAAGATAGTGACAATACGGGAGTGGCCTACTTTGACTACGGTGGAGGAAGTCCGGAGTTTTCTGGGACTTGCTGGCTACTATAGGCGCTTCGTAGAGAACTTTTCACGAATAGCACTTCCACTCACGATGTTGATAAGGAAGGATCAGAAGTTTGTGTGGTCTCCGGAATACGAACGGGCTTTTGAAGAGTTGAAGAGGCGGTTGACCACGGCGCCTATTTTATGTTCGCCAAGTGGAACCAAAGGGTTTGAGATCTATAGTGATGCTTCGGGTAATGGTTTGGGTTGTGTTCTGTTACAGCAAGGGAGAGTGATAGCCTATGGTTCACGACAACTGAAGGTTCATGAGAGAAATTATCCGGTCCACGACTTAGAGTTAGCGGCCGTGATATTTGCTCTAAAGCTTTGGAGGCACTACCTGTACGGTGTGAAGGTCGATATTTACACCGATCATAAGAGCTTGAAGTACCTGTTGGAACAAAAGGATCTGAATATGAGGCAGCGAAGATGGATGGAGTTCTTAGGGGACTACACTTTCAAGATTCATTATGTGCCTGGTAAGGGAAATGTAGTGGCGGATGCGTTGAGTCGCAGGACTCCGGCGCAGGCCAACTGGTTATCGGTACATGATGAGAGATTGGTCCATGAGTTGGAGGCTTTGGAGATATCTTGCATCGATAAGAAGTCGAGTGATGAGGCGAAACTGTTTTGGACAGAGGTGCAGTGTGACCTAGCTGATAGAGTTCGGCGGGCTTTGGTTCAGGATAACAGCATGAAACAGATCTTGGATGAATCATTGGATGGGTCAAATTCCCAGTTTGCTGTTGAGGATGGGTTGCTAAGGAAGGACGGTCGCCTATGCATTCCTAGTGCAAATAATCTTCGGGAGGACTTGATGTATAAGGCGCATCATTCCAAGTACTCGATCCACCCGGGAAGCACGAAGATGTACAGAGACATGAAGAAATATTTCTGGTGGCCGGGTTTGAAGAAGGATGTAGCACTTTATGTGGCCAAGTGCCGTACTTGCGCATTGGTGAAGGCGGAATGCCAGAAGCCCTGAGGTTTCTTGAAATCCCTTCCTATCCCGGATTGGAAATTTGACGACATATCTATGGATTTTGTGCATGGTTTGCCGAAGTCACAGAAGGGAAACGACGTCATATGGGTGGTCGTAGATAGGTTGACAAAGGTGCCACTTTATTCTGAACAGGAAGGAAGATCTGGTGGAAAGTTAGCCAAACTCTACGTGGATAATATTGTATGATTGCATGGTGTACCCCGCAGTATTGTTAGTGATCGAGATGGACGCTTCACGTCGAATGACTGCAGGTTGGTGCATAGTCTGTTGGGTACTAAGCTAAAGTTCAGTACAGCCTTTCACCCGCAGATAGATGGTCAGACCGAGAGGGTCAACAGGACTATGGAGGACATGCTTCGCATGTGCGTCCAAGATTTCGGAAAGCATTGGGAGGATCACCTGTACATGGTGGAGTTTGCGTACAACAACAGCTTTCAGGCAAGTATTGGAATGACGCCTTTCGAGGCCTTGTACGGGAGAAAGTGTCGCACGTCGTTGTCTTGGTTGGAGGCAGGCGAATCGAAGTTGTACAAATGTCAATCGGTGGAAGACGCCACTTCAATGATACGGACAATTCAGGAAAGGTTGAAGATCGCTCAGGACAGGCAAGCAAAGTATTACAACGTCAAGCATAGGAACGTGGAGTTCAGTGTTGGCGACATGGTGTATCTAAAAATCAAGTCATTCAAGGGTGTATCGCAGGTTCGACGCTTGAAGAAGCTGAGTCCGAGATACCTTGGACCATTTAAAATCCTGGAGCGTATTGGAGAGGCGGCGTATAGATTGAAGCTGTCGGCGGAATTGAGTGGGCTTCATGACGTGTTCCACATGTTGGTGTTGCGTAAGGCGATGCAAGAGTCGTCGCAGATCATTGCGGACAATCAGGTACCTGTTGATTATGAATTAATAACAAGGGTCAAGCCAGTACGTATTGAAGATGTTGCAGTCAAACGACTCCGCAACAAGGAGGTCTGAATGGTTAAAGTCCAATGGGATAATTGCGAACGTGAGGAGCTTTCTTGGGAGCGAGAACAAGCTATGTTGGAGGAATACCCCGAGTTATTCCACTCAGGTATTAATTAGATTTGTGTACCTTTACTTAACTTCGGGACGAAATTCCTTAAGTGGGGGAGATTTGTAACGCCCCGAAAATTGTATTTGAGTCGGTCCCGGCCAGGAACACGGCTAGTTGACACGGGCATGTACAAGTCCGTGTCTGGCTGGTGTTTTTGGTCGTTTTCATCTCAAGAAGGACACGACCAGGAACACGGCTAGATGACACGGGCGTGTCATTTGATACGGGCGTGTGCCTACCCGTGTCAGTACCCGTGTCCCGTTGGGTCGTGTCCGTTGCCGTGGCGGTTATGCGTGACACGCCCCCGGACACGGGCGTGTCGAGAGACCCGACACAGGCGTGTTAGGTGAGACACGGGCGTGTCTTTTCCCGTGTGTCTTTCCTCCGTTCGACGACCGTGCTTGGAGCGAGGCACACGGCCTGGGACACGGCCGTGTGTCAAGCCGTGTTCGGCCAAGGTCTGGAGATTTTTGAACGAATATGAGCCGTTCATTTTCTTTAATTAAGATCCAATGGCCCAGATGGTTTCCTGCTCTGTTAAGGCCGGGAATAGGGGAGTTAATGATTCATTTCTCTCCAACGATTCGCTCTCTCAAGGAGTTGGAAAGAGGAGGAAGTAGGAAGGGATTCCGGCCACCGGCGGAGCATCGGAGCACCGTTTCGAAATCTGAGAGTGGATCTGTGGAGAGAAGTTCGTTGCGAAGATTTCCATCCGTGTAGTTTTTCCATGGCGCCAAAGCGGACTACAAGGGTAACGATTCTCTACTTGAGCATGTGAAGCTCTTTCTTTCTGCATAGGGAATCCCGCTCCCGCGAGTGTGCGGTGAGTGTGTGGTGTTCCTTGGGGTTGATGTGAATAGTCCCCCTTGTGTTGCATATAGAGTCCGAAATCGTAAGTACGGGCATAGACATTGTGTGTGAAGCCTACCCGGACATGTATTTCCTGGATCGGTGATGTTGCATTCGATATGTTTTGCTGGAGAAGACTCCGTGCTTTGGGTTTTTCGGGTTTCTACGCGGTAGATTGCAGCAGGGATCCTTGGAGGTTAGCTTCAAGGCGCACTTGGAAAACTGAGCGGAAACGTGTTCTGCTAACTTGGCGGTCTGGGAACCGGCCTTGATCATAACTGGGTTTTGAGATTGTTTGGAAAATTTTGGGATCCGAGAGAAGCTTGGCCCGCGCCTAGGACTTAAATTGACTAGGCGGCGTGAGCAACGGGCAAGTGGAATCGGACCTAGGCTATGTGGTTCGGTGCGAGAGACCCGAAGACGGGGACTGGTCGTTGGCATAGTCGGGAGCCTTAGAAGGTGGTCAGAAAGGCTAAATGCTCACATGGTTGCCATCCTAGGGGTGGTGGTGAAGACGCTGATTGGTCAGGATTCACCGTTAATGTTCCCTGAGTGCACGGGGTGTTTGGTCGTGCGAGCCTACACCTGTGGCGTAGTATAGTTGCGCTTTATTGTTTTATTGGACTAATGATATGCAGGGAAATAGCACCGCCGTCCCGAGTAAGGGGCGGGGTTGTTATAATTTGGTAGGTTTTTGGCTGACCGTTGCTTTGTTTGCCACTGTGTGATGGGATGTGCTTGCAGGTGCTGCGGAACCGAGTACCAAATAGCGGGCTGGAGCCCATGTTGCTGTGTTGGCCCTAGAAGGCCAAAGTGAATAGTTGTTTTTATTTTATCATGTGTGGCCGGCCTGCGAGCCGATGTATGTAAGACATGTTTTATTAAGTAAACATTTGTAAGGCCATAAGTCCATGTACCATTTTTAGTGTATTTGGGGTTTCATTCCTGTTGTGTGGATGTGGACATTCTTGGATATGGATTTAAGATTTGGGTTCTTTCAACTTTAAAAGCTTCCGCTAGAATGCTCTGTGTAGGACGAGTAGTCTTAATTGGATAGTTTGAATATTCTTATGTAACCCTTCCGACTGTCTGTGGTATATGACGTTGGGTTCCAGCTGGACCTTCTGTTATATGTCATGCGACGGATGGGGGTGTTACAGCAGCCTACCCCACTTGAGCTCTGCCGCCGCCGCCAGCCTAGGATAAGGGAAAAAGAAAGCTAAATGTGGTGATTAGAGATGAAGCACAGACCTCTACCCAGGTAATATCAGGTCAGATTCTAGTTTTACTTTTACCCTACATTGTTTGCTTTAGTTTCGTTCGTTTAGTTATGTGTGTTACGTTTTAGGGGAGTTTAAGGTGCGGAATAGGTGGGCACGCGTCCTTTTTGATTCGGGTGTCACCCATTCTTTCGTGGCACGGAGTTTCATAGATAGACATCGTTTGGAGGTGGTTCAGTTAGAGGACTCTTTCAACGTCAAACTTCCATCTAGAGATCTGGTGATATCAAATCGCAGAATTCAAAGATGCCCTATTTGTCTAGGAGATTTCATAGCTTTTGTGGATCTGATGGTATTGCATCTGGCAGACTTTGACGTGATTTTGGGCATGGACTGGTTGTCCAAGTATGATGCAGTCATCCGATGCAAGGCTAAGCGGTTGGATTTCAAGATGGACAATGGTCAACCTATGAGTGTCTATGGTTCTCCAGGTAAGGGTTCCCTCCTTATTTCTGCAGTGCGTACTTGTCGAGCTTTAGAGTCTGTTTGCGAGGCGTATCTTGTTTCTCTGTCAACTTTGGAAACAACTTTTGTTACACCACGTCTTGAGGATGTCTCGGTGGTGCGAGAGTTTCCATATGTCTTTCCGGACAGTCTTCCAGGACTTCCTCCTGAAAGAGAGGTGGAGTTTGTGATAGACCTCGAGTCAGGTACTCGTCCAATTGCTAAGGCACCTTACTGTATGGCTCCGCGTGAGTTAGAAGAATTTTGCACTCAGCTGGATGAGCTGCTGCAGTGTGGTTTTATTAGGCCAAGTTATTCTCCATGGGGTGCTCCTGTTTTATTCGTTAAGAAGAAAGATGGTTCTATGAAGCTCTGCATAGATTATCGAGAATTAAATAAGGTAACCATTAAGAACCGATATCCGTTGCCTCGGATTGATGAACTATTTGATGAATTGCGGGGATGCGTTGTGTTTTCGAAGATTGATCTTCGTTCAGGCTACCACCAGTTGAGAGTCTGTGAGGCTGATGTACCCCGGACGGCTTTTCGTTCCCGGCACGGGCATTTTCAGTTCTTGGTGATGTCCTTTGGATTGACTAATGCACCCTCTACATTCATGGATTTAATGAATAGAGTGTTCAAGGATTTCTTGGACCACTTTGTTATTGTGTTCATAGACGACGTCTTAGTGTATTCCCGCAGTGTTGAGGAGCATACTCAACACTTGCGTTTGGTTTTGGAAACCCTGAGGTAGCACAAGCTCTATGCTAAGTTGAGTAAGTGTGAATTTTGGTTACCCCAGGTGTCATTTTTGGGGCATGTTGTGAGTAAGGACGGTATTTCCGTAGACCCAACAAAGATTTTTGCGGTGATGGAATGGAAGAGACCTTCTACTCCTAAGGAGATTAGGAGCTTTTTGGGTCTGGTCGGTTACTATATAAGGTTCGTGGAAGGGCTCTCGATGTTGTCTGCCCCTCTAACTAGACTAACACAGAAGAACATCGTGTTTATTTGGAGCAATAAGTGTGAAGAAGCCTTTCAAGAGCTGAAAAAGAGATTGTGTACTGCTCCAGTTTTAACTCTGCCTATTGAAGGACTTGAGTATGTTGTATATGTGGATGCATCACACATTGGACTTGGTTGTATTCTGATGCATGAAGGAAAGGTGATTGCATATGGATCAAGACAATTAAAAGTTCATGAAAGAAACTATCCCACGCATGATTTAGAATTTGTTGCGGTAATTTATGCGTTGAAGCTTTGGAGACATTTATTGTACGGCGCGTTGTGCAAGATCTACACAGATCATAAGAGTTTGAAGCACATATTCACTCAAAAGGAGTTAAATCTGCGCCAACGTAGGTGGTTGGAGTATGTAGCCGATTATGAAGTAGAGATCCTTTATCACCCGGGAAAGGCTAACGTAGTAGCTGATGCTTTGAGTAGAAAGACGGCTGAAATCTTCAATCTGTCTGTACAATCTCTGGTGGAAGAATTCTTGTTGATGGACATTGAGGTTGGGAGTAGTTCTGTGCCTGGTAGTTTGGAAGCAGAAGAGCCCTCTTGGATTTCCCTTACCAGAGTGCACCAGAAGGAGGATCCTGATTTGTTGCACCTCTGGAAGAGAACTGAGAAAGGAGAGTTACCTGATTTCTCTTTGGACGAGTTAGGCACTCTGAAATATCATAGTAGATTTTGTATTCTTGCCATTGTTGACATTCGGGCTAAGATTTGTAAAGAAGCTCATGGTTCCAGTGTTTCCTACCATCCTGGTTCCACCAAGATGTATAAAGATCTAAAGTAAATTGTTTGGTGGTCAGGAATGAAGAATGGCATAGCAAGGTTTGTGTCAGAATGTTACATGTGTCAGCGTGTTAAAGCAGATCATAGAAGGCCTGGTGGTAAACTGACACCGCTAGATATTCCACAGTGGAAGTGGGAGAGTATTTCAATGGATTTCATCACAGGTCTACCAAAATCTCCCTGTGGGCACGACTCTGTTTGGGTAATAGTGGATAGATTGATAAAGTGTGCTCACTTTGTGCCCTTTAAAATTGGGTATTCCATGAAGAAGATAGCTGAGCTGTATCTTAAAGAGGTCATCATATTACATGGAGTACCTATCAGCATCGTATCAAATCGAGACTCCAGATTTACATCTCGTTTTTGGAAAAGTTTACAAGAGGGGTTGGGTACCGATTTAAGGTATTCCACCGTCTATCATCCGCAGACAAATGGTCAAACAGGGCGAGTTAATCAGATCGTGGAGGATATGATCAGGTGTTATATTTTGGATCATGGTGGTGCTTGGGATAAACGTCTCAGACTCATGGAATTTGCTTACAATAATATCAAGAGAGTCTGCAAATGCCCCCGTTTGAGGCCTTGTATGGGAGGCGTTGTAGGACTCCCTTATTTTGGGCTGAGGTTGGTGAGAGACCGTTACTAGGTCCGGAAGCCCTTGAGGAGATGAATTGTGTTGTGACTCGTATTCGAGAAAAGCTCCTTGTGGCTCAAGAGCGCAATGAGAAGTATATTAATCAACGAAGGGTCGATCTGGAGTTTGCCGTTGGAGACTTGGTTTTCTGAAGGTTTCTCCGATGTCTGGCGTTAAAAGGTTTGGAAGGAACCACAAGTTAGACCCCCGGTATGTGAGACCTTTCCAGATTCTTGAGCTCATCGGAGTGTCAACTTATAGGTTGGAGTTGCCTGCAACCTTCCCTGGTGTCCATGATGTGTTCCATGTGAGCCAGTTGCGGAAGTGTGTTCGTAATGATCGTCAAGTCCTCGACTCGATGCCCCAGATTCAGCCTAACCTTACGTATGTGGAAGAACCTGTTCGTATTCTGGATTCTCAAGAGCGTGTGTTACGGAGAAAGACCATTCCGATGGTCAAGGTTCTCTGGAGGAATCAAGACGTCTAGAGTGCGACGTGGGAATTAGAATCGGCGATGAGGGAATCTCATCCGCACCTCGTCTCTTAGTTTCGGGTATGTCTTTATGTTTTTAGTCATGTTTGATTCTATCGTTTTGGTTTGGTCTTGGAGTTGTATTAAGTTTCAAGACGAAACTTCTTTTTAGGGGGAGTGACTGTAACATCCCCGATTTTTTTGATGATTTTATTAGAATGGGCATCGTCATATTTATGATGTCGTGGCGTTACTTTTAACGTCGAGTTGGCGGCGCAATGCCGTTAAGGTATTTTCGCGTCCGTGCGGTCGAATTGACCGAATTCTTGTTGTAATGGGAAAATCTTGCATTTGGAATTTAAGTTATGTTATTTTGGACTTGCTCGTCAAGTTTCGTCGCAATCCGAGCATTTTTGGAGCCTCGGCGCGTGATTGAAGTTTTGGATTGTTTATGTTCGCCGTATACTTTGAAGATTAATATCCCGGGAATGACTCGTCGGATTTTGGTTTTGACTTCGTCGTTGTATTCGTGGCGTCAGTGTTCGTTTACGGTGCGAATTTCGTTTGATTCGGCGCTCGTTTGGGCCTCCGTTTAGATCTCGTAGTTTCCTTATTCAAAAATATATAAATATGACTATTTTATTATTAAAGTACTATTCAAAAATGTCTTTTACTATTCATTCATATAGTTTGATCAAAATGGTATATTTGCAATAGAATTGTTGTTTCAGAGTGATTCCTTTAGGTACTCGAGTAGGTCAATTCTGCTACTCGAGTAGGTCAATTCTGCTACTCGAGTAGATCATTCTGCTACTTGAGTAGGTCAATTCTACTATTCGAGTAGGTCATTTCTGCTACTCGAGTAGGTCATTTCTGCTACTCGAGTAGGTCAATTCTGCTACTCGAGTAGGCCATTCTGCTACTCGAGTAGGTCATTTCTGCTACTCGCGTAGGTCATTTCTGTTACTCGAGTAGGTCATTCTGCTACTCGAGTAGGTCAATTCTGCTACTCGAGTAGGTCATTTCTGTTACTCGAGTAGTGCATTGTGGTTTACGTTAGGATGCTTTTTTGAGCGTCAAAACGGCATCGTATGGAAAAATAATCAACATGAAATTTGTTCGTCTCGACGAGATCTACAACTTGCATGTTGGGCACTTTTCGATTTGAAGGCATCTTAATCCTCCATTTTCAATTTTTTCAAAACTGCTCGTAAATAAGCCGTATTATTGATTTCTACTCGAGTACCCTTGATCTACTCGAGTATAATAGTTTTTTTCTCGAGTAATATTGAATTCTCTCGAGTCCTACTGATTTTACTCGAGTAGTTTAAGTTCCTCTCGAGTACCTTGCCCTCATATACTCGAGTAGCCTTATACATCTGGAGTAGTTCCCTGTTGTTTACATTCGGGCGCCGTTTTGAGGGTCAAAACGGTGTCGTATAAAAGACTGGTCAACATTATATATATATATATATATATATATATATATATATATATATATATATATATATATATATATATATATATATATATATATATATATTCTTAGACTTAGGTTTGAATAGAACTTCTTTTTCTCGGATTCCTTTTCTCCCGAACCAGAACAGCGAGCGAGAGAGAGAGTTCTTTTCGTGAATCTTCCAGTGGCCGCAGACGGAGCTCCGATGCTCGAAATCTTCAACCGAACGTAGATCCGGAAAGCTCTCGCCGAGAGCTACGCTATCGTGGTAATTTCTTCCCCATTCCTTGAATTTGTTTCGTTAGATTTTTTCGGCCCTAACCCCTTTTCCGCCATTTTTGTCTAGATCTCAACTTCTCCCGTGTTCTCTTGCCCCGATCTACAACGCGGAGCGATTCGGAGAACTTTTTCCGGTACAACCAAGGCAAGTGGTGGTTTTCCTTCATTGTTCCTTGTCCGGTTTGATGGTAACCGTTATGCCTTTGTTCCTTAATTTTCTTGTCTTTTCTGTTGTCTTTCCAAACTATGATTATGTTTAGTCCTTCTTGAAGATCACTCAAAAAAAATTTTAAAATCTGGTCATGGTAATTTCGATCTTGACTAGTGCGTACAATCATCCTTAGAATGTTTTATCGGTGTATTAAATTGTTTCGTCTATCGTTGTTGGACATGTTAGTGTCTTTATAGGATTGTAAACCGTTTCTAAAGGTTGATCAACCGTGTATTTAATCTAGAAATTTAATGTAGTATCTGATGTGACAAGTCCCGAGATGTTGGTGTTGTGGTTTCTTTGGTTTTTCCTTGGTTTCGTGAGTTAGTGGGCGTGACCACTTCCGCAAGGTTGTTTCCTTTATTAGTAGCTTTTGGAACTCTATCGGTGTTTTGGGCATCTGCGTTGTATGGTGAAGTGCATGAATCTCTCCCGCAGTTAAACGGATTTAATCTTCGTGAGGGGTGTGTCCAGCTAAGTGACCATCTCGCCCGTGTTTTTTGGTAGAGTGACCACAAGTGGTTAATAAAGGTTATGAATTTTCTTCCTTATGATTTACTCATGTTCGTCACCTTATTGCCTTGTGCATATGGTGTGTTTGCGTTGTACGTGACGATTCACGTAAGTGTTCCTTTCCTGTTTGATGCTTACTTCGTTCTTTATGTCAGTATTTTTGGTCTTGGGTTGGTACCCCTTTTGACCTTATTTACTTTTGCTTAATTTTTCTGCCACCATTTGTACCTACTTGCTGAGGAGTTCTGTTTTTTTGGAATGCCTTAGGTTCAGAGCCGTAGCAGGTAGTGGAGCTGGTTTTGGACTCTCTTAGCGGCAGTGTTAGTGGTGGTCTTGCACCTCGCCGTAGCGAGGTAGTTGTCGTTCAATTTTTTTTTCTTTTTCCTAGTTCAGACATATTGTTTTACTATGTGTTCGTGTCAGATTGTTGACGCCCACAGAGTTGTTGATTTTGCCACTTGCTAGCTGATGTAGTTTTCTTCTTATTTGATTTGGATTACTTGCTCTCTGGGATGATTTATTGCTAGGACTGCATGTTAGATATTTTTAAGCTTATAAAAACATATTATTAGTAAAGTATCCATGCAACCTCTTTTAAAACTAAGTCACTATTTTCCTGGTCAGCGTAGAGACTTTTTTTCTCATATTTATTATAAATCTAGAGTGTGCTTAGCATGAGTTGTTCCTCGGGGACATTTATACTCATGTAGGATGTTAGAGTCAATTTAAAACAAGTATCTTCCGCAAGCGTATAAATTATATTTTTGAATCGTGGACTAGATGATCCACTGAGCCGAGGGATACGGCTACCTTCTTAATTTAAATTGGATCTCAGTCATAATAACTTATGTTTTCTTTTAAACTGTAGAGTTTGGAGTCTTGCCTGAGCGTCTGCAGTTATCCCATGCACGGCGTGGCATCACAGCGCGTATTTTCTCGTACTCTGATATAATTAAATCGTTGGGAAAATGCGGGTTGTGACATTACCTCTCTATAGAAATTTCTTTCAGGAAAAGCGACTGGAATGAGGAGTGAAAACGGCTAGGGTTTTCTCTTCCCCTTATATATGAAAAGTGACACGGGAGGGACACGCCCGTGTCCCTGCCCGTGTATTGCTTGGGCGAAGCGTTACAGCGATTTTCAGTGTCGGTTCATTATTCGACACGGGTAGGGACACGCCCACGGGCGTGTACCGACCCGTGTCCACATGACACGTCCGTGTTCCCTGGCCGTGTCCTCCTCTGGATACATCTCGACGAACTTAACTCGACATAACGACACACGGGTAGGGACACGCTCGTGTCGCTACTCATGTCATACTTGTCTCACACACTCACATACACGGGTAGGCACATGTCTTGCATCATGGTGTCGACACCAGAGTGTCGACACCTCAACATCTGGGTGTCGACACACTATGTCAACACCTGGTTCTAGTGTGTCGACACAGCATGTGTCGACACACGGTGTCGACACCTGTGTGTCGACACCTCGACCCCAGGATGTCGACACCTGGTTCCAGTGTGTCGACACAGCGAGTGTCAACACACGGTGTTGACACCAGCGTGTCGACACCACACGGTGTCGACACCAGTGTGTCGACACCTCAACCCCAGGGTGTCGACATACTGTGTCGAGACCTGGTTCCAGTGTGTCGACACTGTGAGTGTGGACACACGGTGTCGACACCAGTGTGTCGACACCTCAACCTGGGTGTCAACACACTGTGTCGACACCTTGACCTAGTGTGTCAACACCTCGACACCAAAGTGTTGACCAATGACTCGGGTGATACAAATCCTATTCACATGTGCTGCCCAGTTATCAGCACTCCCCCGAACCCAAGTCATCCCTCCTGACCCAAAAACATGTACGAGGGGCCTTGTGCGATTTGGTACGTTACAGAAAATCACCCCAAAACTAAATGTCGATGCTACGAATCCAACAACGAAGTCGAAATCTGAACACGACGAGCCAAACTCGAGATAAAAATTCCCGAAATTAAAACCACAACAATTCCTATAAAATTCACTGACACTCCAATTAAGCCTTGATCGTAGCGAAACTTCACAAGTACGCTTAAAAATAACTACTTTAATCTTTCCAAGTCAAAAACTTTAATTCCGATGAGTCAAAAAAACTGGCCGACTCGCCCCAATGAGCAAAATCACGCACTAACGACGGCTCACCGTTAACTATGCGCCAACGTAACGCCCTTACGTCCCTACTATGCCACTAAAGAGATCAAAATAATAATTGAAAATTCAGGTGCGTTACACGCACCGTGTGCGCAACCCGCGTACAACACGCATTTTGCAACCCGCACGCGCATTCCTCACGTGTGGGGAGCGCCTCGCATACGCGCCCCTGCACGAAGGTTGGCATCCCACTATGTATGGTCGCCCATGTTCATGCACCCCTCGTGGTTCTTGTCGTGATTCACCACATCACCATACCTTTTCGCTATCGTATGTGCCATAGCGTGCATCCTCCGTTGCACCCACAATAAAGGTCCATATCTACACAATGGTAAAATCCCATGAACTCCACTTGCTTCGAATACGGACTTCGAGGTCATTCGGGGGCAAATGATGTGGTCAGCCCCAATTTATAGGGAAATCAGGCTTTACATAGCTAAATCGCCCTTTCCCCCCACTACAACCATGGGAGTTACGCGAGTAACCGCCGTGCACGGGATCCGCTCGCCCGCTCCATGAAGTAACTACGGCACGCTGGATCGAACGCGTGACCCAACTTCCTCCACTCGGCGGTGCTGGTCGGCCCCGTCCCAGGCCATCCTCCCCTTCTAACCTCCTGGAGGCGGGCGGTCCTGATATGGCCAGCCTCCGAGAAGGACGGCCAAGGTCGCCCGATCCCTGGCGGCCTCGCCGTGACTGACACCACAAGGGGACAACCATGGCTGCCCGATCCTGGGAAACCTCCCCGCAGTTGGCCCTCGCAAGGGTCGGCCAAGGCTGCCCGGATCTGAGCGACCTCGCCGCGGCTGGCCCCGCAAAAGGCCGACCAAAGCCGCCCGATACAGGGCATCCTCGCCGCGGACGGCCTTGCAAGGGGCCATCCAGGGCCGCTCGATTCCGGGCGGTCTTGCCGCGACCGGCCCCGTCGAGGGCCGACCAAGGTCACCTGATCCCGGGAGACCTCCCCGCGGCAGGGCCTTGCAAGGCCCGGTCGAGGCCGCCCGGATTTGGGCGGCCTCGCCGAGGTCAGCCCCTGTGAAAGCTGCCCATGGCCGCCCTCCCACGGGCAGACTCTCCGCAGCTAGCCGCCCCTTCCGGCCTCCCTCTATGTGGAGGTGCAGTGTTCGGCCGTTTGTGTCGGTGTCTTCGGGCCGCCGTTCTTTGCGGGCGAACCTTCCCTCAACCAGGGGGGGCAAGATTGTCATTTCCAGAAAGTCGCGATCCACATGATCATTTTCGAGTGATTTTATTTACTTGTCTGGTAGTTATTAGGCAAAATTACCAGGCCACACTCGTCAAAATCTATATATAGGTCCAGTTCTATTTCAAAAGGTTCTTCTTTCAGTTTTATTCAGTTTCACACCTTTCTCTCTCCCTTATCTCTGCAGGAATTTCGCCCAAGTCTGCTATCACAAGGCAAGATGAAGGCCGCAAAGACAAGACGTGGTTCGCGAGAACGCAAGTCAAGAAGACTTGTGAAGCCGCCTCCATCGTCACGTCAAGGAAACTGCAAGAGATCAAAGAGAGCGCACACATCCTCGATGAGCAAGCATCGGAAGAGCGCCGAAAGAGCACGACGGTCGGTGGCCCCGTCGCTCACTCCCCTCCCTCTCATAAATTGTAACGAGTCATGACTTGTCTTCCTCGTCCTCCTCCAAGAAGCACTGTAAAAACGCTCATATAGTGGAAGTTAGCTCGGCACCATACCGACCGCATGATTTTTCAACCCGATTGTGAAATTCTTTCAAGACAATCCTCTGAGAAAAATGTATGAATAGACATATCAGACTTAGAACTCTGAAGTTTTCCAGGTCATCAAGTCTTCGTTCCAGAATCTGGTTTATCTTTGACTGTTGGCACGATCGGCCACTCACGGACTAAGACTGGTGAGTAGCCCCGATCTACCGAGAGTGCCGCACGATTCCCCAACAACATTAAACCATACCACATTGCATTTTATCAAACACGGGGAATTTTTTCAATAACATGATGGCAACTAAAGCTTTAGAACACAAATTCAAAAAGAGTTCATCATAATAATTGAGGAATATTGTCATTAAGCATTGAGGCTGTCTTTAGGGGTTTATTTTTGACGAAATGAGTAGTATTACGATCATCCTGAAATACTTTCAATTGTGCGACTTTTTTTTATTAGTAGAAAAATATAAAAGGATTGGATTACTTAACACGTCAGATCATTCCGAAATACATCAGGGAGAGGATCCTGATCTTATTTTAGGGAGTGGGATATCGTCTTTAAGATGTTAGCGTGTTCCTTCAGCAAAGCAACCACAACGTCCACCCCACCATCCTCGCTCAAACTCGGAAGTAGAATAACCAATCCATCCATGGGAACCCAAGTTGGTAAGAATGCACACAGAGCACCTCCTCCTCCGAAGTCCACATCTTCAAACTGAAACCCTAGCCAACTGTCAACCTCTAGGTTTGGTGAAAGATAGTTTCCATACATGTCATAGATAGGCACAAGCTTCTCGTCCTTATATACCTCGCCAAAATCTATGAAGGACTGAAAATATTTGTCGTCGATCCTCTTCACAGCATCGCCGATGATCCTCGCCGCTCTTTCCAGACCTCCTTCGATTAACTCCCCTGCGTCGGCCGAAGGATACGCGTTGAGGACAAGGTTTCCGATAAACTCGCCGGCCACCGGCGGCCGCAGTCTCGGCCTGCCGTTCACCGACACCCTTATCATCGTCTCCTCAGAGCGCCCAAGAGCCCGTGCCATGATTATTTTCCTCCAAACATGACCGAGAAGGACCTGGAAAGTGGTCATTTTTTCTTTAAGCCCAGCTTTCAGCTCTGAGTTGATGAACTCATGGGAATAATGAAGCATAATGTTGGACGTTGACTCTTGGTCAACGAAGGAGGGGTGTAGCAAAAAGTTACAATTGGACATTGTTTGAATCGGGCTGAACTCAGCACCCCAGTGTTCAAACTCGCATTTTGGCGGGAAACGTGTTTTGAGCCAGGACTGATCAGTGTTTGGGACTGGTTTAACCGGAATTCCGCGGGACATCTTGCCCCATGAGGTGTAGAAGGTGCTCATCGACTGGCCGTCGGCAACACGATGATGGGCGGTAACGCCGACTATAAGGCCGCCGCACCTAAACCGATTGAGCTGAACCTGGAGGAGGTGGGAAGCCTCCACAGTGCTTGGATGGAGGCGAACTAAATCCGGCGATGGGCAGAGTGGCATGTGGTCATCCAAATTAGAGTCCACTTCCGCTTCGACGAGGAGGGCACCGCCACCACCGTCCCCAAGAACGAGCGTTGGGTTCTCGGCAGTGCCACCAAGGCGGCCGCCGAGGGTTGGGAAATGAAGGAGAAGAGTTTTCGATAACGATTCAATGAGATCGATGTTTGTCGGAGTAGGCGGGGAGAAGGCGAAAAGGACGGCGATGTGAATATTAGAGGCAAAGCGGTCGAAGATGGTAAGAGGGAGCACCAAAGGGTCTTTTGTTAGCGGTGAGGTAGCAATTTCAGAACAGCGCTGGATATGAACCTCCATCAGTATGCAGCAATGGAGTAGCCTTCTTCTTGCTGATCACTAGTATGAAATTATGAATAGAAACTTGGTGAAGAGAGTTATGTGAACAGATGGAAAATTATAAGCGTTGGGATTGAGGGCTGCATGGCAAACACGTAGATAATTTTCGGGTAGGGTTGTACTATTTGACCACGTTGTTTGAAATTTGTACAAGGTTCAGAAAGGAGAGATCTTTATCATATATTGTACTTGGTTGGTAAGCCGCTTTAAGGAATTTAAAATATGATGCTACTAGCTGTATGTTTTGACTACTATTTCGTACAAGGTAGTTTGGAAAGGATAATCTTGGTTTCTGCTGTTAGGAATGTTTCTGGGAAATTAACTCTTGCATATTGAGAAGCTTCAGTATCCATTTCTGACTCTATTTTTGATAAAATAAAGGTGATCCATTTTACGGTCATGATGGAGTGTATTTTGATCAGACAAGTTCATCATTTCACATCCTTATATATATTTTTTTAATGAAAAAAAATTTATCTACTAGATATCATCTGAACTTATCCTGTCTACTAAATGATGAAATGAATCCTCTCCATTTCTTTTCCATCCAGATCGATTGAGAATGGGTGAGTGTCAACTAGTTCATATAGAAAAACTAAGTAGATGCAAGTTTTTGTGAAGAACCAAAAATCTGAGTCAAAATGATGGTGGTCTAAAGCTTCATTTGGGGGGACTTATTTTCGTCGGTCAAGCAGTTACGATCGCATGAACCGGACCTTAATGAAACCTAGAAAATATTTTAAGAAGTAAGAAAATGAGCCGGCCTCTCTTAGATCCATCCCTGCGTGCGAGGCAACCCCTGGATTCTCCATTAAATTTTGTCATTTTTCTATTTCAAGTTCCTTTAGGGTCAGTTCGTTTGGAAAAGATTGGATTTAAAAAATTGGCTTTCAATAAAATATCAATAAATGTAGGAATTGAGATTGGGTTTAAATCTAATTTTGTTGTTTGTTCCATGATGATATTTTAACACAGGAATTGACATTTGTTTGTTCGTATGTAAGACATTGGTTTTCAAGAAAAAAATTTCACTTTGGAGCGCGTTGTTCACCCGATCACACGTTTTTTGGCCGTAAGCAAATTTTTAGCCTGTGCACACGTTTTTCGGTCCGAACGCCAAATTTTCATTCAGGGGAGCATTTTCTGCACGGGCGTACGTTTTTCGCCATATCGCGTGTTTTTGGCAGCAAGTAAATTTTTAGCGACACACGTTTATAGCTAGAACGCAAATTTTTTGCTCATGGACGTGTTTTTTTGCTCGGAGTGCGTTTTTTCCTGAGGGTGTTTTTTGGATATATGCTTGGGTGCGCGTTTTACAGGCACACATGATTATTCCGCCGGAAGTCGATTTTTCGGTCCGAACGCGATTTTTTCAATCAGACGCAATTTTGTCATCTTGGACACGATTTTTTCCGCCGTGCGTGATATTTTCCCTTGGACTGGATTTTTTTCGCCTGGACATGATTTTTCGTTCGGATGTGATTTTTTCGGCATGTACACGATTTTTTTGCACAGATACAATTTTTCACCCAGACGAGATTTTTCTGCCATGACATGATTTTTTTTGCATGGACACGATTATTTTGGCACTGCCACAATTTTTTCTCTCGTGCGTGGTTTTTTCGCTAGTGCATGGTTTTTTCATCCCGAACACGATTTCTTCGCCCAGATTCAATTTTTTTGTCCCGACAAGATTTTTTCTCCGGACGCAAATTTTTTTGGCCCGGATGGGATCTTTTCCTGATTTTTTTTCGGCTTGCCGCGAATTTTTCGGGACAGGCTCGCTTATTTCGCTTGCACGCAATCCAGCCCGGTGAAGAAACTGCGTCCAACAAAATATCGTGTCTGGGCAAAAAAATCTCGTACAGGCAAAAAAAACACGCATGGGCGAAAAAACCGTGCACGGGAGAAAAAACCGCGCACTGGCAAAAAAACTACGCACGGGCGTGAAAATCGTTCACAGGCCATAAAATCACTCACGACAAAAAAATCGCGCCTGACGAAAATGTTACGCCCTTTTAAAACGTCACGCATGAGCGAAAAAATCACGCCCGGGCGAAAAAATAGCGTCCAGCCGATAAAAATGAGTCGAGAAAAAAATCGCAACCGAGCCGAAAATTTGCACCCAGGCCGAAAAATCACGCCTGAGCTGAAAATTTGTGACCGCGCGAAAAAATCACATTTAGGCTCAAAATTGAGCGTCAGGGAAAATAACTCACATCTGAGCAAAATAACTGACGTACCCTCAGAAGAAAAAAGGGTTCTTAGGCAAAAAACGAGCCCAGACCAAAAATGTGCTCCCGGTATATAACTCGTCCCGTCGAAAAAACCCGCAGTCGAGCAAAAATTCCATCCTGAGCGAACACATGGTCTTGAAATCACTCAATTTTATCGAAAACCCATGGACGGTAATAATTGGCGATTTGGATTTTTAGTTCAAAGCCAAGTCATAGGCATTCACTTCAAAACTAATATTGGTCTAAATTTAGTTGCGCCTAAAGTGAGAATTAACTTTCAATCCCCAATGTCAATTGTGAAAAGCTAATTCCATTCAAATGAATGGACCCTTATGTTTTTAAATCTTTAACTCAGTCATGCTTTGTTTGCTGTGACATTTCTAGAAGAACATTTATATTGGCAGCCCTCAAATGATTATTTATAGCCCCATCATTCCAGTCCGCTATTTCAGCTCTTTAGCGAGGGCTGCTCGTGTGCAGCAGCGGAGGAGGAAGGACAGAACGTCCTCGTCGTAAAGATTAACAGCCAAGCCACCAAATACGGCCCCCTTTTGGTATACGACTGCGTCAAGATGACCGTCTTTTGATTAGTCGGTCAACTTTACGGTGGAGGATGCTTTGAATTTATTTTGCTTTTGGATAATATGATCTGAACAAAATTAATGATTTGCTTTTGAGTCACACCAACGCCAACTAAAACTTGTAATCCTGCAATGCGAACATCAGGTGTTTGTGATAATGTTAATATGAACTTTGCTTGGGAAAATTCGAACCAGCCAAAAAGTCTGACCGGGTCGGGCTTGGGCTGGGCCGGTCGGGTCGGGGCTTTTTGCCAACTGGGCCCGTCCCGGGCCCTGCTTGACCCGGGCCGGGCCGGGCTTGCGCTCCCTCCCAAAGAGGGGGCACGAAAATGTTGGGTGTGGACGGGTCCATTGGGTGTGAGTGACAGCCTACTCTACCCCGAACGTAGTTGAGGACTGAGCTAGAACGCGGATTGACAACCCAGCGATTCCTTCCGTGAATCCTCAGCAAGACTTCAGATTTGATCGATTCTGCACACTATTTTTCTCTTGTTGTTGATAGTTTAGTTGATCTCTTGTATATGATGAAGTTATTCTTATTTTGATAAACATATGTATACAATCATATATATGTGATTTCATATTTAAGTTATTTGTTTGAGTTGCGCCTTTATTTTCCATATTCCCATCAGAAAAGGCCCTCCAGGCTGGCCCGGGTCGAACCTGGCCGGGCCCGGGTGATGCAGTTGTAGTACCACTCGCACACAATTACCCAACACGCGCGTTAATTTTAGACAAAACTCAAAATCTGACAAGCGAGACCTAACGTCACCGTCTCCGAACTAGAACGAAATTTATTATAACGCACGCACACTCCAATCCTATGCAAGGGACTTGCGGAGAACACAATTTCGGAGTGGAGATCTCGAGCCGGTGAATACCAACTCCAACAAGCGACTAGTCGCCGGCGTTGACCCCTCTCCGATCAAAGGGGTGGGAGACGAGCGTCGCACTTTCAACGTTCCGATTTATCCGCTATTTCCGACCACACACGACTCTATCACAACCACAAAAATTCACGAAAGTAAAGACGAATCACACGAGGTGGAGATGAGAAACGCGTTACCCCAATCCGGATGGAATCCGGAGCCCAAGAGGGCGGCGAGATCTGACCCAAGCGGTGAGCAGCGGACGACGACGTGGCCGGTCGGAAGCCTTGCCGAGTGTAGCCGATCGCTCCGGGTCGGACCTAGCCGATCGGCTAATGCTCACCGGCGTCGGCGACGGAGACACGGGCGGCCGGAGGGCAGGAGGGCGGTCGCCTTGCGCTCGGAGTGGTGGCGAACGATGGGCTGCACGTCGCCGGAGGGAGGAACGGAGGCGCGGCCGCCGGCGTCGCACCGGGCGGTTCCGATCGAAATCTCTCCGACGGAAGAGGGCGGCTCCTATCACGGGAGAAAATGAGGCTGCTGATGCCCAAAATAGAACTCAATAAAAATTAGGTTTTTTGGATGTGGAGGAGAGTATATATACTCCACATGAGGAGCACTCCCAACCACACAAATCCACGATCTCATCCAAGCCATTCAAATGTTTTAGACTCAAAATAAATGCAGTAAATTAAATGAAATCGAATGTCCGTGACCGCCTAACATTTTGGTCGATCGGACTCAAGTGTTGTAGCGGAGCATGTCGCGGTAGGACTTCCTTGTGTTGGGGCGAAGATTGTGCACGGGCGTCGTGTCTTCCAACGGTGGCGGGCCGGCGCTATCAATCCTCCCCCGCTCGAAACCACTCGTCACCGGTGAGTGGTCTAAGCGGTAACGGTGCAGCATGTCCTCATCAAGACGCTCCATCTCGGTGGCGGTCACCCAAGTGGCGTCACAATCGGGGCGGTCCTTCCAACGAACTAAGTAGCGGTGCACGTCTCCGTCAGGGGAAGCAATAACTTCAGCATCTAAAATCTGAGCTGGAACAAATGCAATCTTCGGAAACCTGGAGAAAACATTAGTAGCAGGCAAAATAACAGTGGGCGGCCCACTAGACGGTGAGGACGGTAGCTCCCCGGGTGGCAGAGGTGGGTAAATGGTGTCGCTCCCAAACCCAAGAGAATGGTCGTGTGGAGAAGAAGAAGAGAAGGGATGTAATTCCTGTGGTGTTTCATGGAATAGTGTAAGGTCGGAAACATTAAACACGGGGTGTATGCCCCAATCGGAAGGTAAGTCGAGTACGTACGCATTGTCACCCAACCTTTTTAAAATCTTAAAAGGGCCGGCACGCCGGTTGGCTAGCTTCTTTATGGAACCCGTAGGTAACCGTTCAGGAATTAATTTCACGAGTACTAAATCTCCAACAATAAACGTGTGAGCCCGCTTGTGCACATTCGCATGAGATCGGTAAGCGTCATACGTAGTGGATAATCGGAGGCGGATTTCGTTGTGCAACGCATGTAAATGGTGAGCGAAGTCGTTGGCAAATTGGCTTGATTTATACGCCGGTGGTAGCGGAATCAAGTCAATAGGCACGCGTGCGTTGTAACCATGCACAATTTCATTTGGTGAAAGACCCGTGGAGCGATTTTTGGAGTTATTATAAGCCAGTTGGGCTTGGGGTAGGATGAGATCCCAAGTGCCCTTGTGATCACGAACTAAGCAACGGAGTAAATTGCCCAAGCTCCGGTTGACCACCTCGGTGTGCCCATCCGTTTGAGGATGGTATGCTGCGGAGAAAAGGAGTTTCGTGCCAACCAACATCCATAGTGTTTTCCAAAAATACGAGGTGAATTTAACATCTCTATCCGAGACAATAGTCTTGGGTAGCCCGCGGTGACTAACAACCTCCTTAAAATAGAGTTTGGCGATGTGAGAGGCATCGTTTGTGCGGTTGCAAGAGATAAAATACGCCATTTTAGAGAAGCGATCAACGACCACGAGTATGGAGTCGCATTTGCGTTGTGTGAGTGGAAGGCCTAAAATAAAGTCCATACTAACGTCGTCCCATGGCGTGGAGGGAATGGGGAGCGGCGTATATAAGCCCGTGTTGTGTTTGGTGCCTTTAGCGAGTTGGCATGTCCGACAACTACGCACAACTTGGTGAACCATTTTTTTTAGACCGGGCCAAAAGAACTTGTCGTCTACTAACGTGATGGTTTTATCGCGCCCAAAATGACCACCCAACCCACCCCCATGCATTTCCCAAATAATGAATAGGCGGAGGGAGGAGTCCGGAATGCACAACTTAGAGCCCTTAAATAGATAACCGTCACGAATATGGTATTCCGAAATAGTGTGAGGTGAGTTCTCTTGGAGGGCCAAAAAAATTTGCTTGAAATCCTTGCATTCTGCATACTCACGTTTCACACGGTCGAACCCGATGACCTTAACGTCCAAAGTGGAGATAAGTAAGTTAACGCGGCTCAGAGCATCAGCGACAAGGTTATGTTTGCCCTTGCAATGTTTGATTACGAACGTGTATTCCTGTAGGAAAGAGACCCATTTTGCCTGTCGCGGGCTAAGCTTGTGTTGAGAATTGATATAGCGTAAAGCTTCATGATCCGATAGAAGGATGAATTCCTTGGGCAAGAGGTAGTGGCGCCAATGGCGTAGGCTTTGGACAAGAGCATAAAACTCGCGTTCATAATTGGAGTAATGGAGTTTAGGGCCACTTAATTTTTCACTAAAGAATCCAATCGGATGGCCCTCTTGGCATAAAACACCACCTATACCCGCACCGGAGGCGTCGCAAGAGACCTCAAAAATCTTATCAAAATTTGGTAATCGGAGAACCGGTGCCTCGGTCATGATTTTTTTTATTCTTGTAAAAGCAAAAGAGGCGGATTTAGACCACGTGAAGTCGCCTTGTTTCATGCATTCCGTTATAGGAGCCATTATTGTGCTAAAATCACGAATAAAACGTCGATAAAAGGTCGCCAAGCCATGAAAACTTCGAACATCACGAATTGATTTGGGTTCCGGCCAATCTAAGATCGCTTGAATCTTGGCGGGATCCACCTTGATGCCATCCGCGCTCACAATATATCCTAAGAAAGAGACGGAGGAGTCCATAAAATGACATTTTCGGAGATTGATAAAAAGTTTTTCCTTACGGAGAACGTCAAAGATTTGTCGTAGATGATGGGTGTGATCATGAGGGGACGTGCTATATATCAATAAATCATCGAAGTAAATCACCAAAAAGTTGCCCATAAAGGGTTGAAAGAGTTGTGTCATCATACGAGAGAATGTGCTTGGGGCGTTGGAGAGCCCAAACGGCATGACGAGCCACTCGTACAAGCCCTCTTTAGACTTAAACGCTGTTTTCCACTCATCCCCTTCCCGAATCCGAATTTGATGGTACCCGCTTCTTAAATCAATTTTAGAGAAAATGGTGGCACCACTAAGCATGTCCAACAAGTCATCCAAACGGGGAATTGGAAAGCGGTACTTAATAGTGATTTTGTTGATCGCCCTACTATCGACGCACATGCGCCACGATCCATCTTTCTTTGGGGCGAGAAGTGCCGGAACCGCACATGGACTTAAACTGTGTCGGATGAGACCTTTGGAGAGGAGATCCGATATTTGGGTTTGGAGTTCCGCATGCGCACTAGGATTAAGACGATAGTGGGGGAGGTTTGGGAGAGTAGAGCCCGGAATGAGATCGATCGCATGTTGGATATCTCGAAGGGGAGGCAATTCGGAGGGGAGTTCATCGGGGTGAATGTCCTTAAACTCCTCAAGTAGCGACAAAATGTCGGTGGGCAAGGGTGTGGTATGGGGAAGTGCGCCATGAGATTGAAGCAAGACCAAGGCATAGATCATACCACCAGAAAAGCTACCACGTTCGAATTCTTTGTGGTTGAGTAAGCTTAAGGTTTGTTTGACCGCGGGGAGGGAGGTGTCCGAAGTCTTGAGATCCTTAGGTGCGGTTGGTCGTAGTGTAATTTTTTGATCTTTAAATTTAAATTCATACGTATTTGCGCGACCAAAGTGGGTGACGTTGTAATCGTAAAGCCAAGGGCGGCCAAGGAGGATATGACACGCATTCATGGAAATAACATCACACCATACTTGGTCAACATAGTCCTTGATAACTAGGGGGACAAGACAACGTTTGGTGACTGGGATAGAAGTTTTATCGACCCAAGCAACTTGGTAAGGAGTGGGGTGTGGTTCGGTAGTGAGCTTCATGCGGAGAATAGCGGCTTCGGAAACCACATTCATGCAACTCCCGCTATCGATGATAAGTTTGCAAGATTTTTCACCGCTTTTAAAGTACAAGGAAAAAATGCTTGAGCGCTTCCAATCATGGGTAGTACGCGGGGTCGTCAAAATACAACGCATGACCGAGAGGTTGTGGGCGGGAAACTCCTCTTCCATGTCACTAGGAATGTCCGACTCGTCGACGTCACTATGTTCCTCATAGATGAGATCGTCGGTATCGGCCGCGGGTTCGATCAAGGTGACTAACTTGCGGCGAGTGGGGCATTCAACCGCGTAGTGGCCCAATTGATTGCACGCATAACAAGTGACGTGCTCCTTGCTAGTTTTGCCTATGGGAATGCGGTCGCCCGATGTGTCATGAGCTTTCCTAGCGGTGATGATGACGGATTTGGGAGTGTCTTGGGAGAGACCTTTCCCTTTGGAATTATTATAGTGCGTAGAAGTGGATTTGGAATGAAAAAAGGCTTTGGAGGAAGTCGTTCGCGGAGTTGTGGTCATGGAGAGATGTTGTTCAATGTCAAGAGCGGCATTCATGGCGGAATCCAGATCATGGTGATCATAGCGCCGAATTTGACTTTGGATCTCCGACCGAAGACCCTTACGGAAACGTGAGACCGTAAGCTCGGGCATCTCTTCAATCTGACAACGGATCATTAATTCATGTAATTCGGCCATATATTCAGTCACCGATTTAGTGCCTTGGCGTAAAGAAGTGAATTCGTCGAACATGTTCGTGCGGTGGTAGGCGGGGACGAAATGATTAGTGAGGATATTGCGCATTTGGGGCCATGTGTGGGGGATCCCCCCAACCCGACGCTCTTCGTTGAGCCAAAACACTTGTGCGCGGCTTTCTAATTTCATACGAGCGACGACGACCTTTTGGTGGTCATCCAAGTTGTGCCACTCAAAATAACATTCGAGTTTCATGAGCCAGTCGTTAAATTTCGTGGGGTCGCCGTGACCGTCAAACGTCGGGGCATCGATTTTGATTTTGCGGGTGAGGTCGTTGTGCCAAGCGTCGGGGTGGTCGTTGGCGCCAAAGTCATTGTAGTGACGTTGCGGGCGTGGTGGAGTACGTGGGGCTTGAGTAGGTGGGTGTGGCGGTGGCAACCCATTTTGGATTGTTTGTGTGAGGTTGGTAAAGGCCGTGGTGAGGTGAGCGATTTGCTCGGTGAGAGTACGTTGGACGGCCGCAAGTTGTGCCTGCGTAACCTCACGATTATCCGGATTGTCGCCCATATTATTGGACGCGGATGAAGTCGCGGGATAGTCGTTCCCCGAGCGTGTGTGCATAAAATAAGGGACGAGACGATGGAGGACCGGCAAAGATTAAGAAATATTTGCGACGAAGTCTGATACCAATTGATGCAGTTGTAGTACCACTCGCACACAATTACCCAACACGCGCGTTAATTTTAGACAAAACTCAAAATCTGACAAGCGAGACCTAACGTCACCGTCTCCGAACTAGAACGAAATTTATTATAACGCACGCACACTCCAATCCTATGCAAGGGACTTGCGGAGAACACAATTTCGGAGTGGAGATCTCGAGCCGGTGAATACCAACTCCAACAAGCGACTAGTCGCCGGCGTTGACCCCTCTCCGATCAAAGGGGTGGGAGACGAGCGTCGCACTTTCAACGTTCCGATTTATCCGCTATTTCCGACCACACACGACTCTATCACAACCACAAAAATTCACGAAAGTAAAGACGAATCACACGAGGTGGAGATGAGAAACGCGTTACCCCAATCCGGATGGAATCCGGAGCCCAAGAGGGCGGCGAGATCTGACCCAAGCGGTGAGCAGCGGACGACGACGTGGCCGGTCGGAAGCCTTGCCGAGTGTAGCCGATCGCTCCGGGTCGGACCTAGCCGATCGGCTAATGCTCACCGGCGTCGGCGACGGAGACACGGGCGGCCGGAGGGCAGGAGGGCGGTCGCCTTGCGCTCGGAGTGGTGGCGAACGAAGGGCTGCACGTCGCCGGAGGGAGGAACGGAGGCGCGGCCGCCGGCGTCGCACCGGGCGGTTCCGATCGAAATCTCTCCGACGGAAGAGGGCGGCTCCTATCACGGGAGAAAATGAGGCTGCTGATGCCCAAAATAGAACTCAATAAAAATTAGGTTTTTTGGATGTGGAGGAGAGTATATATACTCCACATGAGGAGCACTCCCAACCACACAAATCCACGATCTCATCCAAGCCATTCAAATGTTTTAGACTCAAAATAAATGCAGTAAATTAAATGAAATCGAATGTCCGTGACCGCCTAACATTTTGGTCGATCGGACTCAAGTGTTGTAGCGGAGCATGTCGCGGTAGGACTTCCTTGTGTTGGGGCGAAGATTGTGCACGGGCGTCGTGTCTTCCAACGGTGGCGGGCCGGCGCTATCACCGGGCCAGCCTGATTTCCAGGCGGGATTAAAATCCCCCTTAGATAAGGCGGGATTTTAATTAGGCGGCATTAAAATCTTGCTTAATTTGCGTGATTTTCTGCCAGCCCGGGTGTTGGGCCCAGGCTAGCCCGCCGCCCGGGCTTTGCTCGGCCCGGCCCACGACGAGCACCGGGCCGGACAACTGGCTAAAACGGGGGACCGGTAAGGCCCCCAATCCCGGCCTTGACCTGAACAGGGCTTTTTTCGGGTGGGGCCTAGCTGAGCTTTTTTCCGGCCAGGCCCGGGCGGAATTTCGGGCCCGTACTTTTTGTGCACGACCAGCTGCAAGTGAAATTAGTATGATATGATAATTGTGCATGTGAACTAAATATGTTTTTTAAAAAATTTAAATTTTGGCCTGCCAATATCCAGTAGGCTGTCAATAACACTTTGTTGGGTTGCTATTATATATGGGGTGCCAATAGTCATGCATTGGATGTCAATATAAATGCCCTTCTTTAAAAACATCATTTTTTGTTTTTTCTGGGATGACATGCCCGAAACATCCACCGCATGCATCACAAGCCATTATTTTTTTTACTTAGGCGTGTGCTATATTTTTTTTATTTCATTTTCTTGGTCATCTAAATTGAATGACCTTACAGATTCTTTAGAGTGAGGGTGAATAAGAATTAATCCACTTTAAATAATTTTTTTTGATAATAAACTTTTTAATTATTATAAATATGAATGCAACTAAGAATAATTTTAAATATAATTATACTTCTAAAAAATATACTAAAATCATTATACTAATTTTTACAAAACATTGATCTCCATAACATTGAAGATCTGAGGCGAACATTCTTACACGTTTTATTTTCTATACTGATTCTTTTTTAGAACTGGTTAGCATTGGCATTTTTTTCGTTGGACTGGCCTCAAGCACCATAGATCAACCCCTAGTATAGTCGCCACCCAAGAGAGAAACTTTTAGCTTAAAGTTCTCACATAGACCTAGTAAAAAAACAAAGGCGAATTCCCAACACAATAAAATGTTTAGAAAAATTGAAGAAGTTGCAAGGTACAAAAATATAGAAAAAAACTTATTCAGAATGAAAAACTCTGAAAGATGATTTTTGAAGAGGATGTCGAAGGAGTTCTAAAAGTCACTGTCATTGGTGTGATCAATCTTTGTCGTGTATAAGTTTTAATCCGCAAACGCCTTCAAAATCTCTTCTGATTTATGTAGGGCTGTTTTGGATCTTCTTTTGAGTTCTGAGATGAAAAAACTGTTCAAAATAGTATTGTTCACCAGCGTGAAATGGAGAAGGATGTTATTTACATAGATCTCTTTGAGCTATCACTTGTGGTAACATTATCGTCGGGCAGTAGTGCAAGTTGTTCAATTTCCCGCTTCCATGATTCTTCATTAGGAAGGCGATGCAGTCATTTTAGGCTATAGATAACTTAGTGCGGTAGAGCAATCGCCTTGAGGTAGCAAGTAATATCTTCTCGCACAAATGAGATCTTCTTGCTCTATTTGTTCTTCTGATTAACGGAGTAGACAAAACATTATTGTTAGACGATATCTCTATTGTCATAGTATAGTGTAATTTATCTCATTCTTTATTTAGTTCCCTGATTTTGCAAAGTTCAGATTTGTTCCTTGATAATTTGTCATTGTAGAATAAGCGCTACTGCAGGGTGGTATCGCTATCACGTGCAGTAATAGACCTTTCTTTCCATATCAGTCATCAGATGTCCCAAGCATACTCCCATGTACTTGTATTCATTTTATTTAAAAACCATGTGCACTTTAAACACAAGCCAAGATAAATAAAATGCAGATTAATATTTGTTATTCTCAAATCAAGAAATATAGATCCACTGTTCCAACAATCTTTCCCTGTTAATAATAATAATAAATCTATTAAATGAGAAATTAATCATTTATACATGTCTTTTGTCTATAGGATTTTGTGGTAAATGATAATTGAGGTACAAGAATGATTATTTTAAGTGATGCAAGTACAACAAAATACCTAGTGTGTGCTTCGCCTAAATCCAATGGTTGTATTCCGCTCCAAAATTTCTCATTTTTATTTTTCTCCCTTTGTTGTTGGCTAAAGATGGAGGGTGTAACTATGTATTAGTGAAACAAAGTAATATGAATAATCATGATAGAGCATAAAATAGATTGTTGATGCGATCTCGGCAAGTGCTTCGGTCGTACAAGCAATATAAATTGAAGAATTACCCCTGAGTATTGATCTTAGGTGGAATACAAAGGGGTAGAGTTACTTATCAAAAAAAAAGACTTGAGATTAACATCCTTAGTCGAATTTTTAATGTGTGGGTTTGAATTGGTTGATGAACGTGATGAAAAGTAAACTAAATTAATTATGCGGGTCACCGACATTGCCTCGCACCTCCACAGGCCGCCTTCCTCTGCATCGCACCTTCGCAGGGCGCCTTCCTCAACTTCTCTCATTGTCGTAGCAACTCACAATACAAGTAATCTCACCATAAATAATATTTCCCAGCAATACCACAAATAACTTGACATAAAAATACAATCCAACACACAAGCTTACTTAGAAATGAAAACTAGGGTTTCAATCATTCACATTTACAAATGAAGATTTAGATATGACCTTCCACATCCATTAGTACTTGTGTTTGGAAGCTTTATCTAAGTCACACGATTAATAACAAGTCTTTCAAAGGAAAGGAACATAGAATGAAAGTTCCACTCCCTAAGCACGGGAGAAGTGAGAGTCTTTGCCTTGGATCAAAAGGAAAGCTATCTGTTGGGAAAGAGAGTGAACAATCCCGATCAGAACACCTGTTTAATAATTGAGCGAGCAACCTGTGCGACCGCGTTGAGCGGTATGTAATTGGAACAAAAACACAATGCCAAAAAGGATAAAAGCACACAAAAATTTTAACGTGGAAAATGCAATTGGGTGAAAAACCACGGGACGATCGGAGTCCAACCCGGTAAGCCTCCACTAAAAGTGTGTGAAAAACACACGCACGAATTACAGGATTTCACTCCACCGATCCACAAAGGATCTCCACTCCTCAACTACAAACACAATCCACAAAGAATTTACACCTGAAAGTCCACCTAGTGTCAACTACCTTCACCTATGGGGGGGGGGGGGGGGGAATAGGTGACGGACAACGTTTTTGCGGAATTAAATTGTACCTGCACAGGAAAACAAAATAGCACACCACGGAAAGGACACAAGCAAATTATAGTGGTTCCCCGATTTGGGTACATCCACTTTCCCTCTTCGACCTATCTCCCAATCAGGGACGACTCGGTCACTTCACCAACAGAATTGAAATCCAATCCTTGCACTAACGTAAAGAACCCTTCCACACGTAGGAGTCAACACTCCCACAACACGGGTTGCACTCAACCCTTACAATTAGGAACCAACGTTCCTTTACAACAAAAATAAAAATAGAATGTACAAAAAATACAAACAACTTTTGGAGACTAAGGTGTCCCTCTTCGTTCGATGACGTGTTCTTCAAGTCAACGAAGAGTTCACAACCCTAGATCTCTCTTGGAGAGAATCTCCCCGAAACCGGTGGCGGCAAGAAGGACGGAGGCTTGGTTCTCGGGATCGGCGGCGACAACGGTGTGCGGCTGCAGTACTTTGGAGATTCACTCTTCGTAGCAAAGCTAGCAAGGTCTTCCAACGGTCACACTAGGATCGATCGTCTCGATCGATTCGGAAGGGGAAGGTTTTCCCGATCAACGAATCAAGAGACAAGGGATCTCTGGTTAGACGCGTGAGACGCTGTGCTTGGCTGAGCTTCTGTCGCCTGAGATTTGGAAGCAACCACGATCAAAACCGGCGATCTACAGGCTCGAGCGGCGACAGCGGCGGATCGGATTTCGCGATCTAGGTCAAGGTCGGCGGCTCGGCTTTGTTTTTCTGTGTATCTTTTCTGTTCAAAAATACGCATGTATTTATACAGTAGAATACACCTTTATGACCGTTGTGGGTCCCACCAGAAGAAATCCCAAACCCGGTTCAAAACAGTGTCTTAACGTTAGATCAGGTCCAGCGAGCTCAGAAATTCGCCCAAGTCAAAATCGGCGAGAATCGAAGGTGATTCTCGTCGATTCGGCGAGAATCAAAGGTGTTATTCGTCGATTCGTCGAGAATCAACGGTGATTCTCGTCGATGTTGACTTGATTGCACGCTCAGATGTAGCCGGATAGAGACGACGAGAATCAGCCAGTGATTCTCGACGATTCGGCGAGAATTACTAGTGATTCTCGCCGAATCGGAGAGAATCACTTGGTGATTCTCGCCGAATCGGAGAGATTCACTTGGTGATTCTCGCCGAATCGGCGAGAATCACTTGGTGATTCTCGTCGATTAACACTTAGACGATTTTTCGTCTTTCCACCCATGAACTGCTCTTTGACCCATCCTTGCTCCTTGTCTGCTCTTGCATTGTCACGGCCCTGTACTTGAAAATAAGTACACTCCAAAAGAGAGAGTACACGTAGGCCAACACACTGATCTACTCAACGAGGGATTACGTCGCGCAGACCCGTGTATATTGACCTACTGCACTCTGACATTGGTGTGTACTTAGCGTGGAATAACTGCAAGCACAACTTAAAAGGTTTTATCAAATACATTGGGAATTCATCTTAGCTTGATAGGTGGCTTCCTCAAATCCAGGTAATTGTGGATACATTACCCAACAATCTCCCCCTATTTGACAAAGCCAAAATCCTACTAGCTAAGATGAATACCACCATCTAGATAATATATATACAGCATATAGAATTTAAAGTACGACACAAGGAAATAGAGACAAACAGATCAAGGCTTGAGTCAATCATAAATTCATATACATATACATATATATATATATTTCCAAGATTGTTCATATAACAATAAGAGAAGATAAATGTGTTCTTGAGAAAATGGCAAGCTATAAACTTCTGTCTATTTCTCTTTGGCTAGGTCATCCTTGTGTTTTTGAGCCACGAACTTCTTTCTTTGCCTCTCAACGTACTCCTTGGGCTTTGGATAGTATCTGGGAGGAGGAGCTTTATCTGCCGCAGTGTTTGTCCTGAAGAAGATGTTCTGTTTAGCTTCATATGTCTTGTGCAGCTCCCACTCATGCTGGCCGTATACGTCATTCCGATTGATTTCCCCTTTTTCTTGTAGCCAGAACGTGTCCAAGATAATACTCTTTGATACCGGACACCACTTTTCATTTCTCACTTCATCCTCCTTCAATCTGATTTTCTTTTCAGCTTGCGTTTCCTTAGATGTCGCTTCTTGAGTTTTTCTCTTGCCCCTAGCTTTTGCTAGGGCTTCTTGGTCAAACATGGCCATCAGTTTTGCTTTGGAGGTAGCCCTAGCAGCCCTTTGAGCATCAGCTTCACTTAAAGGAACTTCTTCAGCACTTGCTCCCTCCTCAGCCGCAGGATTACCCTCAGGATTTTCAGGGATATTGACGCCTAACGCTTGATTGAGCATCCACCAGCAATTGCCATAAACATATATGTTTGACTGTTCAAAATTTTTGATTATGATTTCCTGAAGCTCGGCCATCTTAGCTGTATATTCTTTCTCCTCCTTTTTTGGCTTCGACGGCAATGGAGTTTGCATAAGAATGCAGTGACTCATCAATGTGCTTTGTAGTCTTGGAGAACTCGGTGATCAAGGCTTGTTGATTGCTGTTAAGAGTCACCATGTTGGCATCAAATTTTTGGATGTTATTTGCCACGACGTGAGCATTCTGATTTACGACTGCGAGTGTATCAGTGTTCTTTTTCAATCCGTCCATAAGAAGAGTTACAGCTTTGTCGGCTGTTGTATACTTGTCTTCAAACTTCTTTTCTATCAAATCCAGTTTGTGATTGATTTTCACAACGTTCTTGAGCATTAGATTCTCAGATTTCTTAATTCTTCTTAACATTTTATTTTGAGCTTGCTCAAAAGACGCTTTGAGCTCATCCACGATACCTTGAATAACATTCACCGTGTGATTAGCTAGATCAGCTCGTAGTGGATGATCCTGAGGCATTCCTTGGCCTTGCTCTTCAGCAGATTCACTTGTAGAGCTGGATACTAGCACAGTCTCTAAAGGGGGAATACTTGCAGCCTCAGTAGATTTCTCGGAAGTACTTAGCAGCCTCTGCTGAGAGGACTCCCCCTCCACTGTTGCGCTAATTTTCTCAGGAACTATCTCAGGAGCTTGCTTTTCCGATGGAACTTCAGTGTTGTCCTGAGGCTCCATTACGTCATGTCTCTCATTTTCTTCTTCCTCATCCTCATCCTCCATGAAATCATTCTCAGCTGCATCATCTTCCAAACCTCCCTCATCATGCTCCTCTACATTACCTCCGGCTCCTAGAGCATTCACGTTCAGGGTCGCCTCAGTTTCCATTACATATTCACTTCCTCCTTGCAGATCTGCCACTGCATCTCTAGCTATCTGAGAGATGCCAGATATGACATTAGTAAAAGCGGGTTGAGGCTCCCCCTCAATTCCTGCAGTCAGTGCATTAGGAACTTCACTGGGGATAGCCACGGAATCAGCTACAGTTCTGTCCTCGGCAGGAGATTCTTCTTGTTCTTCTACCATGGCAGCCTGCCCGATGCGTCGCTCCCATCTGTCAAATACGCTGGAGTCCATTTTCTTCAAATAATGCAATGGAACTCCTTTACTCATGTCGAACCTATCTCCGTTTAACTGATTGAGATATAGGCTGATGATTCTTCAAAAACTTCGAGATCTGAGAGTGTCCTTAATCTTCTCAAAAAGCAACCCCCCCCAGTTGAATCTCTTTCTGCAGACAATCGCCACAAGGATCTTGAACATGTCAGCTGAGATGTGGTCATGTGAGCCGGGTTTGCATATCAGTACTTTCCCAATGATGTCGGACAGAAGTTTCCCCTCCTCATTCATTTCCTTTCGCTTTATCGATCTGGTTCCTCGAGCTAGTCCACAGAATAATAATGTCCTGGTTTTATCCTGTTCCTCCAGATAATCCTCGTGCTCAGAACTAGTGAGCTGCAAGTATTGGGTCAGCTTGCTTGCAGACATCTTGATCCTGGCACCTGCAACCTTACTCTTGATGAGAGAGTCTTCATTCCAGAGTTTGGCGGTTGCGAAGAACTCCATCACTTCCTTGTCCAAGATTTTGCAGGGGTGCTCTAGTATAAAAGAGATTCCAGCTTCTTCAAGCATGATGATAATGTTTCTGAATTCATCTGAGGCATGTGAGAACCCTGTTCGAACCAACTCACATCCAGTGACCAGGCCGGCGGTTGTCCTTGGAGCCATTGCAAACCTAGGGCGACATTCGTAGTGGGGGAGACATTCGTCGTGAGGGCGACATTCGTCGTAGGGACGACATTCATCTGAAAAGCTAAATCCCTACCAAAAGTACCCCGTGCGGGCAACATTTGTCGTGGGTGCCACATTCGTCGAGAGGTGTACATTTGTCGTTGGGGCGACATTTGTCGTGGAGGCGTCATTTGTCTGGGCGGCGACATTTTTTGTGGGCGCGACATTTATCGTTGGGACGACATTCATCGCGGGGGCGAAATTCGTCGTGGGGGAGACATTCGGCGGGAATGACATTCGTCGTGGGGGCGACATTAGTCTGAAAAGCTAAATCTCAACCAAAAGTACCACGCAATAGCAGAAGTGGGTCTTGAAGTGGATCTTAAAAACAAATAAAGCATGTTAATAGTACATTCGTCATGGGCGTTGGTCGTGGGCGGCGACATTTGTCGAGGGCGGCGACATTGGTCGGGTGCGGCGACATTGGTCGGGGCGGCGACATTAGTCGGGGCGTCGACATTGGGCGGGGGCGTTGACATTGGGCTAGGACGACGACATTGAAGGGGCGATGACATTGGCGAGGCAGCGACATTGGTTGTGGGTGTTGGTCGAGGGCGGCGACATTGGTCAAGGGCGGCGCATTTGTCGTGGACGACAACATTCGTCGTGGGTGACAACATTCGTCGGGGACAGGGACATGGTAGAGGGCAAGCTAAAAATCAGTATATACATGGAATGCAAGCTACAAAAATCGGATAAAATTTTCTTACTTCACTACCGTTGAATAGGAAATGTTCTCACAAAAGATGCATTTGTATATCCTGAAGTGGGGATCCACATGTTTGAACAACTTTAAATAAAAAGATAAACCGAGATGTACCGTGAACACAAAATAGAAAATAAAAGCAGAGCAAACTAACATTGAATGAACATAAATAAAACACAAAACAGAACATGATCACAAAACAGAACAAAAGCAAAGCTTGGTTTATTCAAAACAGGAAGGAAAACAAAAACTTATTTAATCTCAGTGCTTAGCTAATCAATTTTTGCTCTCCTCTCCTCTGTTATGACGCAATGTTTTGCGCGAAATTGCTTGGGTGAAAGGAAAAAGGAATTAAAAAACCTCTTGGCTCACTCAACATTACTATAATAACTTGCTCTCATTTTTTTTGTTGAGTTACAGAGGATAAACAGATTGTCAGCATGTGAAAGAGAATTAGCTTACTAAACTAAAGATGTGTCTATGAAATAGTGATTGAGAAGCTTAATACTTACAGCAGAGACCACGAAACTTTTATCGCAGCTCCAGAAGCATAAATGGAGTGTTTCACAAAAGTAATTTTATCAAATTGGGAGCAAATATTCAAAGAAAGTAATCAAAGTGGATTATAATCCAGTTTGATTAAGGTAATTTATAATGCAGTCTCATAGCTTTAGTTTGATTGCTTTAATCAAAACGGATTATAATTGTAAGTATCAGAATCCGATTTACATTCTGATTTAGGGTAACAACAGCCCATCCATTGCGCAATAAGAGTTTATCGTTGTTAATATTCACATTTGAAGTCCAGATGTTGACACTGACTTTTTTTTTCTCTCATGACAGTTAAATTCCATTTTTTTCTCACATGGCACTTGAACTTCATTTGTTTAATAATAATAAAAATCATCGTATTTAAAAACATTGAAGAAAAGAAATTCATAACAATGTTTGCCCTCCTTTTTATAGTCAAAATCACCAACAATATGAGTATTCAAACCGGGCAACAGGGATAAAATTGACGGGTATAAAAGTATTTCTTCAATTTTTTTAAAGGCATTGTATCATGAGAGGTTCTAATGATTGTTAACATACATAACAATAACTGAAATTTGTTTTGAATCAAATTAAGACATTGCTGAAAATCAAAACTAAGCGACCCTAGTTCTGCATAACAGATAATGGAGTTCACCAAAAAATAGAAAAAAAGGAATCACTTTCGGTTTCTATACAGAGAAACAGAATGGATGCAGGTATGAAAGCACTCTTTTATAGGCTTTCTAAATCCAAATAAAAACCAACATGGATCTAAATAAAATCAGTCAAATTCCTATGTGAATGTTTTCAAATTTCACTGTGAGAACTTCGGCAAAACAGAAATTCTGTCAGTGAAACCTTTAGCAAAAACATAAATTCTCTCATTGAAACCTTCAACAAAAACGGCAATCATGTCACTGTAAGTGTAGCAATACAAAAATAGATATTATCCAATACATAATCTCATGCTCCATATGCAAGCAAAAAGTTTCTGAATTCATGAATGATCTTGCAAGCATACAAAATGATATATTTATTCTTTTGGGAAATTAAAGTATACGTCAAAGAAACAAAAACTCACTGTGATTTTTTCCTTTCCTTTAATGTTTCTAGGTGTTCTATCCAGCCGCCCTTTTGAAACCATCTCAGTAATATATCGAGGAAATATGCTCCTTAAATCCAACACCAAGACATTAAATCACTTCAATTTCTTACATGGTCATTGCGATTAGAGATACCTAATTTCTTATAATTATAGATCATGCATGATCATTACAATTATAGATCGTACATGCTCACTTCAATTAGAGATCAAAAATCCAAAAATCCAGCCTAATTGGAGAAATCAAAAATGGAAACGAAAGTAGTGATCTTGATTCCAACCTAGATGCCAAAAACGAAATGAAAATCTAAATCATAACCGAAATCAAATACAAAAAAAATATTCACAATCCAAAACGACACTTACAGCCACGGTAGAAGGAAAAAAACTGGTTTTTCGGGAACTCACCTGCACGGGGCGGAACAGAGAACTCCATCAGTTGAATCGACACTCGCCGGAGGTTAGAACGGCGAGTCACAGAAGAGAGAGCGGAGGAGGAAGCCGCAGCCGACGGAGATAACGACCGGGAGTCGCTGATCGGAGATCGGCGAGGACACTTCTCCCAGAGATCTTCTCCGGCGAAGGTGAACCGGCGTAGATGAGATAGCGTTCGGCGAGGAGGAGGGATTGAGGGGTTTTGTTGCGATCGTGAGCAGGGTTACGGGAGACGGTCGGGGCTTTAAAAGTAGCGGGGAAGTAGTGATTGCCCTGCGTGACTGACGACCTAGCAGCTGCGCTCGGGAGGAAGAAAGCAAAAATGCGCAAGACCTAAGCCGGGAAAATCGCCTTTCGTGGGTTGGGCTCTCGCGATGAGGAGGAAGAATGCGTATCGGGATTTGAAGTTGGGGGAATAGTGCCGGTATATTTTAATTAAGCCCTAATCCAGCAAAATGACCAAAATATCCCTCAATTAACTCACAAAAACTGATTTTATGAGGGCATTTCGGGATTAAAATGTTACACCATGCCCTCATTAGGGGTTTCCTTATAGTATAAAGATATATATATATATGTAAATGTTGACACAATATGACTCAAGTATTGGAGCTGATCAAAAATACCTGGGATTATGAGATTTATCATTTAGTCCCTCTGGTTAAAGCATACCAGGTGTTCAATGTGAGTATACCATTGTAGACAGTACTTCTGTTATTCCAGATACTTGTTCCAAGTCAGTCTTGAAACATCTTCTGTCTAGTTCCCATCATATTTATGGGAACCTAGACTACCCTGCAAAAGAGAGTTACCTAACCTTAGGAACCCAATACGTGTTGGGTCCTAGTTTCTTGTTAGCATAAAAACTCGAATGTCTTCCCTCAAAAATCCTGTCAGGAAGACTACCTCTGCTCAGAAGATGTGGATAGGCCCTTGCCCTTGACACAGAGGGGTTGCGCCAACAGTCTATGGTAAAGTGTCCCACCTTGCCACAACACCAACACGTGTGAATATTGTACCTCCGTTTCTGACCTGATCCCATGACTGAGGTTGTCATGGTCCTAGGTCCAAGCGGGATAGATTCGGATCTGCTCCCAAAATTTCCTCTTCCACCGTGACACATGGAAGGGTGGAAGGAATGCAAGTAGCAAGCGTCATGAGTCCTGGGAGGTGGTGCCTTCCTTTCAGTCAGCACCCTTCCAGGGGCCCCATGAGAACTTACTGCATGACTTCTAACCTCCCTTTCCTGTGTCCTGGGGTGTTGAGAAGCGTTCTGAGAGCTGATACCAGCAGATGCATGTCGAGTTGGGGCAGTGGCCGAGAATACAAAGGGCTCAGAATGAGCCATAGGTATTCTCTCATGGGTGGCCATGACAGCCCTTGCACTATGGATGTCTCCACATGAGGACAAATCACCCTTGCAGTGACCACGATTGTTCCTGTGATTATACCTGAAGGCATGATGAGTACCCTTCCTACCTGGAGTGGGGGATCTGAATACCGTTTCCCCATTTCTCCATGATTTGATAATTCGGGAGATCCACCCATTTTCTTCCTTTCTCTTTATAGCATCAACCTTGAAAAGTTGGATACTATCCTTCTCTCATTCTCTAGACTACTCTCTAGATCTGAGATTTTAGAGTCTTTGACCTTGTTGGATGCCAATTGGAGAACCAACAAGATCTTCAGCCGAGCAATCTCCTGGGCTTGCTCCTCAACAAGTAGGTTGTTTTTCTGAAGGGCTCTCTTTAGGGAGTCAGGATTTTCTGAAGGGTAACCATTCCTGTCTTCAGGAACTTCAAGAGAGTAGGGGCAAGATGAAGAAGTTACCTGCTCTTCAGAGTTATTGTCACTAGCACCAGAGACCGTTGTGTCAGCTTCATCAGAACTGCTTTCCTCACTTTCTTCTTCAGTCTCTGACAAGGACACCGGAGCCCTGATGCTGTTCGATTGATCTTTGCCTTCATCTTCAGAGGCGAGGACCCCCACATAGGCTTCATCCTCTTGCTGACAGCAGATCCCTGCTTTCTTTGATCCCCCCATGAGATCTGAGATGGTTACCCACATAGATTTGGTCGTCCCCACACTTTTACAATCTAGATCGAGACGGTCCAGACCAGACATCCATGATGATCTGACGAATCATCTTGTCCAGATTAAATAATGAGAGTTCAGTCTCCGACATCTCAGTAATACACTTGGGGATTTGGATATCCTTTACAGAGCCGGAGGTCTTCATAGGAATGAAAGGACCCTCTTCTAAGATGAGAGATGCTCGAGGATCGATAGCCTCCAGGTGATAGGACACTCTCATCTTCCAGACGGGATAATACTCCTTAGTGCACATGGGAAGTCTTAGTGTAGAGATTCCATGATCCAGCTCCATGCTTTTGATACTGGTGGCAGGATTCTACTCAAGGTGTTAACCTTTTTGATGAGAAACCTGCCTCTGATACCACTTGAAAGTCCACCTAGTGTCAACTACCTTCACCTATGGGGGGGGGATAGGTGACGGGCAGCATTTTGCGGAATTAAATTGTACCTGCACAGGAAAACAAAACAGCACACCACAGAAAGGACACAAGCAAATTATAGTGGTTCCCCGATTTGGGTACATCCACTTTCCCTCTTCGACCTATCTCCCAATCAGGGACGACTCGGTCACTTCACCAACAGGATTGAAATCCAATCCTTGCACTAACGGAAGGAACCCTTCCACACGTAGGAGTCAACACTCTCACAACACGGGTTGCACCCAACCCTTACAACTAGGAACCAACGTTCCTTTACAACAAAAATAAAAATAGAATGTACAAGAAATACAAATAACTTTTAGAGACTAAGGTGTCCCTCTTCGTTCGATGACGTGTTCTTCAAGTCAACGAAGAGTTCACAACCCTAGATCTCTCTTGGAGAGAATCTCCCCGAAACAGGTGGCGGCAAGAAGGACGACGACTTAGACGATTTTTCGTCTTTCCTGCTCTTTGAACCATCCTTGCTCCTTGTCTGCTCTTGCATTGTCACGACCCTGTATTTGAAAATAAGTACACTCCAATAGAGAGAGTACACGTAGGCCAACACACTGATCTGCTCAACGAGGGATTACGTCGCGCAGACCCGTGTATATTGACCTACTGCACTCTGACATTGATGTGTACTTAGCGTGGAATAACTGCAAGCACAACTTAAAAGGTTTTATTAAATACATTGAGAATTCATCTTAGCTTGACAGGTGGCTTCCTCAAATCCATGTAATTGTGGATACATTACCCAACAACACCACACCCTTCTTCTCCAATAATCACAAAAGCACAGTTGGTAGAAGAAAATGCAAGAAAGGTGAGAAGCGTTACCCGGATGGATTGAAAAATCCGTCCCAACATCAAAGGCGACGTTCCTCCAACGGCCACGAACAAGGAGGCTACAACAAAGCCCTTCCAAACTCATATCACGAACGGCGGCGGCTTGCGGCTCCAGCAAGCGACAAGAGGCAGCAGCCTCCTTGCGGTTTAAGCAAACGGGAAGAGCAATGGCAGATCTGCTTTGGCTCCAGCAGGATGGGAAGAGCAAGGGGCGGCTCCTTTTTGATACATCTGCGAGCAAGGGAGAGGCTGCCCTTTATTTCTACCTTCCTTTAATAAATGGCTGAACCAGTTAATGCCTTTCCAAGGTGGGCAAGCTTCCAGGCCATTAATTGCACGGTCAAAGCTATCTTGTTTTCTCTTGCTTTGACTCCAGCGAACAGGAAGGATGATGGGGGCAGCTGCTTGAAAAATAAATAAAACATACCTCGGTTCTACCTTTTGTCTGATTTTTCTTAATTGGTATATATATATATATATATATATATATATATATATATATCTGTGTGTGTGTGTGTGTGTGGTAAACACAAAAATGAAATTACGAGCCGCAACTAGCGTGCTCGGTGGTTTTTACCGACTCGGATAGGAACCACACCAAAAAAATCTCTTCCTTCACATTGAGGCGGAAGAAACCGCCATCCCGGCGTTTCTAACGCACTGCTCGAACTTCCCCCTTGGCACGGTCTTGGTCAACATGTCTGCCCCATTATCATCTGTGTGCACCTTCTGAAGATCAAGCTCCTTCTGCTCCAGGACATCGCGTATCCAATGATACCGAGTGTCGATGTGCTTTGACCTCGAGTGAAACGTGGGGTTCTTCCCCAGGTGAATAGCGCTCTGACTGTCACACAGGAGTGTGTATCGGTCCTGAGTGAATCCAAGTTCTTTGATGAACCTCTTCATCCAAAGCAACTCTTTTCCAGCCTCAGTAACCACAATAAACTCAGCCTCCGTGGGGGACAATGCAATGCACTTCTCTAATCTCGATGCCCGCGAGACAGCTCCCCCTGTAAACAGAATCATGTATCCTGACGTCAATCTCCTGGAATCCACATCTCCAGCCATGTCAGCATCAGTGTAGCCCAAAAGCTTAGGCTCATTGTCCCCAAATCTCAACGTCAAATCAGAAGTCCCCTGCAGGTATCTCAGTATCCACTTCACTGTGCTCCAATGCTCTCTCCCAGGATTGGAGATAAATCTACTGACTGTCCTAAAAGCATGCGCAATATCTGGCCGTGTACACACCATTGCATACATAAGGATCCCAATTGCAGATGCAAACGGAACCTTCTGCATCGCCTCGATCTCCTCGGGTGTGTTGGGGCACTGATCAGCGGTAAGCCTGAAGTGAACTGCAAGCGGCATGCTCACCTTCTTTGCCTGCTCCATATCAAACCTCTGCAGTACTTTGTGGATGTACCGCTCCTGTGATAACCAAAGTAGTCTGGCTCCCCTGTCTCTGCGAATGTGCATCCCTAAAATGGTCTTCGCAGCACCCAGATCCTTCATCTCAAAAGTGGAGCTCAACTGCCGCTTCAACTCAGTAATGCGAGCAGTGTTCCTCACGACGATCAACATATCGTCCACGTACAACAACAGAATGATGAAGTCCTCTGAAGCATACTTCTTGATGAACACGCAGTGGTCAAGGGTGGCCCCCTTCCTTTCTCGGCTCTTACTCCATCCTCTCCCCCTGTACTTAATAAAGAGAACGTCAGCTCGTGAAGAAGAGCCTGAAGTCCCCTGAGACTTTCGTCTCACCTCCTCATTCAAGATCTCACTCTTGAAGATCTCCATGGAAACAATCCCCTGGGGGGAAGAATTGATCAGAGAAACTCTGACCATTTCCCAAGAGTCTGGAAGTGACTTGAGAAGCCACAATGCATTCACCTCGTCTTCGAAAGTCACCTTCATAGCAGTCAGACGATCAATAATGTCCTGGAACTCGTTGACATGATCCAAAATAGGAGAGCCCTCCCGGTATCTGAACTCTCCAAGCTTCTTCAGCCAATATAACTTGTTGATGCCCGCGCTCTTGGCATACAAGGTCTCGAGAGTCTTCCACAGATCCTTTGCATCGTTGATGCTAGCCACATGATTGTAGACGTTCGGCTCCACGAACCGTCTGATAAACCCACACAGCTTCCGATGTTCCACCTTCCATTTTGCCGGATCCGTGTCCTTTGGCATCTCCTCAAAGATAGGAGCATGTCAACCCTTCACATATATCAGATCCTCCATCAGTAGATGCCACTGATGATAATTGGCACCATTCAACTTTATCATATGTCCGAACCTAATGAGAACTCCATTCTGCTCTGCCAACTGGCCGGACCGACCACTGATCTTTGAGTCGACTATCTCAAATTATACAATTGGAGAGGATAGCCAGCAGGCCAATGGTCATAAACTACCACTCCCAATTGCACACCCGAGATCCCGATCGACTCGTCCTGAAACCCCAAAGGTCAGCCCGGTATCTGCTTTGTCACTAAACGGCTCTGTCACTCAACCTAGCTCTGATACCACTTGTTGGGAAAGAGAGCGAACAATTCCGACCAAATCACCTGTTTAATAATTGAGCGAGCAGCCTGTGCGACCGCGTTGAGCGGTATGCAATTGAAACAAAAACACAATGCCAGAAAGGATAAAAGCACACATAAATTTTAACGTGGAAAACCCAATTGGGTGAAAAATCATGGGACGATCGGAGTCCAACCCGGAAATCCTCCACTAAAAGTGTGTGAAAAACACACGCACGAATTACAGGCTTTCACTCCACCGATCCACAAAGGATCTCCACTCCTCAACCACAGTACACTACATTAAAAAAAGTATCAATTACATGTCCATGACAAGGTAAAAGAGACATTGGATTAATCACGACCGTTGAATATAAACCAAACATTTGACCGCAGCCGTTCATCACAGTACACTACATTAAAAAAGTATCAATTACATGTCCATGACAAGGTAAAAGAGACATTGGATTAATCACGACCGTTGAATATAAACCAAATATTTGACCGCAGCCGTTCATCACAGCAACGAATCAGGACCGTTCATATTTTTTCATAGGCCTCCTAAACCTATATAGGGCCTCTAAAATTTAGGGCACCCTACAATTAATCAGCTCAGTCCAAAATAAAAGCCGTCAGCCCGCCCACCCAGCACCACAATAATCAACCCGCCCGCCAGCCTGGATAACCAGCCAAACCCGCCCCTTTGTATCACATCTTTATATTGAAATAGACAAAATACCTTATATACTCATAAAACAAAACCAAAATTGGCGGTGTGGGACTAAATCTCACACCGCCAATTAAGTATACGGGTTGTACGGGCAAGCCATTTGAGGGTCAATATGATCCCAAATTGAAAAGTGATCAACATGAAAGTTGTAGATCTCGACGAGACGAACAACTTCCATGTTGACCACTTTTTGATTTGAAGCCGTTTTGGACCTAGATTTGGGCCCCGAAATCGGAGGCGGCGGAACGGTTTACTGTAGCAGTTCCGCCGCCCCCGATTTCGGGGCCCAAATCGAGGTGCAAATCGGCTCTAAATCATAACGTGGTCAACATGAAAGTTGTTCGTCTCGCCGAGATCTACAACTTTGATGTTGAACACTTTTCGTTTTGAGACCATCTTTACCCTCAAAATCATTTGCCCGTACGCCCACACATAATGTTTGCCCGCACAGTATATGCCCTATATATATATATATATATATATATATATATATATATATATATATATATATATATATATATATATATATATATATATATATATATATATATATATATATATATATATATATATATATATATATATATATATATATATATATATATATATATATATATATATATATATATATATATTTAATATTTAATACATTAAAAAGAAGTATCAATTACATGTCCATGACAAGGTAAAAGAGACATTGGATTAATCACGACCGTTGAATATAAACCAAACATTTGACCGCAGCCGTTCATCACAGCAACGAATCAGGACCGTTCATATTTTTTCATAGGCCTCCTAAACCTATATAGGGCCTCTAAAATTTAGGGCACCCTACAATTAATCAGTTCAGTCCAAAATAAAAGCCGTCAGCCCGCCCACCCAGCACCACAATAATCAACCCGCCCGCCAGCCTGGATAACCAGCCAAACCCGCCCTTTTGTATCACATCTTTATATTGAAATAGACAAAATACCTTATATACTCATAAAACAAAACCAAAATTGGCGGTGTGGGACTAAATCCCACACCGCCAATTAAGTATATGGGTTGTACGGGCAAGCCATTTTGAGGGTCAATATGGTCCCAAATTGAAAAGTGATCAACATGAAAGTTATAGATCTCGACGAGACGAACAAGTTTCATGTTGACCACATTTTGATTTGAAGCCGTTTTGGACCTCGATTTGGGCCCCGAAATCGGAGGCGGCGCAACGGTTTACTGTAGCAGTTCCGCCGCCCCCGATTTCGGGGCCCAAATCGAGGTCCAAATCGGCTCTAAATCAAAACGTGATCAACATGAAAGTTGTAGATCTCAGCGGAATTTAAAAAGTTTAATATTGCGCCCGCCCCGCAAAAAATATTTAAAAAATATAATATTTAATTATATTTTAAAATATATTTTAAAATGTAATATTTAATTATATTTTTTAAATATTTTAAAAATATAACATTTAATTATATTTTAAAAGTATTTAAAAATATAATATTTTAAAATATTTTAAAATTATTTTTAAAAAAAAGGCGGGATTAATCCCGCCTAAGTAATCCCGCCTGGGGATTAATCCTAGGCGGGATTTAGTCCCACACCGGCAGTTCGGTGGGATGTTTCGGCCTTATATAGTTTGATCTCTTTTGGATGATAAGTTGGTGTGCTGGGCTGGCGGGTGGGCCGAAATTGGCTGGGTTGTGGGTTTTGTCTGGAGGGCGTGCGGACCGAAACTTGATGGGCTAGCATTTGCAGGATTTTAGACTTGATTTTGGGCTGAGCTGATGGGTTGTAGGGTGCCCTATAAAAATATAAATTTGAGAGACCCTATATAGGTTTAGGAGACCTAAGAAAAAATATGAACGGTCTGATTCATTGTTGCGATCAACGGTTGTGGTCAAATGTTTGGTTTATATTCAACGATTGTGATTAATCCAATGTCTCTTTTACCTTGCCATGGACATGTAATTGATATTTCTTTTTAATGTAGTAAAGATATATATATATATATATATATGTGTGTGTGTGTGTGTGTGTGTGTGTGTGGTAAACACGAAAATGAAATTACGAGCCGCAACTAGCGCACCCGGTGGTTTTTACCGACTCGGATGGGAACCACATCCAACACTATCACCCTTCCTTTTCGTCATAGATTGCATCCTCGCTAAACGATCAGAGTTGTGAGCTCTTTCCTACAGGTCTTTTCTCTTCTGCTGTTGCCTCCAACACTTATGGAAATAGACTCGAAGAGATCTAGTTGGTGTCGTCAGTGCTTCAATCCCTTTGAAAGATCTTGGGGAAATGAGGCTGAATGCCGCTACCGTTGTTGGATAAACGGTTTAAGAAAGGAGCTCCAAAATAACTCTAAAGTCAGGCTAGAGAGAAAGATATTTGGAGTTGACCTACATAACAGCTTAAATAGGAAAACAACGTAATTTTGTTCTCACACAGGTTGGCACATGACCGAGCGTCAAACAACATGAGAACAAAATTAAAAGTATATTATTTTGGAGCCAAATCTAGAACAAGATAATATTTTTTAAGTAAATACAACACCCGTATGTTTTATTACCGACACAAGACCAAAGTAGCCAGTGCGGAAGAAATAACATGGGTGCTGACAGAATGCATAAAAATTAGGGAATCACAGAAAATAATTGTCGAGTAACTGTCGCATAACCGCCACGTATCTACTGTGTAACTACCTTGTATCTAACATGAAACTACCGCGTAACTGTCATAAAACTACCGTGAAACCACTGCATAACTATTGCATAACTGCAGCATAATTGCCACATAATCGTCGCAAAACTGCCGCATAACCGTAGTGAAATCACTGCAAAACTGCTGTGTAATCGCCAAGCAACTGCCGTGAAACTACCACGAAATTGCCAAATAACTACCACGAAAATACCGCATTAATTACCGTCGCATAAGTACCATTATTTACTAAAACAACACTCAAGAAAGCCTATTAATAGGACCCCAGGGCCCTCCTTCATTGGATCTTCTTCTCCATGGATTTTTTCCTTGATCTTTCTCTCCTCCCGCTTCACCTCCTATGCGCAGGAGAGATTCTCGAAGAATCCTTCGAAGATCTCCTTTACCTTTGAAGAATCCATTGGAGATCTTTGAGCGCCTTCGAAGATCTTCTATCCACTTTTATGCACACGCGGGGATTCTGCGGCACATGCCTCCCCTGAGCACACTTTGTGCACATTACACCTTGTGCACACTGCGTCATGCACACACCTTTTGTTTATTGCTCCTTGTGTACATTTCGCCATGCGAACAATGCGCCTTGCACACACTACGCCTTGTGCACACATTGCACCGTGCGCACACAGCACCTTACGCACATTGTAACGCCCCGAAACTCAAAAGAGCATTTTGTACCAAGTTTGGTGCTTGGTAGGGGTCACACGGCCTGGGACATGGGCATGTCTCAGGGCCGTGTCGTGCTCGGGTTTGACGATCTGGCCGTGTGGTCGACGAAAATGCAGTCGAAGATCGTCGAGACAGCGAACACGGCCTGAGATACGGGCTTGTCCCAGGCAGTGTCCTGCTTGGGTAGTTAGCCGAGTTGTGTCTAGGAGGAACACGACCTAGAGCCCAGGCGTGTTCGGGTTGACACGGGCATGTCAAATTGGACACTGGCGTGTCGGAACCCGTGTTATCTTCGGGATGGTTTTGGTCCTGTGTTGATGGAGGAACACCCCCCGCAACACGGGCATGTACTGACTTACACGAGCATGTCAAGTATGACACGGGCGTGTCGAGAGCCCGTGTCCTGGTCTAGACGCGATGGTTTCGGCGTCGATTGAGTCACACGGCCTTGGACACGGGCGTGTCACATGCCGTGTTCGGCCCAGTAAATTGTTTTTAAGTGCAAATCGCGGCCGTCTGTTTCCTTCTTTTGGAATCCAATGGTCCCGGGATATTCTTGTTGGGTTATATCCGGGAATAGGGTTGAAACCCTCATTTCCAATTGAGCTTTCTCTTTCTAAAACCTTACAGAGAGGGGAGAGCAAGGAAGGAGGAGGAGAGTTCCGGCCGTCGGTGGAGTTTCGGAGCCCCAAATCGCAAGCCGAGTTCGGATCTACGGAGGCGAGGCCGTTGCGGTGCTTCTCATCCATATAGATCTTCATGGCGCCAAAGAGAAATGCAAGGGTAACGATTCTCATCTTAGACATGTGATTGCAACAGCGAACCTTGGGGACTAATTCCAAGGTGCACCCGGAAAACTGGGCAGATGCGTGATTCTGCCATCTCGGTGGCCTGAGAGCCAACTTGCATATAACTGGGTTATGTAAAGTGTGTGATCGAATTTGTACTCGGGGAAGCTTGACCCACACATATGGCTTAAATTGACATTGCGGTGTGAGCAACGGGTCAGGAAGAACCGTACCCGCTCTATGTCGTTCGGTTAGGGAGACATAAGGTACATGGTACTCTCCGTTGGCATAGATGAAGGGTCATAGACTTAGGCCAGAAAGACCATAATGCTGACGAGATTTGTCGTCCAAGGGGCAGTGGTGAGACCGCGAATTTTGACCGGGTTCACCGAGAATGTGTCATGAGAGCACGAGGTGTGTGGCCATGCGTGCCTACGTCTGTGATGAAGTGTAATTTCACTACTATATGAATATGCTAACAAAGTGCAGGGAAAGCGCATCGTCACCCCGGTTTTAGGGGCGGGGTCGTTATAATTTGGTCAGCTTTAGCTGACCGTTGCTTTTGTTTGTTACCGCTTCGGTGGATTGTTGCTTGCAGGTGCTGCAGAGTCTAGTGGCAAATAGCGGGAAAAAATCCTTTTTGGTGAGCGGACCCTCGAAGGCCTATATATGAATGTTTACTTTTATTCTCATGTGTGACCGGCATGCGTGCCGAGTTTTGGAAGACATTATTTGTATAAGTAAACTCCTATAAAGCTATAAGGCCAAGTACTTGAGTATTTGTACGCTCATTCCATTTGGGTTGTTAACGTTAGTGGACATTCATGTTGTGGCTGGGTTATTATTTTGCAACTTTTAAAATTCTTCCGCCAGAATGTACTCTGTATAGGACGTTGGTTATTAGAAGGATGGTTTCATTGCGTAACCCATCGGTCTGTCTGTGGTATATAGGGTCGGGCCCCGGCCGGACCTACTGTTATATGCTATATGACGGATAGAGGGTGTTACAATTTGGTATCATACTACTGTTTTCAGTCAACTTAAATGAATTCATGGACGAATTCGTTTAAGAGGTTGTGAGCACATGTGTGTGCATCATCGTTATAACATAAAAAGAACCCATGAATGTCCACTTAGGAATGAAAATACACATATTTGAGGAACCTGTGTGTTCCTATAATTACTTTTTGCAATTTTGTTTGGTCGTTTAATGGTGTTTCGTATGACTATAGGTGACCAGAAGTGGTGTAGGGTCGTCAGAACGTCCGGTTTCTAAGGCTAGTAGCGCACCAAATGATGTGCCTGAGACACCTCCCTCGACTGAAACCATAAGATTGGTGGCCGAAGCGGTGTTCGCTATGATAAATGCGCAGTCTGCAAGGCAAATGCAGCAGCCTGCCCCTGTAGTGGAGCAGGTACCACTTCAAGCGGCTGAACCGAGAAGGGTGGAGCAGGTGGTGGTGGAGCCTTTGGTGCCTAGGAGAGCAACTAAAAGGCAGCTCAAGCATGTTATGGGCTTCAACCATTCAGTGTTCTCTGGGACGGGAACCCCATCCCAAGCTGAGGATTGGTTCTACCGAGTAAAGAGAGTCTTGACAGCTACTGAAACGGAAGAGTGGCAGATGACCACCATAACTACTTTCCTGTTGGACGGAGATGCAAGACCGTGCTGGGAAGTTTTAGAGCTGCATCACCTGAGGGGAAGGCAACTCATGGACGTCTCAATAGAAGAATTTTCGAGACTATTCTTGGTAAGGTACCTTCCCTCAGCTCAGAGGATTGCGATGGAGAATGAATTCCAGAAGTTGATGCAGGAGAGAGTAGCGTGGACGATTATCTCCAGGAATTTATGCGGTTGGGTCGGTACACTGGCTCTACATTTTCTGATGAGGAGCGTAAGACAAACCATTTTTATGAGGGTCTGAGGGATGACCTAAGGCTACTGCTCTCAGGGCCTATGACGCAGGGCTTCTTGACCCTAGTTAATACGGCCCAGTCGTTGGGAAAGGATCTGAGGAATGTGCAAGTGAAAAGAGACTCTGGTGCTAAGAAGACAGAGTTTAAGGTGCCGACTACCTCAAAGTCTGGGTATCGTAAGTTTCATAAGAAGGCTAGGACTTCAGGTCCAACCCCTTCTTCCAGTGCTTCGGGGGCAACTACAAGCCGAACCTCGGGCGCATGCTATAATTGTGGGAAGCCATGACACTTTGCCAGAGATTGTTGGAGCGGACATCCAAAGTCCGAGAGAAATTCGGGAGCAACCTATGAGGAGAAGGGGAAGGCGGTGGAGTCAACCACATCCCACTATGCACCGGCTCAACCTAGAGTCTATAATCTTGGCCACCAGGAGACCATAAAGCAAGCAGATGTGGTGATAGGTACGGTTTAAATTTATAGCAAGTTTGTTTTAAATACTTGTTACCTTGCGCGTGTTACCTTATTACTGCTTGTATAAGATTTGTTTTGATTTGTGATAATCCGGCGAGAGCACTCTTCGATACGGGAGCTTCACACTCCTTTTGTCCGAAGGATTTATATCACACATCAGAGTACCTTCTTCGATGGTAAAGGAAAAATTGGATGTGTTGTTGTCGAATGGGTGTTCAATGCGCACGGATAGAGTCTGTGGCGTAAAGATACGTATTGGGAGTCAGGAGTTCGACTTGCAAACGTTGTTACTGCCTCTAGTGGAGTTTGACGTAATATTTGGTATGGAATGGCTCTCGGAGCAGCAAGCATACATTGATTGCAATTGCAAGGAGGTCAAGTTGAGAACTGGTCTTGAGACGATGTTTGAGGGCTTGAAAGGGTCGAGCAAGACTTAGATGTCTGCTCTTCAGGTGGTTAAGGCGGTTCATGCTGGTGCAGAGCTGTTCTTCACGCTAGTGGAGGCTTCAAAGCCTAAACATGCTTTAGATAGCATCCCAATGATATCTGAATACCCTGATGTGTTCTCTGACGATCTCCTTGGAGCCCCACCTCAGCGGGAGATAGAATTCACTATTGAGCTAGTGCCAGGTGCCAAACCTGTGTCACGCTCTCCGTATCAGTTAGCGCCTAAGGAGATGGCGGAACTGAAGGTTCAACTTCAAGAGCTATTGGAACAGGGTTATGTGTGTCCAAGTTCTGTTGGGTATTGTATCCACAACGTATCTGATTTGAAGAAGCCCCTGAACAAGATAAGGTAAATAGGCAATGTTTTTGACAAAATATTTCAAGTTGTGCTTGTAGTTATTCCACGCTAAGTGCACACCAATGTCAGGGTGCAGTAGGTCAATATACACGGGTCTGCACGACGTAATCCCTCGTTGAGCAGATCAGTGTGTTGGCCTACATGTACTCTCTCTATTGGAGTGTACTTAATTTCAAGTACAGGGCTGTGTTAAGGCAAGAGCAGACAAGGAGCAAGGATGGGTCAAGGAGCAGCTCTTGGATGGAAAGATGAAAAATCATCTAAGTAAGAATCGACGAGAATCACTAGTGATTCTCGCCGAATCGACGAGAATCACTGGCTAATTCTCGCCGGCTAAATCTGAGTGCAATCAAGTCAGATTCGACGAGAATCACTTTGTTATTCTCGACGGATCGACGAGAATCACTTTGTGATTCTCGCCGAATCGTCGAGAATCACCCTTGATTCTCGATGATTCGACGAGAATCACAGGTGATTCTCGCCGATTTTGACTTGGGCATTTTTCTAGAACTCCCTGAACCGGATTCTGCCGCTGGCACTATTTTGAACCGGTTTTCGGGTTTCTACTTGTGGGACCCTCAACGGTCATATTGAAAGTGTCTACAGTATATATACGAGTATTTTTTGAACAGTAAAAAACACACAGAAAGAATCCGAGCCGATCTTAACCTAAAATCGCGAGTTCTGCTCCGCCGCCGCTGTTGCCGCTCGCGCTAGTTGGTCGCCGCTGTTGATCGTGATTCTTCCTGATCCTCCGGCGACAGAAGCTTAGCCAAGCTTAGAGTCTCACGCGTCTATCCAGAGATCCCTTGTCTCTCGATTTTTTGATCGGGAAAAACTTCCCCGTCCGAATCGATCGAGAGGACCGATCCTCGTGTGACCGTTGGTAGACCTAGCTAGCTTCGTTACGAAGTTTGGATCTCCAAAGTACAGCAGCTGCACATCGTCGTCGCCGCCGATCCCGTGAACCTTGCCGCCGCCCATCTTGCCGCCGCCGGTTCCGGGGAGATCCTCTCCAAGTGAGATCTTGGGTAGTGGACTCTTCGTGGACTTCCAAAACACGTGGTCAACGAAGAGGGACACCTAAGTCTCCAAACGTAGTCTGTATCTCTTGTACATTCTAGTTTTACTTTTGTTGTAAAGGAACGTTTGTTCCGTGTTGTAAGGGTTGGGTGCAACCCGTGTTGTGGGAGTGTTGACTCCTACGTGTGGAAGGGTTCCTTCCGATAGTGCAAGGATTGGATTTCAATCCTGTTGGTGAAGAGACCGAGTCGTCCCTTGTTGGGAGATAGGTCGAAGGGGGAAATTGGATGTACCCAAATCGGGGAACCACTATAAATAACTTGTGTATTCTGTGTGCTGTGCTGTTTATTTTTATTGTGCAGGTATAATCTTAAATTCCGCAAAAACGCTGCACGTCACCTATTCCCCCCCATAGGTGAAGATAGTTGACACTAGATGGACTTTTAAGTGGTATCAGAGTCAGGTTGCTCATCAAAAAGGTTAACACCTTGAGTTGAATCCTGCCGCTAGTGTCAAGAAGAAGGCAAACATCTACTATGGACGGGCTCAAGTTCACAGGCAAGATCCCCGTGTGCACCAGGCTTAACTTTCCTATCTGGAAGGAAAGGATCAGATTCTACATGGAGGCAGTTGATCCCAGACTCTTCATGATCGTGGAGGATGGACCTTATGTCCCCACTAAGTTCTCCACCATTGATCATACCAAGAAAGTGCCTAAGAAACTTTCTGAAATGGACAAGGACGAGATGGTGCTAGTGGGACTTGACAAGAAGGCGCAGAACATTCTGGTCAGCGCAGTTGATGACTCAATGATGCAGAACTTCTGCAACTGCAGGACAGCACAGGAGATCTGGCATTGCCTGATCATCCTAATGGAGGGGACTGATGAAGTGAGGGATAATCGGAGATCCCTCCTGAACCAGAAATATGAGGCCTTCAGACAAGGGCCTAAGGAAGAGATCGGAGTCACCTACGAGAATTTCCTCAAGATTGTCAACGCCCTCAAAGGATACGGAAGAGTGTTCACTAATGGTGAACTCAATGATAAATTCCTTAGGTCCCTTACTAAGGAATGGGACACAAAGATCTGCACCATCCGAGAGTTTGGCAGACTAGCTGAAACAGATCCGCAAATTCTGTTTGGGAAGCTAATGTCCTATGAGATTCAACTGAACACCAGGAAAGCAGAAGAAGAAGCAGAGAAGGCTGCAGCCAAAGAAAAGACTGTGGCTCTAAAAGCCAATTACTCCAGAAAAGGCACGGGTGCGGTTTCATACCGTGCCAGGAATAAGGATGAGGAGGAGGACTCCGAGCCATGCTCCTCCAGCTCAGAGCTGTCGGAGGAGGATTTCTCCCTCATCATCCGAGAGTTCAAGAAGTTCCTCAAGATGAGGAATCAAAGAAAGAAAGACGGCTCCTCTTCCAGGCATCAGAAGAAAAATTATTCTTCTGACAGGTATGCTTCTAAACCGAACAAACATCGCTCTTCTGACATTATTTGCTTTGGATGCAATAAGCCAGGACACGTTGTGGCCGACTGCTATCAAGGCAAGAGAGAAAAAGGGAAAGGAGAGGAACACAAATCCTCTAGAGATAATAAGAAAGAGCGGAGCTACATCGACAAAAGGCCAAAGACACTGAGTGAGTCTGATTCTTCAGACTCCAGTGATGATGAGGAAGCCTACTTCGGGCTGGTGGGTCGCTCTGACTCAAAAGGGGAATGTCCCCCATTTACTGGGAAGGTAAAAGCTCACACCCCTCTCTCCGACTCTGACTCTGATCCTGAGTCTCAGGATGATGAACCTGAGGATAGCCTTTCGGCCCGTGAAGCTGAGCTCCTCGAGAAGTATGAGCTTCTGCTCAACACTTTCGAGGAGTGCCGTAAGAGATTGAAGGCTGAGAAAAAGGAAGTAAAATTCCTTAAGGGTGAGTGTGTTTCCCTAAGGGAAGAGGTCACCAGTTTGATTTCTCTCCGACAGGAGCACCTTGACCTGACTTCAAAGCACTCAGAGTCCCTTAAGCTCCTTGATCTTAAGCAGGAGGAAGTCGACAAGTTGGAAGAACAACTTGCGGCAGAAAGGAAGATCGTCAAGAGCTTCTCTATGCCAAAAACTATTCTTCCAGTAGTTGATACCTTCTCTGCTCAGGCCAAAGGAGCTGGCTTGGGGCATGAAGGGGTATCTGGTTCCTCATCCAGGAGAAACAGGAACCAGAGGAAGAATAAGGCCGCCAAGAAGGCCTCTGCTGATGAAAAGGGAAAGGCTCCGCTTAGTCCTGTTGCGTTCAGAAAGCCTAGCTTTCCTTGCAACCAACATGACTTTGAATCAACATTTGGCCATCATTTCCGGCCCTCGGTTGCAAAGCCATAGAGCCGATATGACGGTTGGACCTTTCCCCGGAACTTCGGTGAGAGTTCCTTCAAGCCACCTTATGAGGAAATCCACATGGGAAATTATGGTCAGTTCTCTAGCAGCCATAATGGAAAGCAGGCACCAAAAGCCAAGCCTGTTATATAGAAGGTGAAGAAGTCTTGTGACTGCAATCACTGTGAGGCCCCCACCTCCAGATCCAAAGCCCCGGCCGTACCCACCGTTCCCATGGTAAGGCAGGAGCCTAGGAAGAGGTACAACAGATTTGACTGTTGGTGCTGTGGCAAAGTCGGTCACTTTGCCGTGGATTGTTGGTTTAATCCAAGGTATCACGAGACTCCCTATGTTAGCAATGCGAGGCCGACCACTCGTAGGGTTAACCAACCGAGGGGGAGTATGCTAACCAGGAATCTAGGACCCAAGTTCGATTGGGTTCCTAAGGGAAATTAATTTTGTTTTGCAGGAATGTCCAAAGGCCACCAAAATGCCAATCTGGTATTTGGACAGTGGATGCTCCCGGCATATGACTGGGACAAGAAGCCTGCTGCGTGATTACACTCCAGTCGAGAATGGACCCAAAGTCATCTTTGGAGGGTCAGATCGAGGAGTCACCAGAGGTTACGGTATGATTTCCAATGGCATAATCTCTATCACCGACATGGCTTATGTTGAAGGGTTAAACCATAACCTGATCAGTGTAAGTCAGTTATGTGACAAAGGTTATGACGTTAAGTTCTACAAGGATAAATGTCTGATAATTTCACGTATCTCTTCTGAGACAGTATTATCAGGCATTAGGAGCAGAAATATCTTCTGCTTAGATTTTCTCAGTTTAGATTCATCTACCCCCTTATGCCTTGTGGTAACAGGCAGTGCATCTCTTTGTGAACAATGGCACAAGAGATTGGCACATATTAATTTCAAAACAATTAGTATGATGTTTTCTAAAACCTTAGTAAGGGATGCTCCCGTTATCAAGTGCATCAAAGATAGCCCCTGTCCTGCATGCCAGATATGCAAACAGACTCGGGCTACCTTTAAGAGCATTGCAGACAAAGACTCTTCCCGATGTCTTTACCTTCTACATATGGACCTGTTTGGTCCAATGCAAGTTCATAGCTTGTGAGGCAAGTCCTATACGCTAGTGATAGTTGATGATCATTCTCGGTTTACATGGGTGTTCTTCTTAAAATGAAAGTCGGATACGTTTGACATCTTCACTAGTTTTGTCAAGCAGGTTCAGAACGAATTTAACTGCCCAGTGGTCAAAATCAGAAGTGACCATGGAACAGAATTCGAATCTGGCGCTATGACAGACTTCTGTGAAGAACAAGGTATCTTTCATGAGTTTTCCTCCCTGCGCACTCCTCAGCAAAATGGAGTTGCAGAGAGGAGAAATAGAACTCTCATTAAAGCCTGCACGATAATGTTGAAAGACGCTTCTCTCCCAGAATACTTCTGGGCAGAGGCTGTCAACACAGCTTGTCATGTACAAAACCGAGCATTGATCAACAAGCATCATCGTAAGACGCCTTACGAGCTACTGAAAGGCAGGAAACCAACCATGTCCTACGTGAGGATCTTTGGTTGCAGATGCTATGTACTGAATAATGGGAAGTACCCGCATACTAAATTTGATGAAAAATGCTTCGAAGGCATATTCATGGGCTATAGTTCCCACAGTCGGGCATATAGGGTCTTCAATAAGAAAACCCTAGTGGTAGAAGAATCAATTAATGTTGTATTTGATGAAGGAAGTTTGCTTAACAGCAATTCTTCCAGTGGAATTCTTGAAGATGCAGGTGCACGACTTGAACAGCTGGATCTCAATGAGACCGCTAAAGATGAAACTCCTAAGTACGTCAAAGTTTTCACCTCCACGTCATCTGGGAATGTTGAAGATCAAAATGGGACAAATCTCTTAGAAGAAGGAGAAGCCCAAGAAGTAGTCGAAGCTCCAGACGCCAGACTTCTAGAGCTCCGGCACGTGAGGGATCATCCTAGAGATCAGATCATCGGAGATCCTCGTGTCGGTGTCAGAACTCGAAGAGGTACTATTAAAGAAGTCTTGCATCTTAGCTTCCTGTCACAGGTTGAGCCAAAGAAGTTCGACGAGGCGAACAAAGACATGACATGGATTTTGGCCATGCAAGATGAACTACATCAATTCGAACGATGCAACGTTTGGACGCTGGTTCCCAGACCACACAAGCAGAATGTGATTGGCACCAAGTGGATCTTCAGAAACAAACTAGATGAACATGGTGTCATCATAAAGAACAAGGCCAGGCTGGTGGCTCAAGGTTACAGACAGGAGGAGGGGATTGACTTCGACCAAACCTTTGTACCGGTAGCAAGGCTCGAGGCAATCAGATTGTTCCTGGCGTATGCTTCGCACAAAGGATTCACAGTCTATCAAATGGATGTGAAATCAGCATTCTTGAACGGAGATCTGAAAGACGAAGTATACGTCGCTCAACCCCCAGGTTTTGTCAATCCTACTTATCCCAATCATGTTTATTTTCTTAATAAAGCTTTATATGGTTTAAAACAAGCTCCACGAGCTTGGTATGAGACTTTATCTAGTTTTCTTCTTGAGAACAAGTTCTCTAGAGGTAAAATAGATAAGACATTGTTTCTCAGGGAAGTCAAAGACAAGATTTTGCTGGTGCAAATCTATGTCGATGACATTATATTCGGCTCAACGGACAACAATCTCTGCAAAAAGTTTTCTAAACTTATGCAAGGAAAGTTTGAAAAGAGTAGTATGGGAGAGCTCAAGTATTTCTTGGGACTTCAGGTGAAACGGTCTGAGGATGGAACCTTCATCTCTCAGACAAAGTTCACAAATGAACTCCTTAAGAAATTCGGTATGGAGAATGCAACCTCTATGAGTACTCCAATGGGATCCACTATGTCTCTGGATAAGGATGAGAAATGTAAACCTTTCGATGAAACCAAATATAGAAGCATCATTGGATCCCTGCTCTACCTTACTGCCAGTAGACCGGATATCATGTTCTCCACATGTGTCTGTGCCCGGTATCAGGTGAACACTAAGGAATCTCACTATGTCGCTGCAAAGCGAATTCTAAGATACCTTAAAGGTACTCCCAATCTTGGCTTGTGGTACCCGAGAAACAATGATGTCGAGCTAATAGGCTTTTCAGATGCTGATTTTGCAGGAAGTAGGGATGACAGGAAAAGCACTTCCGGGACGTGTCAATTCCTCGGAAGAAGGCTTATCTCTTGGAACAGCAAGAAGCAGAATTGTGTAGCTACCTCTACAGCAGAGTCTGAGTAAATCTCGGCTGGCAGTTGTTGCGCACAACTCCTATGGATCAGAAACCAGTTAGCCGACTACGACCTTCAGTTCAAGGAAGTGCCGATGTACTGCGACTCCTCCAGTGCTATTGCGATTGCCAACAATCTGGTATCGCACAGCAGAACGAAGCATATTGAAGTGCGCTACCAATTCATTCGGGAGCACGTGGAGAACAAGGACATCTCTCTCTGTTATGTCCCCACGGACAAGCAGATTGCAGATATATTCACAAAGCACTTAGACGAAGCCAAGTTCAGTCTTTTCAAAACTGAATTGGGAATGCTCAACTATGAGGAATGAAGACTACAGAAGCTCCCAGCTCGTGCAAGAATTGAGGGGGAGCAAGGGACTCAAGTGTGAGCACAGATGCAAGAACTGAGGGGGAGCAAGAGGTCAAATATTACAGACCCAGATTTGCAGAAGCCGAAAAGGGGGAGAATACCCTCTCAGCTAAGGCTAAGGTGGCTCCAAAGTTTGCCCGCACGAAATTGGTATCGGTAATGAATATCTCTCTCACCTTATTTCAAGGTTATGATTTTCATTCTCATACGCTTTATTTACCTTAGCTTGTAGGGTTTAGGCTTCTTCAAATAGGGGGAGATTGTTGGGTATTGTATCCACAACGTACCTGATTTGAAGAAGCCCCTGAACAAGATAAGGTAAATAGGCAATGTTTTTGACAAAATATTTCAAGTTGTGCTTGCAGTTATTCCACGCTAAGTGCACACCAATGTCAGGGTGCAGTAGGTCAATATACACGGGTCTGCACGACGTAATCCCTCATTGAGCAGATCAGTGTGTTGGCCTACGTGTACTCTCTATATTGGAGTGTACTTAATTTCAAGTACAAGGCTGTGTTAAGGCAAGAGCAGACAAGGAGCAAAGATGGGTCAAGCAGCAGCTCTTGGATGGAAAGATGAAAAATCATCTAAGTAAGATTCGGCGAGAATCACTAGTGATTATTGCCGAATCGACGAGAATCACTGGCTGATTCTTGCCGGCTAAATCTGAGTGCAATCAAGTCAGATTCGACGAGAATCACTTTGTTATTCTCGACGGATCGACGAGAATCACTTTGTGATTCTCGCCGAATCGTCGAGAATCACCCTTGATTCTAGATGATTCGACGAGAATCATAGGTGATTCTCGCCGATTTTGACTTGGGCATTTTTCTGGAACTCCCTGAACCGGATTCTACCGCTGGCACTATTTTGAACCGGTTTTCGGGTTTCTACTTGTGGGACCCTCAACGGTCATATTGAAAGTGTCTACAGTATATATACGGGTATATTTTGAACAGTAAAAAACACACAGAAAGAAGCCGAGCCGATCTTAACCTAAAATCGCGAGTTCTGCTCCGCCGCCGCCGTCGCCGCTTGCACTAGTTGGACGCCGCTGTTGATCGCGATTCTTCCTGATCCTCCGGCGATAGAAGCTTAGCCAAGCTTAGAGTCTCACGCGTCTATCCAGAGATCCCTTGTCTCTCGATTTGTCGATCGGGAAAAACTTCCCCGTCCGAATCGATCGAGACGACCGATCCTCGTGTGACCATTGGTAGACCTAGCTAGCTTCGTTACGAAGTTTGGATCTCTAAAGTACAACAGCTGCACATCGTCGTCGCCGCCGATCCCGTGAACCTTGTCGCCGTCCATCTTGCCGCCACCGGTTCCGGGGAGATCCTCTCCAAGTGAGATCTTGGGTAGTGGACTCTTCGTGGACTTCAAAAACACGTGGTCAACGAAGAGGGACACCTAAGTCTCCAAAAGTAGTTTGTATCTCTTGTACATTCTAGTTTTACTTTTGTTGTAAAGGAACGTTTGTTCCGTGTTGTAAGGGTTGGGTGCAACCCGTGTTGTGGGAGTGTTGACTCCTACGTGTGGAAGGGTTCCTTCCGATAGTGCAAGGATTGGATTTCAATCCTGTTGGTGAAGAGACCGAGTCGTCCCTTGTTGAGAGATAGGTCGAAGGGGGAAAGTGGATGTACCCAAATCGGGGAACCACTATAAATAGCTTGTGTATTCTGTGTGCTGTGCTATTTATTTTTATTGTGCAGGTATAATCTTAAATTCCGCAAAAACACTGCACGTCACCTATTCCCCCCCATAAGTGAAGATAGTTGACACTAGGTGGACTTTCAAGTTCGTCTCCTCGAGCGCACCGGTTCTTTTTGTGAAGAAGAAGGACGGAAGTTTGCAGCTCTGTATCGATTATCGAGAGCTAAACAAGTTGACGGAGAAGAACAAGTACCTGATCCCAAGGATTGATGATCTGTTCGATCAGTTAGTTGGGTCATCAGTGTACTCGGAATTGGATCTGAAGTCCGGGTATTATCAGTTGAGGATAAGGGAAAGTGATATCCCTAAGACAACATTCAGCACGAGATACAAGAATTATGAGTTTACGGTCATGCCGTTTGGGCTGACTAATGCACCGTCCGTGTTCATGGATCTGATGAACAAAACTTTCAGAGAGTACCTAGACCACATCGTGATTGTCTTTATCGACGATATATTGGTGTACTCGCAGAGTGAGGAGGATCAATTTAAGCATCTTCATTTGGTATCAGAGACGCTGAGGTGGAACCAACTGTATGCCAAGTTCTCGAAATGCGAGTTTTGGTTGTCCTTAGTAGCATTCCTTGGTCACATAGTTAGTCGAGAGGGAATTGCGGTGGATCCGGCGAAGATTGTTGTTATACGAGAGTGGCCTGTTCTATCTACGATAGCGGAAGTCCGGAGTTTTCTGGGGCTTCCGGCTATTACAGGCGCTTCGTGGAGAACTTCTTGTATATAGTGTTACCCCTCATGACTCTGACGAGGAAAGAGAAGAAGTTTGTTTGGACGCCTGAGTGTACACGAGCTTTCGAATAGTTGAAAAGTCAGTTGACCGCGATGTCTGTTCTAAGTTCGCCAAGTGGGACCGAAGGCTTTGAGATCTATAGCGATGCATCAGGCAGTGGATTGGGTTGTGTTCTACTGCAACATGGAAGTGTGATAGCTTATGGCTCACGTCAGCTGAAGGTACATGCGAGGAATTATTCGGTCCATGACTTGGAGTTAGCGACCGTGATATTTGCCCTGAAGCTGTAGAGGCATTACTTGTATGGTGTGAAGGTCGATATCTATACCGACCACAAGAGCCTGAAGTACTTGTTGGATCAGAAGGATCTGAACATGCGACAACGGAGATGGATGGAGTTCCTGGGGGACTACACATTCAATATTCATTATGTGTTTGGGAAAGACAATGTGGTTGCAGATGCGTTGAGTCGTAAGGCCCCAGGGCAAGCCAACTGGCTGTCGGTTCATGACGAGCGTTTGATTCGGGAGTTGGAGGCATTAAAGATCTCTTGTGTTGACAAGCAGACTAGTGTCAAAGCGCTATTGAACTGGACAGAATTTCAGTATGACCTGGCTGATCGGATTCAACAGGCTTTGGATTTGGATGGCCACATGAAGCAAATCATGGTTGAGGCTTTGGATGAGTCAAATTCCCAATTTTATGTTGTGGATGGATTGTTATGAAAGGGCAGTCGTCTGTGCGTGCTAAATGTCGGCAAACTGCGGGTGGAATTGATGTACGAGGCTCATCATACTAAGTACTCGAGGGAGCACGAAGATGTACCGTGATATGAAAAAATTGTTATGATGCCAGGACTTAAGAAGGATGTGGCACTATACGTGGTAAAGTGTCAAACATGCGCCTTAGTGAAGGCGAAGTGCCAGAAGCCTGGAGGTTTCTTGAAGTCCTTGCCTATCCCGGAGTGGAAGTTCGACGATATTACTATGGACTTTGTGCATGGGTTGTCAAGGTCGCAGAAGGGAAACGATGCCATCTGAGTGATCATAGATCGTTTGACGAAAGTGTCGCAATTCATTCCACATAAGAAGGATGATTTTGTGGAGAAATTGACAAAACTGTATGTGGATAACATTGTGCGGCTTCACGGTATGCCCCGCAGCATCGTGAGTTGTTGGGACCTATGTCCACATTAACACAGATTTGATGAAGTCATCCTAGAACTAAGATGAATTAGGTTGTATTTGAAGCTTTGTTTGAGTTATGTGGTTGCAGGATTCCAACGGTAAGTGTAGACCAATGTCAGTCTACAATGGGTCACCAAACACAGGACCATACAATGTAATCCCTCATTATATGACCTAAGGTGTTGACTCATGTGTAGTCTCTCTATTGGGATACACTTCATATTCAAGCACTTGGACTATGTGAATAGAGTTGGATGCTGATTTCTCCAAAGAAGAAAGAATTTCCACTTTGAAAAATTTTCTAAGTATTCTACTCGTGTAGGTCATTAACTACTCGAGTGAAATACTTGTTTCATACTCGAGTAGACTATCACTTACTCGAGTAGCTTACTTGACTACTCGAGTAGATACTTCTTCTTACTCGAGTTGCACAAATTTCGCTCTCCAAATTTTTCTAAGTAAAACACTCGAGTAAGTATCTATATACTCGAGTAGTTATAATTTCTGACTCGTGTAACTGTCTTCTATCTCTAGAGTAAATTTTCTATACTCGAGTAGTATAAGTTATTTACTCGAGTAGTTCACTTACTACTCGAGTAGTTCATGCTTCATACTCGAGTTAACTAAATTTATCTCCTAAATATATTACAAGTCATTTACTCGAGTAAGTCTTTTCATATACTCGAGTAGACTATATCCTCTCGAGTAGTTCAGTCTGACTACTCGAGTAGCTCATTTTCCAGGGTTCAGAAATTTTTCTAAGCCCTATCACTCGAGTAGTTCATCAAACCACTCGAGTAGTCTTTCTCACCTACTCGAGTAGTATAACTTGTACTCGAGTAGTTCTACTCCACTTCCCGTGAAATTTTCTGTATACTCGAGTAGATCTTCTAAGTACTCGAGTATGTTGATTATATGTACTCGAGTAGTTGTTCTATAGCTACTCGAGTAGTCCTGAATTTTATACCCGAGTAACATCTGTTCACTTACTCGAGTAGTCCTTTACCTACTCGAGTAGTTATATACCCACTCGTGTATATCCCTTCCTTTTCTCCGAAATTTCTTCTAAGTCCAGATTTGACAGATTTTCAAATTCCGCGACATGATTGGTCCACGTGTACGTCATTAAAACCAATTATGACTGTTATTATCAGTATTCTTATATAAAGGCTTGTCTAATCGACAAACCCTAATGCTAAGAAGAATACAAGCTTTCAAGATAAATTATTGGAAAAAATTCTGCAGTCATCTCTCTCTCCTAGTCGCTGTTTCCTCTCTCTCTCTCTCTCTCTCTCTTCACGGAACGAAAGCCGCCGCCGCCGCTGTTCTTCTCCGGCAAGGGCTTCAATTTTCAGAGGAAATAGACTCAAGAAGTTTTACAGATCGAGATCGTTTCTCAACTGCTCATCCTTTTTACGATCGTGTAAGACAAGGAAGATTCCAGATCAGTTGCCGAGATTTTCTTCATCTTTTCTGAAAGTGCCGCAGAGCTTACAAGAAGAAGATCCTGGTTGCTGTTTGCAGATCTGACTGAAAAATCATTGTTTGTATTTTCGTAAACAATTTTTCATTCTTGTAGGAGAAGTTTTCTTCGAGTGTAGAACTTTTCAACTCCGAGTTTGTAAGAAGTTTTGCCTTTCAAGTTGTAGATCCAGTTGGTTGTATTGAGTTTGTAGGAACTTTGTTCCGAGGGTAGGATTGATTTTCAATACGAGATAGTGGAGTAGCCGAGTTTAGTATATTGCTAGATCGGTGAGGGAAAGTGGATGTACCCAAGATCGGGGAACCACTATAAATCTTGTCTCGTCTGTGATAATTTGGTAGATAGATCTGTGCTGTGTTCTGAGATTTTTTTATTCCGCAAAAGACGCACAACTCACCTATTCACCCCCTCTAGGTGATTTAGGTTGACAACTATTATCTTTCATGAGTGACCGAGATGGGCGGTTCACGTCCAATGACTGGAGGTTGGTACAACACATGCCAGGAACAAAGCTGAGTTTCAGCACGACCTTTTATCCGCAGACGGATAGTCAGATCGAGAGAGTCAACAGGACGATGGAAGACATGCTTCGCATCTGTGTCTTGGATTTCGGGAAGCAGTGGGAAGATCACCTGTACTTAGTGGTATTCGCTTATAACATTAGCTACCATACGAGCATCCAAATGGCGCCCTTCGAGGCACTTTATGGTAGGAGATGTCGCACGCCATTGTCATGGTTGGAAACGGGTGAGTCGAAGTTGTATAAGCGGCAAGAAGTGGAAGATGCAACCTCGTTGGTATGAACCATTCAAGAAAGATTGCTAATCGCTCAGGACCGGCAAGCTAAGTACTATAACGCCAAGCATAGGAACATGAAGTTCGCTGTTGGCAACTGAGTGTATTTGAAGATTAAGCCGTTCAAGGTTGTTTCACGGGTACGACGCTTGAAGAAGCTAAGCCCGAGGTACCTTGGGCCGTTTGAGGTTTTGGAGCGGATTGACGAAGCAGCTTATCGATTGAAGCTTTCAATGGAACTGAGTGGTCTACACGGCGTGTTTCACATATCAGTGCCGCGGAAGGCGGTGCAAGAGCATTCGCAAGTAATTGCGGTTGATCAAGTACCGGTTGATAATGGGTTGACGACGAAGGTCAAGCCCGTTCGCATTGAGGACTTGAAAGTCAAGCGATTGCGTAGAAAAAACATCAGGATGGTCAAGATTCGTTGGGACAACTACGCCCGAGAGGAGCTCTCATGGGAGCGAGAGCAGACCATGCTTGAGGAGTACCCAGAGTTATTCCACTCATGTACCATTTAAGTTTTGTATATATTTTTCTTTCTGTAATTTCGGGACGAAATTCTTTTAAGAGGGAGAGAGTAGTAACGCCCCGAAACTCAAAAGAGGGACGAGCAACATTTTGTACCAAGTTTGGTGCTTGGTAGGGGTCATACGGCCTGGGACACGGTGTTGGGTACATTGTAAAATGTGTACCAGATTTGGAGAAGCCTCACCTAACTCAATGATATTCATCAAGGTGTATTTGATATTGTGTTGAGTTTATATGTACAGGATAATAAAATGAAGAAAAAATTTTTAAGTACAAGTGTCGACACTTGGGAAAAGCTGTGTCAACACCGGAGGCCAGTTTGTGTCGACACACAGGACTTGTGTCGACACACAGAAAATCTGTCGACAACAACTGTGTCGACAATTGGGAAAAGTTGTGTCGACACTAGAAGCAAGATTGTGTCGACACATGGCAAATCTGTTGACACCAACTTAGTCGACGCCAGAAGACAGTCTGTGTCGACACATAGGACTTGTGTCAACACACAGAATTTTATCTACAGTAACTGTGTCGACACACAGGACTTTTGTCGACACACATCAAGTTTATGTCAACAGCAATTGTGTCGACACATAGGACTTGTGTCGACACATTCTAGAATTGTATCAAGACAACTACTGTATCAAGACAAGAAGTATTTGTGTCGACACAGAGCACTTCTGTCGACAGATTTTACAGAAGCTGTGCCATGAAGATTATAAAGTGCTATGTCGACATTATGGGAGCTGTTTCGACATCACCAAGGATTGTGTCGACACATAGTCTATTTGTGTCGACACGTGTAAAGGAATGCATCGACACTTTACTGACTGAGAGTAAGTATAATGAAGTAACTGGTGACTTGACAGCTGTCATGACCAACAAGGCTGTTGCATCTGTCAGAGCTTTTAGAAGATTGTTATGAACCAGATCGTCGTAACCTTGGATGAAGCCTATATAAAGACATGTTATATCAACAGATAGAAGAGAGAACATGAAGCATCAAAGAAAAAACCAATCTGAGAAGAACTAACTACAAGGAGAGGAGTCTTCATCCAGAAATCCAAAGAGGGTAGATCCTAAACAATCTAAAAGAAGAAATCAAAATCACATCTGATTAGGAAGAAGCTGGATTGAGGATAATTTCCAACTTCAAGAAGATCAACTTTACTTTGTTCAGATTCAAGAAGCTTTGAAGAAAGCTAAGACAGGTTGATTCAAAAGTTATCTATTCTATCAAGAACTGATCAAAAAACCTTCAACCCTTTCTCTCTCTATCTGGGTGAAGGTTTTATTCTTTTTTATTATCAACTCACTGTAGGATCTATTGTAGATCTGAGTTGTAAGCCTAAATTATAAAGGCTGAGGTAGGACTGAGTGCCTAAGGTACTAGATTAAATTCTCTGAGTTGTAGGCCTGGGAAGATGCTGAGGTAGGGCCTGTGTGCCTGAGTTGTAGGAGTGTGGACTCACTCTGAGGTAGGATTCTTTGAGAGAATCTGAGTTGTATGGCTTACTGAAGTCTGAGTTTTCGGAACCATCTTTGGGTTCTGAGCTGTAAGATCTGAGGATCTGAGAAGACGAAGGAAGTTAGGCCGAATCTAGTATACTGCTAGATAGGAGAAGGGGGAAAGTGGATGTACCCATCATTTGGGGAACCACTATAAAACTGTGTGTATTCTGTGTGTGCTGTGTTCTTTTTATCTGTGTTGTGACAGTGTGCATAACAGGTTTTATTGTGATAAATTTGGCTGCATAAGCAATAAAAAGAATTGTACCTATTCACCCCCCTCTAAGTGTTTAGGTCATCTTGAAACCAATTCTTTCAAGTGGTATCAAAGGGAGGTTCCTCAAGAAATAGACTTAACAGTCTGAGTAGATCTGTAAGGTAGTTAACATTTAGACAAAATGGGTTCTGGAGAAAATCACAAGGAACTTGGATCCATGAAATTACCAATCTATAGGAAGGAAATATTTGGTATTTGGAAAGAGAGAGTCAGGTTGTTTATGAAAACATCTGACCCAAGAATCTATATTACAGTTAAAGAAGGGCCTTTCATTACAATGGAAATCTCAGTTCTTGATGCAAATCTCAGAACTCCAAAAGATTATTCTGAAATGACAAAGGATGAGATCATCTTAGCTGCTATGGATAAGAGAGCACAGAATATAATAGTCAGTGCTATAGATGATTCAAACTTCCAAAACTTGATTCACTGCAAGACCTCCAAAGAGATGTGTGTAACGCCCCAAAACTCAAAGGAGAAAAGGGGGACGTTTTGGGCCAGTTTGGGTTCTGGCTGCAGGCACACGGCCCGGGACACGGGCGTATCCCAGGGCATGTCAAGCCTGTGTCGACACTAAGGCGGGAAGTCGATACTTTGGTCTCGACATTGTGTCGAGACTAGGCACACGGCCTGCGACACGGGCATGTCGCAGGGCGTGTCGACCCGTGTCGACACTTAGCCGCAAAGTCGTCACTCTGCTTCGACGAGGTGTCGAGATATGGCACACGGCCTGCGACACGGGCGTGTCGCAGGGCGTGTCAACCCATGTCGACACTCGTAACGGGAAGTCGACACTTTGGTCTCGACATGATGTCGAGACAAGGCACACGGCCTAGGACACGGGCGTGTCCAAGGCCGTGTCATCAGGTCGACGATCTTCGCTCGACAAAGTGTCGAGTGTCGAGACCGTGTACACGGCTTGGAGCCCAGGAGTGTTAAGGTGACACGGGCAAGGACACGGGCGTGTCCTAGAACCCGTGCAGTGCTCGGGTTATTTTCGGGGAAAAATGATGGGGGTACACGGCCAGCCACACGGCCGTGTCAGTTGGAACACGGGTGTGTCAGCTCGAACACGGGTGTGTTCGATACCCGTGTGAGGTTCCAGGTGATTCAATTTTGACGGCGAATGAGGCACACGGCCCTGGACACGGGCGTGTGCCAGGCCGTGTTCGGTCCAGATTGGGCATTTCAGTCCCGAATCGAAGCCGTTCGTTTCCTTATTTTGAGATCCAACGGCTGGGGGTTGTTCCTGAAGGGATATACCCGGGATTGGACTTAGAAACCCTCACTTTTCATAACTTGTTATCTTTCTAAAAGCTTAGAGAGAGGGGAGAGCTAAGGAAGGAAGAAGGAGCTAGATCCGGCCATTGGAGGAGCTTCGGAGCTCCAAATCGCGAGCCGACTCCGGATCCACGGAGGCAAAGCTAGTGCGGTGCTTTTCATCCGATTACTTTTCAATGGCGCCAAAGAGGAACGCTAGGGTAACGATCCTCATCTTGAGCATGAGTAGCTCTCTTTCTTTACATAGGAAGCCCGCTCTCGCGAGTTTGCGGAGAGTTGGAGGCGTTCCTTCGGGTAGATATGTGAAGTCCCCGTTGTTTAGAGTCCGTAAGCGAGAATGGATATAGGCATGATGTGTGAAGCCTACCCGGACATGTTGGTCTGGATCGGTGATGTTGCATTGCTTAATGCCGGCGAAGACTCCGTGCTATTGGTTGTTTTTCGGGTTTCTATGCGGTAGATTGCAGCAGGGAGCCTTGGGGATTAACCCAAAGGTGCACCCGGAAAACTGGGCGGATACGAGATCTTGCCAACTTGGTGGCCTGAGAGCCACCTTGAACATAACTGGGTTATGTGAATTGTGATGGAAACGGGACTCGGTGGAAGTTTGACCCGCGCAGATGGCTTAAGTTGTCATTGCGGTATGAGCACGGGTTAGATGGAACCGTACCCGCTCTATGTCGTTCGGTTAAAGAGACCTAAAGGCACGTGGCACTTACCGTTGGCATAGATTAGAGTCTTTGGCGGTTGATGGCTTAAATTGTCGTGACCCAGGCCAAGAAGACAAATTGCTCATAGGTTTAGCCGGCAGTTGGCGGTGGTGAGTCCAAAATGTTGATGGCTTAAATTGACGTGACATTGACCGGTTCACCGAGAATGTGCCCTGAGAGCACGAGGCGTGTGGCCGTGCGAGCCAACGTCTGTGATGCAATGGTTATATACATATTGCTCGTTTATGCTAATGAAATGCAGGGAAGGAGCATCGCCGCCCCGAGTTTGGGGCGGGATCGTTATAATTTGGTCAGCATTGCTGACCGTTGCCTTGTTTTGCCACTGTGCGGTGGTTTGTTGCTTGCAGGTGCAGCTGGACCAAGCGGTCAATAGCGGTCTAAAGCCCGAATGCGAAGCCGGCCCTCGAAGGCCTAATTGGAAGTGTTTACTGCTTTATTCATGTGTGACCGGCCTGCGTGCCGTGGTTTGTAAAACATGTAATTTGAAGTGAAATATTTTGTAAGGCCTTAAGGCTTATTTTGGGTATTTTCTATAACATTCCTATTCTGGTATTAGTGGACATTCAAGCTTTGATGCTGGGTTCTTTGTTATAACTTTTATAAACTTCTTCCGCTAGAATGCTCTCTGTAGGACATTGAGATTGTTGAAACTTGTGAAGTGAAAGTGGGTGAATGGAATGCTTGGGCAACCTATCCGCGCGGACTACGCGGACAGGGTTTGCGGACTGCTAAGTCGGCAGGGATGTTGTAGGCGGTTTGCTCTGTGGCGGCCTGGGCGGTCTGTTCGCGCGGACTTCGCAGACGGCAGCAGCGGTCTGTCAGGCCGGTGATTACTCAACAGGCAGTTGGATCCCAGGAAGTAACCGGGCGGGTAGAAATCCTATCCGCGGAGTCCGGTTTGGAGCGGACTGATGAACTGGAGCTCGGCAGACCGGTTTGGCGTTTGCCTTGGTCTTGCTCTAGTGCAGCGGCAAGTGGAAACCGCGGAGATCGTCGGTCAGTGCGGACAGTAGCTGGAGGTCGCCCGGTATGGCGGGCTAGATTCAGTGTCCACAAGTAAGTGCGGACTGGCCCTTGTGGCCAGTGGACTGGACTTGGTGTGATCTGAACCAAGTCTAGGTTGGCTTAGTCCGGGGAGATCGTGCAGTGGAGCGCGGGCTGCTTTCTCAGTCCGCCAAGTCTAGTAGAAGTGATGCCTTGATTGCTAGCTTGGGGGATGCGGACTGGAGGATTGCCTGTGCAAGAGCGTGCGGACTAGAGCTGGAGTCCGCTGAGTTCGGTTTAGCCTTGTGATGAGGTTATGAACTCAGGAGTGCGGATTGGAGTTTGCTGTATAAGTAGACTGGATCGGCGTGTCCGCAGAGTCCAGCGGTGCCTTGGAGATTGAGACAATGGACTCGGGACACGCCGATCCAGTCTACTTATACAGCAAACTCCAATCCACACTCCTGAGTTCATAACCTCATCACAAGGCTAAACCGAACTCAGCGGACTCCAGCTCTAGTCCGCACGCTCTTGCACAGGCAATCCTCCAGTCCGCATCCCCCAAGCTAGCAATCAAGGCATCACTTCTACTAGACTTGGCGGACTGAGAAAGCAGCCCGCGCTCCACTGCACGATCTCCCCGGACTAAGCCAACCTAGACTTGGTTCAGATCACACCAAGTCCAGTCCACTGGCCACAAGGGCCAGTCCGCACTTACTTGTGGACACTGAATCTAGCCCGCCATAGAGTGCGGCTTGGTAGTTGAGTCCGCGCGGCTTGTTTTGTGTTTCTTGTCTTTGTAACTGTCTCTGCTCTCCTGGTTTGGTTTTTGGTGAAGCATGTCTCACCATGTATGTCTCGCCTTGTAAAGAAGTTTGCTCTTGATCAATAAAGAAGCTTGTGCTGCATGCGTTGCTGGTTGTTACTGCTTTGTTGAGACAACCCCTGCTAACTCCATGATCCGGGAAAACTTTCAACAATATAAGTGAGGTGTTCTCCTCCGGTTTGTTGAGTTTCAACAGGGTATCCGAGGTGGCCTCTGCGGCTTTGTTGAATTTTAACATGGTATCAGAGGGAGGTTGTTGGAGTGGTCAAGTAGTGCTCAATGGAAGTAGTTGCTCTTCTGTAGAGGAAACCAGTGGTAGAACCATGGCAGTGGAGGATGCAAGTTGTCTTGGTATTGATCTCCTTACAGTGACGAACTTTGAAAGGTGGAAATCCTGTATGAAGAGCTTTCTTCTTGGCGATAACCTTTGGGAGGTTGTATGCGGAGCAGGAAGGCAAGAGGATACTGCTGGCAATACTGAAGAGATGAGAGCTTGGAAGGAGACAAATGTGAAAGCGCAGTCTATTCTCAAGCAAGTAATCTCATCGGAGCTCTTGGACCACATCAGTGGATGTCGGTCAGCTGCGGAGGTTTGGACTTCCCTTGATGGGTTGTTCAGGAAGGTGGTGAAGGTTGCTGCTGAAGATGGTCCCTCTACTTCATATCAGGAAGAAAGGAGTATTTCTCCTAGACGTGATAGGAAGAGGAAGGAAGGACCAAGGTGCTATAAATGCAAGCAGCATGGTCATCTTCGGAAGGAGTGCAAGGTTGTCTTGCTCTCGGCGAACGTAGCTCATGTCGGAGGTAAGGAGAAGAACGTAGTTGGGACTTCAACTAGTTCTGCAGCTGATCGGATGAATGCCAGTGATAGTGCAGCTATCTGGCATGAAAGACTGGGGCATGTAGGGATGGACAAGTTGAAAGCAATGGCGGAAAGAAGACTCGTAAGAGGCTTGCCTAGATTGTCATCCTATGGCGATGGTCGGGGGTGTGCGGGATGTCAGGAAAGTGGAGCCTATCGCTTCATGGTTGATAAAGCACAATCCAGATGTAAAGCACCATTGGCGGTTGTCCATTGTGCTCTGGTGGGACCGACCGTCACGGCCAGTCTTGGAGGCAGCAGGTTCATGCTGATATTGGTTGATGACTATTCAAGGTATACATGGGTATACTTCATGAAGAAGAAGTCCAACATGGTACGCTTGTTAGTGGAATTCAAGAAGCTTGTGGAAGGCCAGCTTGGCCGGAGGATCAAGGTGTTGAGGACAAGTTTCGGTGATGAGTTTGGCTCAACCGAGTTCTCACACTTTTGCAGGAAGCAAGGGATCCGGAAGGAGCTTTCTTGTGGACATACTTCACAACAAGGTAGTATTGCAAGTGTTGGCTTCAGAGTAAAGGCGTTTCGAAGGCTCTTTGGGCGGAAGGGATGGCCTGTGCTGCTCATGTCATCAACCGGATGCCTCTTAGTCCGATCATAGTGAAGACTCCTTATGAGCTGATGTTCGAAGTGAAGCCCTCAGTGAAACATCTTTGGGTGTTTGGATCTACCTGCTACATACACTCTCCGGGTGCTCTTAAGACAAAGCTAGTCTTTGTTGGGTATGATGAGCAGAGAAGAAGATGGAGGTGTATGGATCCTGCGACGAAGAAACTCATAGTGTCGAGAGACCTTGTCTTCGATGAGTTGACGCCGTATTGGGGTAGCTCTCATGTGGAGCTAGAGATAAGCAGGTCAGATGGTGGGCTGAAGGAGGCTGCTGCTAAGGAAGTGGAGTTGCCTGAGTCACCAGGTACTCCAGGTTGTTCTAGCTCCGGGGCAAAGGCGTTAGAGTCGGGGAGAAGGGGGAGCGATGCTCCAGGATCTTCTGGCTCGAAGGCAGAAGCTTCCGGTTCAGGAAGTAAGGGGAGCGATGTTCCAGGGAGTTCTTGTTCAAGAGGGGAGTCTTCTGGTTCTTGTAGAAGGGGGAGCATTGCTCCAGGTGCTCTTGGTTCCAGTAAGGAGGCGTCTTGTTCAGGAAGCACGGGGAGCATTGTTCCGGGTTTGCCCGGGAACGGAGCTGGTTCAAAAGCAGTGGAGGTGGTTAGCCATGATCAGGTTCTTCGGAGATCGAAGAGGATCAGTAAGCCACCAGCTCGATATAGCGAAGGGAACACGACAGACTTGGTTCTGTGTTTCCTTGTTAGCCCTCAGGTCGAGCAAGGTTCTTCTGGCTGTGATGACCCCACTAGAATCAAGGAGGTGGTTGACACCAAGGCTGAAGAGGTGACATCTCTCAGAGGTAACATGGCTTGGGCTTTTGTGCCCAAGGAAGTTGATGATACTCCTGTGATGCATGAGTGGAGGTTGAAGCTGAAGAAGGCAGAGGGAAGCATGACTCCTTTTTGGAGATGCTGGAGGGCTCCCTCATGGTCTATGATATATGGGGCGAGGACTATGTCTTGGACATCTCTTCGTAGATGCTATCGGAAGGACCTGGTGCAAGGTTACGGGAGCTGCTGGAGTTATTCACCACTTATCACTTCAAGGGGGAGTGTTGAAACTTGTGAAGTGAAAGTGGGTGAATGGAAGGCCTGGGCAACCTATCCGCGCGGACTACGCGGACAGGCTTTGCGGACTGCTAAGTCGGCAGGGATGTTGCAGGCGGTTTCTCTGTGGCGGCCTGGGCGGTCTGTTCGCGCGGACTTCGCGGACGGCAGCAGCGGTCTGTCAGGCCGGTGATTACTCAACAGGCAGTTGGATCCCAGGAAGTAACCGGGCGGGTAGAAATCCTATCCGCGGAGTCCGGTTTGGAGCGGACTGATGAATTGGAGCTCGGCAGACCGGTTTGGCGTTTGCCTTGGTCTTGCTCTAGTGCAGCAGCAAGTGGAAACCATGGAGACCACGGTCAGTGCGGACAGTAGCTGGAGGTCGCCCGGTATGGCGGGCTAGATCCAGTGTCCACCAGTAAGTGCGGACTGGCCCTTGTGGCCAGTGGACTGGACTTGGTGTGATCTGAACCAAGTCCAGGTTGGCTAAGTCCGGGGAGATCGCGCAGTGGAGCGCGGGCTGCTTTCTCAGTCCGCCAAGTCTAGTAGAAGTGATGCCTTGATTGCTAGCTTGGGGGATGCGGACTGGAGGATTGCCTGTGCAAGAGCGTGCGGACTAGAGCTGGAGTCCGCTGAGTTCGGTTTAGCCTTGTGATGAGGGTTATGAACTCAGGAGTGCGGATTGGAGTTTGCTGTGTAAGTAGACTGGATCGGCGTGTCCGCAGAGTCCGGCGGTGCCTTGGAGATTGAGGCAATGGACTCGGGATGTGCGGACGGAAGCCGAGTGTCTGCTGAGTCCGGCAGGTGCCTTGATGGAGAGGCTGCGGGCTCGGGTTATGCGGGCTGATGCCTTATCCGTAGATTGGCGGACACAGCTGTTATGGAGTCCGGCTGTGGTGGTCCTGGCTTGGCCTTTGGCGGCAAGGCGGGCTGGATATTGGAGTCCGGCCTTGGAGAAGCTGGGGCGGACTGGCTATCTGTACAGGAGCGGCGAACTGGAGTGTGTGTCCGCGGGATGGCGGACACACTTGTTCTTGCTGCGGGATGTGGT